>BMAW01068347.1:60575-123972 GCA_019974015.1 Nephila pilipes
TACTTGAAAACTCTAACGCTAATAATAACGCATTTAATTAGAAAAGTTACACATACGCAAATAAAGTACTCAAAATACTGCACAGCTTTTTAAAATACACACGAAATAACTAAAACTATCAAAAATAAGTTTTTTTTGTTTTTATTGCTTATCCCATTTATTATTTACTTTAAAATACACAAAATGATATCTCAAATTGGTTACTCTATCTTCTTTTTAAATTCCAGTTATATTTGTTTCAAAAATAAAAGTATCAACAAGAAGTTTTGGATTCTATTATTAAATTGTGCAAAATTCAGTTTTAAAATAATATGGAATATGGTATATTTTAGAAAGTTACATTTAAATAGGTAATTTTGTATTACAAGTAAAGTATTACAAATAATTGTCTTTTTAATATAGTACGTTTTTTACACTAAATGTTGGTAGCATGTTCATTCCATACAATATTTCTTAAATTTATTTTGACTATACATTTTGTATTGAACGAATTTCTTAAGAAATATTTAGCGAATTAATTTTGAGTATTTCATTTTGAATTACGATACATGAAGAAACTACTATTAATATGAAAAAAATAAGAAGAAAATTAAATTCTGATTTATTTTACAGTAAAACATAATTTTTATAATGATTTATCAATATTTTAATAAATATGTCTGTTGTACTTAAAATTCAAAGATATCTGTAACATAAATTTAGGTGATTTCTTTTACTTTTTAATGGAAATTAGACGAGTAAATGATTCACTTCATAAAACATTTTGAAAAAAAAATGTTATTTCAATATATGAGTATATTCATCAATTTAGATTATGAAAATTCTGGTATCTATATATATATATTTGATAATTTATCTAAAACAATGTCAGTGGTTTCTGTAGTCGAATGGAAAGTGTCACGAGTTTATCTCTGGAACTGACGCAGGTCAGTCTGAATATAATTTCTTATAACAAGTTGATTTAAATATTGCTTGCTTTATCTGCTTTGCTATTTTACGTTTTGGCTTTCATATAAAGTGAGATAGTAGTTGTTGGGGTTAGAGCTGCATGACAAATATTTACTTACTTTTCAACTGGTTGCCGTATTTGTATTTACTTTCACTTTGAATGGAATGTTTTTTTTCCCAGAATTCGAAATAATAAAAAAATAACTTTAATTTATTTTTTATACATATTAAAAAGAAAATCAATTTATTTTTTTAAAAAAAATTGGAAATGAATATAAATGTTTTAATTATTTTCTAGGTGCTAAGAATATGGAAATTGGAAAGGAATTTTTGAAAATATGTTTAAAATAATTTTATTTTATATTAATTTCTATTTTTGTTTTTATTTTATTTATTCATTCAATATTAAGTTACTAAAAAGCCTAAACATTTATTTCTTACGAAATTAATGTTAAAAAAATAATCAAATATTTGACCATTAATATTTGAAGAAGTTAAGTATTCAAACACGCAGTTACACATTTCCCATGCCTTTCAACATGATGACGCAGTAATAGAAACAAGAGCCTCAAAGGTGGACAAGATGTCCAACGTTAGATACGGAAAGCAGGGATAGACTTATAATATATGTATTACAAGGCTATCTCTTTGCCATATTTTTAGTATGTGTTGATAATACAATTAGTTTTGGATTGTGGAAGATTTTTCTTGCAACACTAACTAAGCAACTAAGATTTTATCTGCAATACATACTTTTTGCGATACTTTTCTTAGATTTTAGTTTTATTTTTAAATAATTGTATTAACCGTAAAAATTTTGATTAAATTTAACAAGATTTTAAGACAATGGCCATATTTTAAATTGACTGCTTTATGGTAATTCTTTTCAAACTGTTTCCATGTTTAATAGATTTTGTTACATCAGTAATATTTCAAAATATGATTGTTGAATAAGTCCTTTGAATATCATAAGGATCCAAATTTTTTCGTCTTTATGTTGATAAAATTGCATATTTTACAAACATTTAATTTTTTATTTCATTCAAAACTTAATTTTATATGGAAAAAAGTATAAGTAAGAATATATTTTGGAAGTATATTTCTAAGTAGTAGAGCAAGAATACCGTTTTATAAACTGCCGTAACAATATTGTGAGAATATATTATTTGATGAATTTTAATGCTATTAGTTTTATTCATTTAATTATTTTACTTTATTTACCAATATGCTTTAATTAAAAATAAAAAAAAACATATTCAAATTATTATCAAATAATTTTATTTTATTTTATTGCATCAAATATTCACTTAAATAAAATTAATCTGATAAAAGTATAAGAGACTACACTTCATAAATATATCATGGGTAGATTAAAAAAAAACATGATAACTATGTCTAATTTTAAGTAAAATTTTAAAAAATATAAGCAATTATTAATATATACTCATGTTGCATTTTGTTTAAAATGTCTAGTTATTAATACTTCTTTTTTCATTTAATTTAAATTGTTTATAATTTATTTTAGATGAAATATTAAAATGATTAAATTTATATGGAAATTTACATTTATATTGGTTGAAGAAATTATTTTTTCTCATACTTAATAAAATTTCCACATTTTTTTCCTTTATTGGTATAAAAGGGAATTTAAATATTACATTTAATACAAAATTTTAATTAATTCTGGAAATCTTTATGCAAGATAATGGTGCTTTATCATGCAAAATATGTAAGTCTTATTTTGTGATAAAATATGAGGGAACTTTTTCTTCCATGATAATCACAAAAAGATTAAAAGAAAAAGAAAAATAATGAAAAATCAGACCAACAAAATGGCAAACAAAAACGTTGCTACAGAAAAGATTAGGAATTAAAGTTGAGTCTAGATTATACCTTCTTAGAATGTCATAAAAACGACCATACATTTTTTTTTATTACTGTTAATTGTTTCATTCAGCATTTGTGATTAAACTGTCTAAGACCTTTTATAGTAATTGAACGTAGTTATTCCCTAGATATTAACAAAAAACTAGTTACTATTCCATCACATACTTGAGGCAATTTTAGTAAGAAGGAAAACATTGAGAAAGAAAAAAATGTTATATTTAGATGCAATAGCCGTAACAGATTAATTTTATCATTGAATTACCAGGTCGGGGCTTAGGCGGAGAATGTTCAAAAACGACAGTTGGAGGAAAATAACTTTTTTTTTATGGGAAAGTGCAAGAACATGGAACAGACGAGGATAACTTTTTCATATTCCATTTTTTTTATAAATATTTTTTTTTAAAAAAATGACAATTACAGGAGTGTTCATTGTTTTTACTCTAGTAATGAACAATTCAATTCCATTAAGCTTTGTTAGCAATTTTTTTTATTAACTTCTATTTTTATTTTGATACAATGGAATTAAGTGAAAGTCTTCAAATTAATTTTTAAGGAATAGTAAAATATATGTGTGTATAAGGTACATTGGTTAATACATTTTTATAAAAGTAAATTACAATTTTAAAATAGATTGTCAAATAATCAGAATTCTCTATTGTTGATGATATGATGAATATGGCGTTAATGTGAAACCAACCTGGATGAAATAAAGAGGTTTTGAGTGCTTGTGTGTGTATGAATCAAAATAAAGTCTTCTGATTTATTTTCCTTCTTCTGCAAGTTAGAACAGAAAGAAATTACCTTTATTGCTAAAAGTGTGTTTTAAGTAAGTACCGTTTTGAATTTCCAGGCGTGTAAACTAAATATCAATATTTCAAGGTTAATCACAGCTACCAGTACGGAAGCATTCGTCTGAGTTTACTATTGTTTCACACACAATTTACAAGCCCTCACATAATTGAAAATGCCTCCAGCTGTGTCAAATGCATGCAGTGGTTCTTTTTCTGCATACAAAAGATGTGGAAGGTGCCGAAATTCATCAGCAAATTAACGAAGTGTGTTGATATGTGACTCTTGTGACATCGAAAGCAAAATAGCGGCCCAAAGTACAGAACCCTTCAACATAAGCTTTAAATGTGAAGCATCTCGCAAAATCATTTATATTTTAAGGTAGGAAGATGGTATTATTTGTGAAATTTTTGTCTCGCTTGACACAGTATACACACACGAGATATATTGTGAAACCTTAACTAAACTGCATTCCCAAATAAAATGTGTAACATATAATGTATAAATATTGTTTTACTGCATGAAAGTGGACGTCTATACGTGTCTCGTCGAATTCGAGATCTCATTGCATCATATGGCTGGCGATAACATGATCTCCATTAGTATAGCCCTGATTCGGATCCCAGTGGCTAACACTTGTTTCTTTACTTGAAAACCTATGACGATAACGCTGGTGTCAAATTGACTGTGCAACAGCTGTTAGCTTTTCCAGCGGTAGATTGATATAAAGATGGAATACAGAAGATGGTTGTAGGATTTGATGCATGCGTTTATAATGGATTTAATTTAGCTGAATAGTTAATTAAGGTACAGGCGTTCATATAAAAATAGAAGAAAAAACTGCACTTATTTTTTAAGGCGTTTCGCTACCGGTGGGAGAAAAAAGAAGTGCTACTCTGGGCCCGCGGCTTCTTACCGCGGAGTGTCGCGCTGTGCCCAGACGATTTTAGATATTAAGCCTAATTCGCGAAAAAAAATCCTCTAAAATCGGGTATTCATTAAAATATTTTGGTATTTACATATATTATTTAAAAGGCATTAAACGTACTATATATGGAAGAAAAAAAAGGTTTAATCGAAAATTCTATGTTTTTACATAAAACAATTACATAAAAATCCTGTCGTTTAAAAAAAAAAATACAAAATACAGTTACATTTGTTACATACATTTCATGGTGTAATGATGTACCATTAAATGGAACATATAGATAGAAAAAATAAATCTTATTTTGCTGTATGGTATATTTATATATAAAAAAATTCAATGCATAGTACAACGTCACATTTCTTACACACATATTTTGACGCTTCAAGCAAGATTTTGAGCAAAGGGCACATCTTAATCATTTTTTTTTTTACTTAAATGTGAATGAACAGATTTGAATTATTTTCGCTAACATTACTGTCAGATTCATTCATTATTTCAAAAATATCAGTATCAGATAAATACTTTCTTTTCGTCATGACTATCGCTACAAATAAAAACCGACCGAATGAAAGGAACAGCTGAGAGCATCTGCTACCAAAAGCCATAAATTCTATTTTTGGGCCATAAATTCTATTTTGAACATCTAAGAAGCAAGGAAGAAAGAAAGAAGCAAGTCAAATACAAGTGCATCCTTTAAATCATGTCATAACATTTAAAGAGCCGATCCGCAACACGTGCTTTTCCCAATTACCCCCTCCTGTTAGCCAGAATTCCAAGCCCATATCACTGAGATCAATAATCCAAATAACCTATCTATATAGATTTCGCGGTATTGTAACGCAATATAGTAACATTAAAAAAATCAAATAAACCGTTCTCATCAAGCGTACCTCTATTGATACATTGGGTCGTAGAAGACAATCACGGAGCGTATCAAATGTGATTATCCGGGCACAAATGCCAGCGCATCAAATGTTATATGTTGGGAGCGAACGGGTTGAATATCAAAATGGCACTTATTTAAAAACACTCGAATATTTCCTTTCAGCTAATTTTAAAAACACCAGAAATTTCCGCATTCTATCCAGTAACAATAAAACAGGAAATGCACTTGGTATTAGTGTTTCATATAATTTTATCTGATGCCTATTTATTCGAATATTAAATTTCAATATTATTTTGTAAAATGTGTAAAACTTTGAGAAACTTATAAAAATATAGCAAGAAGAAAGGAAGTGACTTATTATTAAATTTTAATAAAGCATGTTAAATCCCTCATTATTAGTCGAAATAAGTTCAACCATTTTTTCATTTATTAAATCGAATGATATTCTGAAGTAAGGATAAGTTTATTATTCATTTTGGGAAACGCGCATTTTGTACTAAATGTTACAGATGTTTAGAGTAAAAGTGTTTCTTTGATTCAACAAACAAAAGTAGATTGTTATCATTGCTAAAAAAATAATTCTGATATTTTTCAAACTAATATTCATTCACAAAAGAAGCAAAAATATTTTTTTTTATTCAGTTGGTTGAACAGATAAATTACTTAGGCAAACTACGAGCCTCTAATGGTGTCAGATAAAATGTGTGTAACACTAATCGAAATGTTTACATAGAACCAAATTCATACAGCTAATTATGAACTTCTAGCTTCTAGGAGATGTCAAAAAGAATTCGAAGATACATTTCTTGAAAAGGGAATTCTTAAGGATATTTTCTAAGTAAGGAAAGATATATGAATCGTGGATTTTCAATATAATTCAAATGTTCTACTGCATTTTCTAATATATAAAGTTAGGAAGATTACTTACTACATTTAATTTGATATAAGACATAATTGCCTAATTCCATTGTCACATAAAGAACGTTTAGGATTAGGTCATTAATATTTGAATTTTGTTTACAGAAAAAAAAAAAAATTTCAACTTTCAAGTTTTTAATTTTTAAATTTACACTTTATTTCTAGAAGACTAGTAAAAATATTATTATATACGAAGTACTGAAGCTCTATATTTTGAGATATTGGTTTCATATATCATTGTAATCTAGCAACGTCTCCCTATAATTTATTTCAATGGCTATAATTTAACAGTTCATTTGAAATTAAATGAAATCTAAAAGAAAAAAAAATCAAATTCCCACACGTAATCTCAATAGAAAATAACTTTAAAAGGATGACAAAGTTTATCGCTTACAAAATCGCTAGGTTTTCGATCCTGTTAAATTTTACAAGTTGGGGCAGGTATTTAGTATAAAGGCTAGTCTGGATAATCTTTAATCTTTATTTGATAAGATCAAGAACACAATCTCAAGCCAAAGATTGCCCACTCACTTTTCCTTCTCCACCTATTCTTACTATTGACCCTTACTTAATAATTGCTAACTCTATATCTAGTTATCAGTCGCCTTTATTATTAAATTTTCTTAAATCCATTCATTACATTTTTTACTTGTAAATTGTGTAATCGCGTTTTATCTTGCAGAAAAGGAGTTACAAATTTAAATATAAAATTAAACAGTTCATCCAGATGTTTGGGAAAAGTATGTCCACAAATAGTCGAACGTTACTATCTTTCATGGATTCTAAGCACATATATCTGTAATGGAGTGTCATATAAAAGTTTATTGATTTCAAAAGATACTACTTCCGATTTTAACAACAATGTAATGAGTTTTCAAGGAGAATGAATTTTGTATATCTAGTGACAAATACTTATTTGACGTAAAAAGTGTACTTTATAACAGGTTATTAAAAATGTTACTTAAATTTGAAACACATTAGAAAAGGTACATTTTTAAGAATTGTCCAATAGTTCTTTTGAAAAAGAATTCAATACGTGATTTGTTATTTCTTATGATACAAAAAAGGCTAATACCTCTGCTTAGGGTTGTAAACATCTGCAAAGTATACATGGATATGTTTCGAGCTCCTTATCATTCAATTTTATATATAACGGTGAGCAGTTTTTCTGAGTCAACTTGTAATAGGTAGGATTACGCATTTCCTTTCAATTAGTATGTGAAGCTGCTTTAATACAATGTTTGACTTGAGAATCGTGCCTTATGAACGAACCGTTACATTTGTATATAAGCCTGACAATGGATGAAAAGTAGCAAAAAGGAAAGAAGAGACAGATTAGTAGAAGGAGAAAAAAAAAGAAACAAAACGTTAAAGAGGTCCGACTATATTCGGATGGTGCCTACCTGAATTGTATTTCGTTATTACTATCTGAAAAATAAATAAGATCAAATAGTGATAGATATTAAAATAGTAAGATCAAATAATAAATAGATATTATCATTTCCAGAAATATTTTAGGAAAGAATTATTAACAGCTCTATAGATTTAATTTATTATTATTATTAATTGTTTAAATATTTGGATAATTTGTATAAATATCTTGGTTGATCATTACTGAGTAATTATGATTTTTATACTCAACAAAATGAATGCATCACAAATTTACATTTTAGCTCGTTTAAGACTCAAAATGTACTTCAGATAAAAAAATTTCCTTGTTTAAATAACATTTTTTTTTATTTCTCTCGAATTAACTTTTGATTTTTAGATCTCCCATTCAAGTTTAACATATGCATTAATCACGTTTCATCATACACAATTTTCAAAAATATTTTGTATTATCAGTATTACATTGTACAGAAAAATGTTAAGAAAACACATTCTAAATATTTCTTTGGTAGGAAACTGAAATGCAGGATGCCCCACTCAAAAGTATTTTATTTGAATGCTTCAGTGCACAAATTATATGAAAATACATTTTAAGAAAATAGAAACATCATGTAAAAAAGTAATTCTACAAATTTAATTTAAAAATCAATACAATTTTACTTGTGATCATTTGGTGACACATAGATGCTAGTCAATTTCAAGCCAAAGGCTCGAAATTAACTAACGCTTCAAAAAAGAAGAAAAGGAAATAGAAGAAAGAAAAACCGGAATATTTTCCCATGCTATTGAATTAGGAATATTGTTCCAACCTATCGAGATAAACTTCTTTATTTATTGTCTTTTCAAGGTAAGAGAAACTGATCGTGTAATATTACGCACCCGACATTCTCTTTTGGGCAGTCACGGACTAACTCCATCATATGATGGGGATTTTGCTACGCCTAGGTGGGTGCATTATACCTATTCAGTCTTCCACAAACATTGAACATAGCTTCATAGAGAAAAAAATGCGATTTAAAAATTGAGAATCATTCTCATTCAATGCAACATATACATATGAAATATATGCATATGTTTCATATGCATATATGTTTTTATTATTATTTTGGCCGAAGTAGAATGTGCGCGTGCCGTTTACCGGAATGTAAAAGCTGCCGTTTTACCGGAAGGAAAGAATCCTAACGTTAATTATCGATTTTTGACGATTTCATGTTAATATACCCTTTATATGGGACACCCTGAATAATTTACATGACTACAAAGGGAACTCTTTAGAATGGGCGAGTGGAATGCGATTTTATATTTCTAAAATGCAATTTAATAGTCTATAGGAAAGAGTTGAGACAATCTCAAATATTTCAGAGCTATATTTTTAGGGATAATTTTGTTTTATTCTAAGCATTATGGGAAATAGTATTTGAAGTTTAATAAACTCGATATTTTCAAATATCAATTTTAATGCATGAGTCTGAACTCGTTGCAAGTTAAAACCATTTTTAACTAAACTGCAAACGAATGATATTTACAAATTACAATTTTTCTCTTCGTTCCTTAATTCTTTTTCAATACAGGGTACAATTTTAGAGCGAAAAAATACATTTCCGTCAGGCACTGAATAAAATTATACTTAGAAGACTCCTTACAATTAAGGATAAATTAATGTATAATACCTTAGGTGAACTTTAATTTATGAGATCACAAAGATAAATATTAATGAATTATCATCATAAATAATTTGTTCTACAGATATACTGAAAATATTTTTAACATTTTACTGATACAACTTTAAATAAAATTCCTGAGAGTTTACATACATTCAGAAGCATTCTTATCTTGTTCTAAGCTTTCAATTTCTTTTGTAAGAATAGAAAATCAGAAAAGAAAACATTGTGTTAGAAAACTTGATAATTCTTAAACGGTAACTGAATAAATTGCAATTTATCTTACCGAATATTTGAAATATTTGTAAAAGAACAAAATAAAATGTTTCAAACAATTCTTTTAATTTCTGTAAGATGCAATCAAATCATTCGAACAAGTAGATTATTAGCTTCGAATTTTGTTCACTCTAACCAAACGATGCAAATGAAATGTAATCCTATAACTATAGAAAAATACACAGGAAAAACTTTGTTTATCGTCAAAGAAGAATTAGTGGAGTGTTTCTAAGTCTTTTCCTTTTCCTATAAAACTCAAACAATCGGAAGAAAAAAGAAAACCTTTTGGTCAGACAATAGAATGTTTTGACGGAATTACCGAAACAATTTTTTCTCGGAGCCGATAATGAAATTATCGGTAAACTGCTAAAAAGGTGATGTCCTACTCGAGACCAGGTTCACTGTTTTTCCCTTTAGATAGCAAAATTGTTATATTCTTTGAAAGTCTATCCATTCACTAAGAGCAAAAGTAACAATTTTGTTTGTTTTTAGTTTTCTGACAGAAGAGAAATAATTGAAAATAAAATAAATTCATGACATATACAAGATAGTGGCAAAGAGTGATTGCACAGGAAAGAACTATATATTAAATATAAAACGTTTGTAATAACTGTTCTACAGAAATGTTATGTTATACGATTATGTAAAAGAGGAAATGAATTATATAAATTGGTTATAAATTACCTTCGTAATACAAACATCTGAAAATCGCGATGATAATAATGTACATCCAACTAGTTTCGAAGTAAATGAAATGTGTTTCGAAATAATAAGAAACTCATATAATTGTTCCCCCGAATTCTCTTAGTAGAAAGATATACCTTAATTAATACTTGTTAATTCAAATAACAGTTGAAGTTAAGGATGTATGCAGTTTGTTAGTGTTATAATGTTGATACTTCAATGTCATGCATTGTACCTTCGCCTAACATTACTGAATTGGGCATCCTAGTAGTATTTTTTAAGTAAGTACCGTTTTTAAAAATGGCAGCTGCAGTGCTGTTTTCCCCATTTCATGTCCATACACTCAGAACCTATATTAGTTGGTTAATCATATACACTAGAATGGATATATTCGTACGTGTTCATGTTTGTATCTGCACATTTAAAATGCCTCACACAATAAAATTATGAAATACGAGCTGTGATTAATTTTTCTGCATGCAAAAGACGCAAAAACTGCCAAAATTCATCAGTACATTAATGAAGGGCTTGGGAGGGTTTACCATTTCATCACTCCCACTATGAGTGATGAAATGGTAAGAAAACGGATGGAAGCACTTTTGAAATGGAAGCGGATTATCACATAGATGGAAGCGAATTAAAGCATTAAACACCACCCCCAAACCAAAAGTTCAAGTAAATAATTTCAACATGCGAAATCCTGTACATTGTGTTTGGGGATAGGCATGGGATGTTGTTTGCGGATTCATTGCCTTAAGGGGATTCAATAAATTCAGAAACGTATTGTGACATCTTAAATAAACTGCGTTGAGCAATCCGAAACAAAGGACATGGCATGTGTAGTAAATAGTTTGTTTTGCGGTATGACAACAATACGTGGCTTTTCGAACCTGAGTTCTCATCACATCATTTGACTAGATATAACATGATCCTCCTTAGTTACGAACCTGATCTGGTTCCCGTGACTGCCACTGGTTCCTTCACTTGAAACATAACTCATGCGGTCAGTGGAATGACAGTGCTGATGAAGATGTCAAAACAATCGTACTGCAGATTTTAGCTCATCAGATGGTAGATTTCCGTGAGGATGAAAAACAGAAGTTGGACTGGTTCGTAGCTTTTTTCAGATATAAAAATCATACTTAAAAAACTCGCGGATAAATTCGGAATATTTTCGTTCTCTCTGGAAAATTCTCCACATCAAAAAAATTAGAAATTCGTTGTTCTATATAAAACACAATATTTCGTGTCATCAATATTATTTACTTAAATTGAAGCTTTATTCTTATATCAATTATGCTTTCAGATGTCATTTTTTCTGCTTTTGCATTATTTAATATATACTTATCTCCTCTACAAAGTGAATAATGATTTATTTATACAAAAGAACAACAGAAACTCATTTTAATGTAGGAACATTTCTTTTTCGTAAGAAAATACGAGGTGTAGGTAATTAATAACGAGATTGGCATTGTTATTGAAGAAGAATGCGTGCGCCTAACGCCAACAACCGACACCTGTTTAGCGTGAAGCATTTTTTTTCGAATGCAGTGCCTCTCGTTTCTATTAATAAATAAGTATATCCGTATCCTTCGCACGCATTAGAATTTTTTTTTTATTTCGAAGAAAAAATGAGAAGTGAGCAATTAATAGCTGGGACATGGAAAGCACATTACTGAAACATAATTTGTTGAAAGAAGTGTATGACAGTGAATGCTTTTCAGCAAGTGTTTTTGAGAGGTTTAAGCATTATCAAAATGGCTGAAAAATTTTTGAAAATGATTCATACTATGGTCGCCGTTAAATGTCAAACATGAATGACAATATCGAAAAAATTGGTAATCTGGCTTGAACTGATCTTTGGTTAAGTAATCATGCGATTTCTGAAATCGTAGGAATGGACAAAAAATCCGACGGAAAATTTTACATTGCAATTACAACATGCAATAAGAAATGTGCCAAAATGTTACCTAAAATTCTCATATTTTAGCAACAAGAAGCTCACAAAAATGTTTGTAATGATACTCAGAATGCCTATGGAAATAAACCAAACTTACTGGAAAGGATATTAACGTGTGACAAATTGTCCATTTTCACATATGATCCTGGAACGAAGATGCAATCCATGCACTGAAAGAGCCTATCCTCACCGCGAGCCAAAAATGAGCAAACAAAAATTCAAACCAATGGTGTTGTTATTTTTCTCTATATTCACAGGATTGTGGTACCTTCATTGGGTTGCTGTAAGTCAAAATATTAATCAATATTACTACTTTCACGTTCTTGCTGAATTCCATGAAAGTAGATGGAAATAAAAACCTATCGCTATAAAGGAAATTATATATCACTACCTCTAATTCAATTCGTTACATTTCTTAACTTCCTCTTATTTAACTAACAACTTTTCTTTTCGGTTTGGGAAGAATCGTAATTTAATGTGTTTGATATTAACAAATAGTACCCGAGGTTATTGAAGAAAAATTCACGAATAGTCCAACTGCAAAAATTAATGGTACAGACATATACGAATGAGGAGCTCAACATATTTATAATTCTTTAATTTCCATCATTTTTTTTCCTTTGATTGAATTTCTGTTTATGAACGTTACATTAAAAGTAACACAAGATCCATTAGCGACGGACTTCGTAATTATGAACTGCAATCAAGTGACAAGGAAGATACCTGAGTCAGTACCTTTTTTAACCACCTTCTTCATCGAGAGTACTGACTCGATATCAGTCGGTCTTTTCGACGGCTGTTTAATGTCTCAAACCGTGATTGTATTGAAACTTCTCTAGTAGCGTACTCATGACCTTAATCTTCCTCTTTTATTTTGAAATCATATTTTTAAGTAAAAAACCGTTGCTTAAAATTTGTTTTTACAATCAAAAACTATAAAAACCTACATCATTTTACTATCCTTGATGGCATACCCTCTTGATACGTCATTGTAATGGAAAGATTAATAGAGAAATTCTGAAAAAATATTCAGAGGTATCTACTCCGTTACAGAGTAAAAAAAAAGCTTAAAAGAAGTCCGGTAATCAAACGAGACTTTTTTTAAAATTTTATATGCGACATAATACTTATTAAAAATACAATAATTTTATTTTCTAATAATTTTTCTTGAAGATCTGCACATTTATTAAAAATTTATTCCTTTATATTAAAATATCGGAAAGGCACGAAGCTAATCCCACACTATTTTTTCAACAATTTCATTTGTAGAAAATCTGTTTTCCTCCAAGCATTTTTTTAACAGGTCTAATCAAATGATTTTCCTTTGATGTTAAGAATGATATTCCGGTGTTCACCGATGAATTCTCTGTAATTTTATATCATGCCAGCTGTGTGGGACATTACTTTTTCCTGGGGAAGGAAAATATTGCAAACCATTATAAATACCTTTGGGTCAACAAATCTACTTTAATCTCGTCTTAAAATGTACAGTAACATGCCGCATTAATTTGACATTCGGTCATGAAGAAAATAGACATGCCTTGCAAATTCTAAGAGTAGAGTACTGAGAATTTGTCCAACCAATAACTGATATAGATAATTAAAATTTATATATATTTAACATTTATACATATTATATTTAATATTCATAAATTTAATATATAATATATTAACATTTAGACATTTATATTGATATAGATAATTAACAATTATACGTACGTCCGGTATAGATAATTAACATTTATCTATACCAGAATGTTTTATTTCAGAGGTTTAATGACTGAATAAATTAATAGATAAGGAATAAATCAATGAGGGTTTAATGTTTAAACATTAACTTACGTACTGTGGTTACTAAGGCAAAAAATATATAAAATTCCTCTGCAAAATAAAAAGTCCTTGCTTACATTGATCCACAATCGGTTTTGTACTCTTTTTTTTACATTCTAGTTTTTTAAAATCACACTGGAACTTTTCAATACCAATATTCAAAGAGAAGAAAAGAAAACACAGAAGGAAAAGAGACGTGAAAAGATGTTCTGATATTCAGATATTTCTCTTTGGCGTTCCGCAGTCAAATACTTTCAAGACGTTGGCATCTTTGGAAGAAAAATTCAAGTTTTTATTTCAATCCTATATATATATATATATATATATATATATATATATATATATATATTCCAACAGAAAAATATAAGGATATGAATTCAATCATAGTTTTTTTCCTTAGTGCAATGTGTTTTGGAGATATATCAGTGGGTCAAAATTTAAAATCGAAAGAAAGTTCAAGGTCATTAATCCTCGATTGAAATGCATATCTAAATTTATTGCTATCATGAAAAATTTATTTGAAGCATCTCAGCGTAGCTGTATTTTTATTGAAGAGTCTTGTAGTTTAGAAAATATGGATGGAACTTAATGTAACCTTCTCTATATAGTGTATTGAATCTATTGAACCTTTGAAAAACATATTTGATGTCTTATTGCTTTGTAGTATTTTGTACCATGTTTTTCTTTATTTATTCATATTTATTTGGCCATACATATTATTTTTGCAATTGTTAGGTTGTTTAATGTGTGTAATTTCTTTCTTAGATTAGAATATTCTTTATAAAATTACATTAAAATATTCTTAGACATTCTACTTTCATTTTTCAGGTTACCTTGACATTTCCCTCTCCCCTTTCATAAAAAGATAAAATATACTCATCAATATTTAAATAAGGTACTTCTTAGTAAAATTATAAGATTTTAATTTTTTAATAATATCGCAATCAGAAGCAGCCCACAGGCGGGCAACGGACCTCTTAATTTTGAGCCTCGGTTGAATGATATGATCGACCCCTGAGCTGGTACCTCCCTTAGCAGGCCTCCACATCATATCAAGAGGAGGACTTGGGACCTCAACAGGATTTAATGCCTTTGAGTCTTGCAACACAGCTGGTTTTTAGTTGCATTGAGGCTCGACGAAAACAAAACGGGTTGCAATGCCATGACTATAACTACTTGAACACCGTGGTCTGTATTGTCCTCCATGTTTGATGTTTTGCCTGGACCATCGTGATTTGTAAATTTCTCCAAAATGTATCAGTCATTGACTGTGTTCCTGGCCTCCTTTCTAAATATTTGAGCCATACTTTTATCTGCATTCCAAACTGAGTAATTATTTTGGTGTTTAAATCTCCACAATGGTAGGATCCTTAATTTCTCTTTCCCTTATCAAAGATTCTCGTATTTTCTTCAAGTAATTTATGAATATTCTGTCTAACACATCAACTCTTATTTCTTTTCTCTTATTTCTTTCCTTCTTTTATTCCATTTTATTCATTTTCATCTATTATTTCTTCTTATTTCTTTTCTACTCTATCTCCAAAATGAAAGAATAAATGTGTTGCTTGTAAGGGAGAAAGCTTATTTCTTTCCTTTCCTTTTAATATGCTTTTTTTTACTTTCCTATTTCATAAATATATTAGAAAAAAATTATAAAAAAAATGTTCTGATCTTTACATTTGCTATTTACATAAAACAATTGACAGATACTTTATGAAGCCCTAACTGAGAGGTATATATATATATATATATATTATGTGCATTTTTTCCATCTAAAATTATATATGTTATGAGTGTTCAATATTAAATATAAATACCAATAAACTACTTGCGAGAAAATCATTTTGATCAAAATATTTTTAGATGTTTAAGTCACACACACACACACACACACACACACACACACACACACACACACACACACACACACATATGTATATATATATATATATATTATATTTGTCTTATTTTTATTAACCATTTTATATTTGTCTTTACATTATGAAACGATAACTTCAACACATGTGCTGCTATGTAGTATATATTTTACTCTATTCATTGCTACATGACTCCTTTTTCTCATGCAATTATATATTGATATTAAAAGTAGATGCACTCAATTTCTAACTATGGTAATTGATGTCCGGCGATTCCAATTCCCTTTTGTTGAGTATGTAATAACCTACTGGTTTATTAAGTTGTTCCAGTGCATCATTCAAAGAACCACCCATTTATTATGATCATAAAATGCAAATAATGTTTCAAATCAATATGCTATATAATAATAAATCCTTTAAGTATTTGCGTTTCTTCTTCTTCTTTTGTTGGATATATTTCTTGGTATTAATTCTGTGAAGAAAGATCTCGTTCGTAGAAAATTTACCTCGTACTGGACAATCAATTTAATGCCGAAACTAATTACATTATACTTTCTTATTTCTCTATTTCCAAAAGAATATGTTTTTTAATTGAAATTGTTTTGAATTTGAGTTCTGTTAAATTATGCTATTTCGAATAACTACTTTTCACATTACGGTAACTTATTAAAATTCATAAAAAAATAAATTAACTTAATATAAATAATTATTATAAGTAAAATTTATAAACTTTAATAGAAATTTTTATTTGTGATAAATAGGATTTTATTTCATGTATTGAGTCCTATGATTCTTGCTAGATACTTGCAATTGCCTTCTCTGATGAAAATACAATAAATTAAAAGAACGACTACTCTAACACGGAATGTGGTAAAATTTATTAAATCCATGAAACATGTTACACATGACTATTATTCTTTAATGTCGTTTGATGTATCTACTTGGTTTTAATTTTATTAGATTTCAAAATAAAATAAGCGCCACATTATTCTCATTTATTAATAAATATCATCTTCTTACAAAATGACTTATTTATTTGAAAATTTATTGTATTGAATGAATTCCTTTGAAGAAAAATAGTTTTGTTGATTTTTTAGACTAAAAATTTAATTGTAGAATTAAATAATGAACTTTATTAAATTGATTCTTTCGAATGTATATAATATATATATTTTTAAAAAGTATCGTTTTCGATATACAAATACGTAAAAATACTGACATACGAACACAGATATATACGTAGAAAAATTGACATAAGAATAAATTAAAATAATGACTTTGCGGTTCCATACTTATTTTACGTTAACATTTGATTATTTGCTTTCATTCGTTATTTGTGTGGAAATAAATATCGTGATACAACGGAGTTCCACAGTTATTTATCATCCAAATTCAACGCAGTACAACAGATCTGCAATACGTTTAAAATTAAGGCATCATACACACCTTCATACGGAAATAGAACACTGGTGCTATCTTTCCTCTTAAAAGACGTAATTCTTATATGAGAAATTATCTTTTAGAAAAATCTTATTAAACATTCCCTTACACTAATCCAAAGACTTTTATTCATTGTATATTTTTGATTAATATTAGTATATATTGAGAAAAGGGATGTTATTTATTTTAATGGTTTTTTTTATAATTGAGTTGTATCACACATAAAAGTAAAATATGATATAAATCTTACACGATTAAGTATGATACATATATAGATTATTTTTACTATTTTTTTTTACTAATTCATTCTGTGTTATATTGTAATATTTGTTTATAAAACTACGTGATATTATATGTATTTAAAAGAATAAATATAAATAAATAAGAAAATAAATGATTACGTATGTTTATTAATATTTTTTATCAAAAACTATCAAATATTTTTATCAAAATTTACAAATTATTTCTATATTGCTTGATAGGGAAAGGCAATTCTTCAATTAAAAAAGTAGTTCTATTATTTTATTCATTTGCTGTTATACTAAAATTTTTTTCTTCGGGGCTTATATCACTTAAAATTTGTTCATAATATTATTGGAGTTTTTGAGTATGGTGCGATTACATAATTAGTAGTAAATTATTGGTACCAGTACAGAAACTAAAAACTTAGCATGCCAAATACGTTACATATAACTTATATTTTTGCAAAATTTTGAATTAAATCTATAATATTAACAAATTTCAGTAATAAATATACTCGCATCTTGAGAGTGTTCATGCCGTTTTATATTATTTGAGGAGAAACATTTTGTATAGAATTTTTAATTAGTACTCTTAAAAATATCACAAATAAAATATTTATTCGATTTTTGAGTTACCAAGTTAGTAAATCATTTTTTTTTTAAAATAAAATCGCAAATACTCTAATTATAATTTATTCATTTTTAACAGTATTTTATGATATTAGTATGAAATGAAATACTTCATTATTTAAAATATACATAATTAAAATTCTTATAGCTTTTCAAATGAAGAAAAATATCTTTTTAATCGAGGTAGTTCCGATTAACCTCCTTCACAAATTCCGACCCATTTCAACAGCCATATTAAATTAACAAATGTTAAACTTAAAGAAATATCACAGTAAGTTATATAGTAAGTTTCCACCGAAAGTGATAAATAAAATAAAATGTATCAGGAATACAATATTATTTCTCAAGTACTTTATTGAAGCACTAATGTACTATTCTTGATTTTTCATCTAAGGGCATTAACAAAATGTTGAAATTTCACACAGCTTGAATATTTTTTTTCAAACATTTTGAATAATATATAATATTATGCATTTTGTTGTTATAACACAGATTCTTAAAATATTAAACCAATAATTAAAAATAAGAAAACTTCTTAAATAATATATTTTTCACAAAAGATTGAAAATAAGGAAGGTCTATTTACAGGAAATTTTTTCTTGGATCCACTTACATTGATTTCCGAATCCAAAACAATGAGTTTATTTTTCATAATATGGCAACAAATACCTTTTAAGATTAAATGTTAAAATTAAATAGGATTTCATTACTAAATGTATTATTAAGATAAAAAAGTTTTTTAATGAAAAAATACAAATTGAGTTTAAAAAAAGGATGATTTTCAACATTTCTTAATGTATAGAACATGCAATATTGTTCCTATTTATTTAACTTTTTTTTGCATAAAAATTATTTAAGGGAAGAAACTAGCACCATCTCTTCTCTTTCAAATATCTTCTGAATCTTCAAAGGCGATAAATAATTGAGGTCCAGTGATTTATTGATTGCTATTAAAATGTTAGTCATATAATGTAATTGAAATGAATTTGCAAAATATGTCATAAAATAATAAATTCGCCATTATGCTTATTTAAATGATACATTTTTAAAAGGTAGATAGATATCACAGAGAAGGAAAGGAAAAGTCCTAATGAACAGATTCGCAATATAGGTTATAACTTATAACTTCCGTTTCCCCCTATTTCTTCTTTTTCAATATTAGACTAAATATGGTATCAGTATAATGTATTTACAATGGTTGAGCCAATTCAAATTCCAGCAAATTCTTTTTGAAAAAAGGTGAGTGACCAGCTAATATTCTCAAAGATTATAAGGTAGTTTGAAAGTATTCGACTTAATATAGATTTTTTTTCTTTAAATTTATTTTTATTTTTCTACGTAATCTCATTGTAAATCTACACACTTCTCCCAGCGATGCTGCAATTTCTTTAAACTGACAAAATAGCATTCGGCGTCTTTCTCTGCAAAATAATTACTTAAGAAAGTAATGATTTCCTCATTTGACAAAATTCTCCATTCTGCGATCGATATTTTGAGACAAAGGAAAAAATTAAGGCACTTAAAGCTAGACTAGGTGAGCAACAAGAGTGGTCAAGCAGTTCAAAAAGTAATTCAGAGAATTTCACCATTCAATCAGAGACTGCGCATTTTCTTGATGAAGCATAATATTTTTTTCTGCAAATATATATATAGGACCATTTTTCCGCAATTTCGACCTTCAACGTAGTGTGATTTTCTAATGTTTTTTTTTTCCCTTTTTTAAGATAATCGATTAAGATAAATCTAAGATTATTACAAAATACAATCACCATAACTTTCGCAGCAGAAAAGAAAAAGGTTTTGCATTTTGTGTAGCCGATTACCCTCTCGCTGTCCATTGTTTGGACTGCATTTTTGTTTCGGACGTATGATGTTGTACCCAAGTTTCAACTGTAGTAATTAATATACGCAAAAATTATTATTTATTGCTACTAAGCTGCGCCAATACAACGTTAGAAATATTCATTCGAACACAACACGTTTTGGGTCATAAGTGAGCAAACGCGGCATCCAACACGTGGACAGCTTTCTCATGCCTACTCTTGATTCAATATGTGACAAACACGTTTTTTAGACACATTAATAGCCTTTGCGATCTATCTAAATTTAATTTGACGATCCTCTAGCATCATTTGGTGTACTTTAGTGATGTTATCGTCAGTGGTTGCAGTTTTTGGACGTCCTGAAAGCTCATCGTTTCAAAAGCTGTTACGGACACATTCAAATTCAGTTGCCAAATTTTCACCATGTAAATGATGGTGTAGAATTCCCGTACACAGCGACCAACTTATCTATGGTTTGGGTAGACGTATTGTCTTTCAAAAACAAATATTTAATGACGGCATGATATTCGATTTTTTTCCATTTTCGGAAAAACTCTAACATCGACTTGATCAAATGATCTTCAAATTACATCTGCGAGTCCAAAAATAGCTGATAATTTAGTAAATACCTTTCAAAAGGTACGCAACCACATTCCCTTGCTTTTATTGACGAGTACTGCCATCTTCACATTAAATTCGGAGGACTTTCAGACTACCCTCGTATTTCGTCAAAGTGAACTTTACGGAATCTTTCTGTTGGGACATTATCCAGTCTATGTAAAAATTTTGAATCATATCAATGAAAACATAATTCATTACATCTATTGGAAAATGATTAATATGTTAATTAAAGAATATAAAATGGTTTTTGTATATTGTAAAGGAAGGAACAAGTAAAGAAAAATGAATGAGGCTTAAACTTGACTTCCTCACACATTTTCACACATTTTCACTTCCTCACACGAGTGATGAGTTTCTTTATAGCTTTGGGGATGATGCTTTTTGAGCTTATCACCATTCACCTAAATCCTTCTAACAGGTAATGTAACGATATCATATGCATTATTGAAAATCTAAGAGACTCAATATCAGGTCAAGAAGTAATGACTTCTGATTTTTATGACATACAAGGCATTTTTTCTGATTGATTTTATGTTTCATAGAACTACAGTCAATGCTCTGCGTTTTGCCAAGCATTTCAACATCTTTAACAGAAAACTCGAAAACATTCTAGGGAATAGATGATAAAGTCATATTGCATCATAACACCTTGATTTATCAAAAAAATCTATCTTCTTTCAAGACTTTATCTTGGGCTCTCACAGTGAGTGTTTGTGTGTGTATGAGTGTATGTTTGTACTTGTGTGATCCGATCGATAGAACTAATCAAAAGTTTCAAGAAGGAGGTTTAGTACCATCCACCATACATCCATGATCTTGTACGGATTGACATTAACATATTCCTTTACTTGAAGAAATACTTAGTAACGTCTGCCAATTCCGGGCCACCTCTTGTGCCATAGCTAAATTCAATTATTAAACACTAAGATTCAATAAGTCAATTAAAGAGACACTAGAACAATAATTACGCAATTTATTAACTTCTAGTTAGTATAACAATTATTAATGCCCTCCCGGGCAAGGAATTTACTACCTTAACTCAACCTACCAATAATAATGTAACAGACTCTTACCACTAAGCCTTCCTCGACTACAACTCAGACTCTGAAACAATTGTTGAACACTGGAATAACTTAATCTCTGGAATTACTCTACTTTTAATCCAAACACCTACTTCAACCTCTCTTTCAAGTCCTCCTTCAACCTCTCTATCGCGACTTTCAGTCGGAGTTTATATATTTCCTAACTCTCCCGCTTTACTTCATTTCTACCTGCTTTCTATCTACATATTCATGTTTCATTTTTGGTTGTTTAGCAAAAGCAATCAATCTTAATTAAAAGTCCCCAAGGTTAGTGAAGAGAAACCGCAATTAGCCGAATGTCACAACTTGTTGGACAAATCTTCCAGACAAAAGCTCCAAATTCCTTTTATGCAAAACTCTGGACCTAGACCTAACTAATGCTTTGACAATAGGGGCATCTACATAAAAAAATAAAACATGCATCAGTAAATAATTTGTAATAGACATCTATATGGATTTAAATTTCTCTGAATGAATATCAGGCATTTTGTCGAGATCCCCCTGTATTTGTCTTAGTGTATGTAAGGGTGAAATAATTGAGAGGAATTAAAGACAAAATTTTGCAATGTAAGAAATGGGATATGAACAAATTATTATGTAAGGCACTGCCAACATGGTAAGTAAGTATTTGATTAAAACTCTATGTTCATTAGAAAATGAATTTATAAAAAATATTTTATGTAAACATGTAATACGTAAAATATAAATAGAGTTCATCGAAGTTTTTATAAATTATTATGTACTTATATTATAACTAAAACATTATACCCGTGTATATATAAATTTATACATTATACCAGTCTATATATAATTCAACTGTTTTGCGAAAAAAATGTGTCATTATAACATGAAAAAATTATTTTGCAAATAATATGTATAGATCATATATCTAAAAGCTCACGTGTAAGCTTATATATCATTAATGTTTAACAGTAACTTTAAAATATTTTGGTAAAAGATAGTATCAATGCTGAATGTAACCATTATTATTGCGTGGATATTGTAAGGGAATGTATCAGTAATGAATTTTTAAAAAAATTTAACTTATTCTTATAAAAATAATTAATAAGTTTCAAAGGATAATATCGTGTAAAACACAAGAGATAAAATTCTGTAAATCGTGTTTTTCATAACTGAAGTATAAAATTTATTGAAAGAACTTAATGGAATGTGGAGATTTCAGATAAAAAGGAATACTACCATAAGAAATTTTTCTTAAGGAAATGGACTTTAAATTACACCTATCAATTTTTAAGTTAATAAAACGCATTTGAAAATTCTAAAATTTAATTTAGAACTTCTAGACAAATCCCACAGTTTTGTTTTTACATCTTTCTTTATAATTTTTCCAAAATCACATAACATACATAATTTTCTTTCGTTCAGTCCAGCGTACTTTTGATATAGATATATTTATAATCGTTCTGATTCACCCTCTCGAGACTCAGACAGGATATTTAATAATAAAACATTAATTTAAAAAACAAATGTAAATGAAATTAATCTTTGAGAGTTCCTTTAGGACAATAGAATAAAACAACATAGCTGAGAAATTTGCAAGGAGATAATGACTCCGCACTAGTGGTCCCACTCTTGTGAATTTAAAATTTACAAGTGGGTGCTCATCGTATCAAGAAAAATATTTTACTCTGCATAGATGAATTGAAAGAGAAATGTAATGAATAAGTTTTTGAGTTATATATACTAGCTTTTTCTCTTGTTAATATATTATAATTAATAAAAAAAGGAAATTATTTTTTCCTTTAATAAGACCACAATTGTTATTCATCAATTTGATCTGTCTAGACAAAATAATTTGTTTTATTAAGCAACAATTTTCTTAAAAAATATAATACTAATATGTATTCTCAAAGATTATTAGAAACATATATCTAATTAAAAACTAAAAATATATAATCTGATTCTTTAATTTATATCCGATTAGAGATCTGCATACTTTTGTTAAAGAATATGTAATATAAATAGCTGCTTATAACACATTATAATTTACTATCACACTTACAGTTTATGCATCTGAAAGATGTCTTAAAATTCAAAAGATATTGACACCGAATGCAAGTAAAATTTTTAATATAATAGTAGTAAATTTTTATTACGACGTAATGTTGGCGTTATACACTTTTTCAATTTATTAAAAAAAAAATGAATCAAGAAAATCCAGTGAATGTACAGATATGGAGTTTATATGTTGATTGGAATAATCAAAGAAATTTATTAAAGTGGAGATCAATTAATTTTTAAGAGCTGGGAATAAAATTTTACATATGTTTCTGGTTATATTTGTGCATGTGTATACACGTATATGAGGGAGAAGGAAGTAGAAAGATAGATGTTGGACATTAATTGTAAAATATGGATGTCCATTAAAAAGTATCAGTAAAAATTTAATTATTTTGGAGGATTCGTTAATTAGAAATTAATATTCGAAAACATTTTACAATATGAAAAAAATATATATATTTTTCCTACTTAAAAATAATTTTTTTGTCATTTTATATATTTTATTACAAAATAAATTTTCATAATACATTTGGTTCCATGATTAAACGTATTTCGCCTCACTTTCATATTAAGTAATTTTCGAAATTTACAAAATGTCTTATTTACACTTACACCATCTAAGTAGATTGAGATATTATTTAAAAGGATAAGGATCCATAATTACAGTTTTAAAACACAAAGCAACTTTTCGTAGATATGTGGATTAAAACATCATTAATTCAAAGTTAAAACTTTTTATTATGTTATTCAAAAGTAAAATTCAATGGATTTCATGGAAATAATTCACTTTTAACTATAAAATAATACATATTTCAAATGGTTTTTTTGCTGCATTTCTACAATTTTTTTCTTTCTCGAGTAAAACAAATTATCTTCGTTATTTTTATCTAAAAAAGAAGATTATGCACAAGTGTTTTTACTAAGAATGAATCAAAAATACTTATATGATAAATTTATCAGTCTGTTTTAATTATATTTATTTTTGAATATTAATAATTTTGTTACATATAATTAAATTTAATGCAAGTAAATTCTAATAACTGTTATTAAAGGGGGGTTTAAATTTTTGGAAAAATTACATTTTCTACCGCAAATTATTTACTATAGATGCAAAATATAATGCAAAAAATAATTTAATTTTTTTAAATAATTAATAAATAATATTTTTTTTTCATGTTAAACAGATTTATCAAAATAACTTTTTATTAATATTTATACTTATATAAGTACAATTAAAAGAACTAACATTCTTTGCAAAAAATACAATTAGATTACCTTGAAAAAGTATTTTTTCTTAGTAATTTTTACATGTAATTCCAATAGAAGATATCACTTACGTTTCTGCAATAAAACAACAAAAATAAGAAGAAATACAATCCTTCTAGATTTTTCAAATATGCATTTCAATTTAACAATATCTACAAAACATCAACGATATGAATACAATTACTAGTAGAATAATTCAAAATAAAATTTAACTTGTAGAATACAATTCTTCACCTATATCATTAAAGATTAAGATTTCGAGCGAGTCATTTTTGTAAGTGAGTGTTTTTGTGTTAATTAATGAGTTTACGCAGAAATATTTTTATACCTACATTTAACTGTTATAAGTACCCGAAACATCTTTAACATTCCTAACTAAATTATAATTCTAATAACAAATTTCCCATCACAAATTAGTTGATAATTAGCAAAGGCAAGGGAAAAAACGAAATATTGTCTTTTTTTATCATAATTTCGAGACGGGAGTCAAACGAAAGCTATAATTATTAACGAGGATTAACTCTCATTAGTTCTACTTTTTCTTACTCAGGACTTGTTAATAACAATTATGTGATATATTGTGCCTTTCAGCATGTGTTGAAGTTTCTAAATTAATAATAAGGAAATGAGTCTTAAGTGAAGACAAACTCTCTTAGAAAGGCAATGTAAAGTAATCAACAAAATTACTGAAAATGAACATATTTTTAAATGAAATATTTTTTTCTCAAACCTAATGAATTGAAATTAGAAAACTAGTATTATAATGATTTCTGAAAGGTTAGTGACATTTTATTAATATATTATTTTAACTTTGAATGTATTTTTTGTAAAAACGGATATGAAACAAAAAGCACTCTGTCTCGTTTTCTTTAATAAAAAAATAAAGTAGTCTTTAACCATAAGGTTTCAGAATGAAATGGTAAATTAAAATTACAGTCAAAAAAACTATATTTTTTAAAGTTTTTTTACTATATTTTAATTACATGTTACTATGAGAATATAATTATCCTTTACCTGAAAGCATTTTCAGAATTTTTGAACAGAAAGCAAATTTCTCACATATGTGCACGAAAGAATTTGACCTTAATTTCAACAAGATTTACAAGATGTTTATACCCATAATGTGCATTTCCTCTCTATTTTGATACAAATATATCTTTATATGTTTAAGTACGCATTTTTTTTATCTATTTAAATTAATAGATAATGATTCCACTTAACATGATTAAAAGGAATCTTTCAATAAATCGACAAATACTGTTTGCTGAGGTCTTCAAATCATTTCTAAAACCTTAATGTATAATTCATTGAAATATTCAGAAGAAGCATTACACATGGCTTTAAATGCTTTGTTACGTAATTTTATTTTCTATCATTTATAATAAAAATGTTCTACATAACGGTTTTTAAGAAATAATTATTTATTTGAAAGTGCTTGAGTAATATTTTAATGTACTAATACGAATAAACATTAAAAATACAAAAAAAATACGAATCTAGATATGATCAGAGGATATTATTAAAAGTTACACACAAACATATATATTAATAAGATAAAACAAACAAAAAAAACCCAGAAAGAACAGTTAACAAATAAGGAAAAGTACAAAAAGAAGTAAAAATTTATAGAAAAATGAATAATTAGTTGAGTACCCAGAAAAATGATACATTCACATACAGACTAAGGAAATATTTCTGGTGTTATATATATAAACATGTTACATGGTACTGATTTTTCCTTTAATCTTGATGGAAAAAAAATTGATCATTTCAAAAAGTAAATTAAAAACGCTTACAAAAAAATGAAATAAGAGACCAAATTCTCCAATAAAAACTTTTGAAGCATTAGTTTCCAATTATAAATTTTAGAGCAAGATTTTAAAAGGAAATTGTTCCTAAATCGACATTCGATTAAAATCCTTTTACACCAGCCTTAAATTTCTAATTTTATTCAATAAAACGTATCTCAATTATGTTTATATGATCAGAGTATAAAGTTAAAATATGCAAAAGTCTAGGTACCTTTATAAATCAGAGTTTCCCAGAATTTCTGATGTTACCAACATCATGTGAATACCAATAATGAGTACAAAAAAATAGCAGCAAAAGTTTAAAATTTGAGAACTTTAAAAATCAAATCAACAATGAAAGCAATTTCCAATAAAACGTAGAGTCCAAAAATATTTTGTAGAAATATTTCAATTCATTTATAGATGATAATCAGTAAAAAGTTTTGAATGAAAAATATATTCTTACAAATGTAAGCTATGACTATATTCATTTAATTCTTCACAGCCAGACCACTAATTTGTTGTGTTTTTAATCTTAATGTTTTGTGGTCAATTTATTTTTGTAACAAAATAATAGATCTGAAAATTTAAATACTCACAAAAAGTTAACAGTCATTATGTCTGAGACTTTTAGCTATGAAGCCTCCAAAAGATTTTATCCAAAAGATCCAAAGTATATCCCAAAGATTTTGGATGAAATTTCAATTTTCCGAGATGTGGATGCCAAAAATCATCTAATACCTTGTTATAGAATAAAGACCGTCAAAAAAAATTACCAAAATGTAAGAAATAAATAACATATTTAAAATTCAAAATTTCAAGAAAGTGCATGTTAAAAACCATATTAAATTAGACCGTTATACAAATTATCAAAAATTTAAAAATTAAAAGTAAATAAAAGTGAAATATATTCCAAGCAATGTAAACAAACAAGTACACACATTTTCATGGTGTAATGTATTAAACAGTTATATGAAAAATGACTAAGGAAGCCTAAATTCCGGTAAAGTAATTTGAAATGATTCATCTTTCTTAGAATTTACAAGAGAAGTTAAAGATGTTTTATAGTTTAAAACAATCTCATTCAGGGATAATTACACTACAGCAAATTAAGTACCACGAAAAATATATGAACATAGATTCTTCAGACTTAAAATACAGTACGATAAAAACAAACCCTTAGAATGAAATCTCAGTATTTTAACATAACTTATTCAAATAAACGGGACATAAATTCACATAATCATTAGAATATCTATAAACATATGTAGAGTATATCAAATTACGCTCAGTTATTCTTCCTTTCAGTAAATATTAACATTGACTTAATTTAGAATGGATGTCATATTAATGCAAATTGAACACCAATGTATATGTATATATATATATATATATATATATATGCATTGGGTGTTCAAATTTAAGATTTAATAATTTTAAGATAATTTTCCGTTTTAGACGAATTTCTCTAGAGCTACTGGACAGATTTGAATGAAATTTAGATTGTATATATGGTTGATATTATACAAAAAAATAAACTTTCAACAGATATAATATACGAGCATATATGACTTATCGAATAGCAGTTACTGAATAGAACAAAAAAATGGGTTACTGGGAGTATAGTCCACTTTTACAAATATATTCCTTGCTACGTGATTTTATGTTGGAAATAAGGGAGTTTATGAGTTCCTGTAGGAATTGGTCCCACTCTTTTTGCAATGATATTTTCAGGTCTTGAATGGTCGTCAGAGGAAGATTACGAATTGCTATTGCATTCCACAGAGCATCCCAGGCATATTCCATAAGATTGTGTTCTGTAGGTCTGTCTCGCCAATCCATCAGTCGAAAATCTTTACTTTCCAAAAATTCGTCGACTAGATAAGCTCTATGTGGCATCACGTTGTCATCCATTAAAATGCAATCAGAACCAACTGCACCACTGAAAGGCACACAAACATAGGGATCCAAAACCTCATCTCTATATATGTCAGCAGTCACAGTGCCTCTTGCAAATCCATGTGCGGCCATCCGACAAAATGCCTGTCCAGACCATCAAGCCTCTGCTGCCGTATTGGTCGATTTCTTGGACATTGGTGGGCAGGTAGGGGATCCCTGACTCTCTCTATATGAAAGAACGGCGAGAATCACTGATTAGGCTGAACCGGAACTCATCGGTGAAGAGAACGATAACCCATTGATTTATGAGCCAATCTGTATAACATCTGCATCATTTTAAGTAAACTCTCCGGATCGCAGAAATGAGCGGGATTAAAACAAAAGGTCTGATTGCAAACAGCCCTCGGGTTATTGTGGCTGCATACAACTCATGAAAGACCTGAGAAGCTGTAGCATCCCTGTTACGCCTCGCTGTAATGGACAAATGGTGGTATTCTCTGATCGTCAAAGTTCTTAGAGACCTTGCTCACCTTTTTCTCGACGGATCCTGTATCCTTTAGCTGTTTCCGTAAGTTAGACACTACGCTGGGTGTTAAATCAAATTATCTGCAAATCTGGATTTGAGACTGGCAGGCTTCTAGCCTACCCTCAATTCCCTACCGCATTCCTTCATCTAAACGTTGGTCGTTACTAACTTTTACTGTTTGAATATTAATTTAATTGATTGCTGCAAAAAAACACCAAAAATGCAGCGAAATCCGCTAGTGAACGAAATGCGGATTTTGGCATGCGTGTTTATAAATCCTGTTTTTAGACTATTTCCGTCCCCATACAGGTATATGCTTACGTATACGACGTACAAGATTTGCATCTTTGTTTCGAAATAGTTTTTTTCTTATATTTCGTTCAATTCTTTTCATGAAATTCTACAAAAAGTATATATATATATATATATATATATATATATATATATATATATATATTAAAAACAAAGATGGAAATTATTATTAATACGTATAAAACGCAGAGAGAATAATAGTTTAACTCTGTTCAAAATTAACTGATTAGAAAAGATTTATCTCAAAGTACATATCAAACAATGTATACAAAATTAGAAAAAAAAAAGAAAAATATAAGAAAACCCCTCTAATTTAAATCATAATTGAAAGAAACCAAAACATCAGATGTTACATAGCTTTAATAAAGAGGAAATAATTAATGTTACGGTAAAAAAAAAAAAAAAAAAAAAAAACCCTCAAAAATAAACTCAATGGTCTTTCAAAAACTTATATGTCAGCTTTATGTCATCAAAGTAAAACACTTATCCCTAGAAATAACATTATTAAACTTATCAATAGTGTTATTTCTTTAAATCAGTTTGGAAATAAGAAAAAAAAAATTATATATAAATAAAATTCAAAACATATTTAACAAACATTATTTAAAAATATTTAATACATAAAATAAGAAAGCCAAAAAAGTTCTTAACATATAAATCAGCTAAAATATTTTCAATTTATTACTGTAAAACTTAATTTTATTTATAACTTTTATATCTTAATTTTTTTTATAAACTTAATTGGACAATACATGTACTTCAAGTATAAAAAAATTTACTTAAAATGATTTAAAAATATAAGAATTTTTTAACAAATTTAATATTATACAAAATGTAAATGTATTAAATATTTTATTGGAAGTAGACTTCCAGCATTGTGTCGAACAATGTAATATATATGTATGAGATCAAAATAAATTATTTTATAGCTTAAGTCTAGTTATTTAATACACCTTGTATATATATATATATTGGAACTTTCGTTAAATATCTTCCAAGAAGTATACAAACGCATAACAGAAGTCTTAGCATTTCTTTTGAACATTGGAAAAAATTTAGTGGCAGCTGAGTTCAATAGTAGGGATTTGAAAGTAGCAACCGCTTGTTGTGATTAAAACACAAGTAGTGGGGAAAGTTTTCTGAAGCCAAACTGCTACTCTAATGATACAATTCCATTATCGGAATGAGATTTCACCGATGCAACAGCTATTCAGAAAATAAGTTTGGTTTTTGACTACTCAAAGTGAGCAGAAATCCAGTCAGGCTTGGAGTAATACCTACCTTTATTAGTTCTGACTCTGAAACTAATTTCTCTTACCTTAAGACAAATGTTCTCGATTTCTGTTATTATTATTATATGTTGACAAGCAAAGGAAAATAAAATTGTGTTTTGTAGAGTATGTTTAATATATAACATTTAACATTGTAATAAATTAATACAATTTTAAATAAATTACTATTAAAGTAATAAATATCAGAGAGAGAGAGAGAGAAAAAGGAAATTGTATTCATTGGAAGAATATGTTTGATTAAAGAATATAAATCAACGACATGTTATTAGCTTGGAAAAAGAAAGACTTTTAAGTGGTATAATAATACAATATTTAGTACATTTTTGATATAAAAATGTAAGAGTAACTATGTTACTCTTACATTTACATTATTTACAAATAAATATTATGGAAGAATGTAAAGTAATTAAATTTAAAATGATATAATTAAATTTTTTTTGTACGGTATTTATAAGATCTTTTAAAAAATTAAAATTAATGAAAAAGAATAAAAACATATTCGTGAAAGTAAACCAAAATTTAAAGAGACGTTTCCATGTGTTCAAAAATAATTCATCAGAATATAGAACATGAGCCTTTTGAAGATTCTTAAGATAATGATAACATGTATTTATTGTTTTTTTGTTATTTGATATTATTATTGAATTTATTAAAGCATGTAAAAGAATATATTTCTCAACTGTCACGATTCTCTTGTATCAAGAGGAAACATTCACTTATTTTGCTAAAGTATGAAAAATTTATTCAAATACTTGCTTATTTTCTTAAAATTAGATTAAATACATATTTTAGAGAAAATATACATTACTCTCGTTTTAAACTCATTTCTATTGATGTATTTTTGTTTTAATTAATTTTTATTTTTTTATTCCACTTTGAAGTTTATAAATAATAAAACGATCAAAATAAAACATTTCCGCCTGGGCACTAAAGACAATATATATATATATATATATATATATATATATATATATATATATATATAATGCATTAATGAATAAGCAGAAATGGACTATCAAAGTCATAACAAAAATAAGATTGCCAGTTATACTTATACCTTATTTCAAATTTATATCCTCAGATCATGTGGTAACTCAAGTAATTTTGAATGAAGGGATCTTCAGAGACTTCTGCTGGAGAAACACTATCAAGTAGGGATCATTCCTTACAACTCTACGATCGGGGGAAATGATGATTCGGAAGATTTTACTAGAACATGATTGTATAAATTTGAGGATAGTTTGGTATCAAAACAGAAAATAAGAATGAACTCTTTATTTGTGAGTTAGAGAAAAAAATGCATATTAAACTATTTTTTATGTAAAATTATTACATTTCTTCTGTAACATACCTGGAAAAAATTCAAAAGCTCATATGCACCCCCTAGATGTCTTTTTGAACTTAAAATCTTCAGTATTATTTTTTATTGCACTAATATAGTTGTTCTAAAAATTTAAAAAAAGTTCTTATATTTTTTTTTATCAATAAGAGAAACAATTATTTTATCGAAACCAATTCCTGAGAAAAGAAAAGAAATATTGTAATGTCGTATTAAATAATACAAAATGACATCATATTATGAAATAATTGGTTTTTAAAAGCTTTTTTTGCGAAATATGACTTAAAAATACTTTTTTTTAATTACCAGGATTTAAAAGAAAACGTAAAAATGTTGTATGCAAAGTTTTGCAAAAATTGGATTTTGCCACCTAAAGTGCCTTTTTTTATAATTATTATTAAATTACTCATATTAAATATAAGAATTAAAGCAAACAACGGAATTTCGTGAAATTGGTAGTAGTAAACTTTTTCGATATTAAAATTAAAGCAAACAAGCCTGATAATTTTTTTTAATTACATAAATTTTTCAATGTACACACATATCTATATCTATCTATATATCTATATACATATGTGTGTGTGTACGTATCTATTATTTGTAAATGTAATGTATTTCTTCTTTTCTTTACTTATTGTATTAAATTATATTCTGCATTTTAGAAATTGTCATTCAGAAGTTCAGATGAACAGATATATTTACATTAATTAGTTTGATAAGAGTACAAGAAGGACAATTATACAAATTAAAATAACTTCTAAGCACCTCATTATGGAAAAGAACGAGGGAAAATTTTCTTCAGTTTTCATTTCAGAAAAATAAAAATAAAAACTATCGGGAAAAAATGAATTGGAAAAACGAGAAAGTGTAAAAAACTTTGTAATAAAAAGATTAAAAGAGTAAAAATATAATTTAACTTTTACTTTCTAAAAATATCAGGAATGCTCTTCGTTTTCATTTTTTGTAAAATTTAAAATACAGTATCTATAATTAAATATCGAAAAAGCAGTATTCTATTAATTGAAGAGATTTTCTTGAAAATTAAAAGGGAGAAAATTAGTCATGTATTCAAAAACCTCGAGCAATTTTGGTTCGAATAACATCGGTAAAAACGAGTTTTTTGAGCATGGGTTTTCTTTCAAACTTCACACTTTGCCCAGCATAATTTTTTATACCTTAAATTTTAAGAGCAATAGGGAACGTTGAGGGAAATGGAATTTATTCAATAATTAGTTTTAATAATTTATTTTATTATTTGACATTTATTAAATTGATCATCTAAAACTAACGCATGTAAAATTTCTTAGCTCAATTAAGTATTAGAATTCGCTACGAATTGGTGACTTGGTGAAAAACTTGGAGTAAAATTTAATTATTTAAATAATTAGTTTTTATTAATAATAATTAAATTATCATATTATCATCCAAAACAATCGCGTATAGAAATGTTCAGCTCAATAGAGGTCTTTAAAATATGAGAAAAAAAGCTTTAAATGTTTTGACCCAGAGATGCAAAGTGAGTTAATAAAACCCCCTCGAAATAATAAGACTGATAAGAAAGCAGTATTTGGTGAGGGTTTTTGCCTTACCTGATTATTTTTATTATTTCAACAAATTTCGTATTAGAAGTAAATGCTCAAATACAATTACTGGAGACAAATAACTCTTTTATATACTGAATTATACGAATAACTTATACTTTATAATGTCACAAATGCAGTTATATTTATTATATTTCTTAGTTTTCTTCGATAATTCTATTCGAGAAGTTTTTATTGGCTATCCATTTTCAACTTAATAATCTTCGATTTCTTTCAATGTTAAAGTGATTTTTTTAGAAATTATGGAATGAGTATTAGACTTCTTACTTTGTAAAGTAATTCCTATACATCAGTCTTAATTCACACCTTAAATGAATTTGAATTGTTGAGTGTATGATAATGTGTGCCGAAGTTTTAAACTCTGATCTACAAGGGCATTCGAATCAATTGGATTTATTATAAAATAATGATCAGGAACATAAGCATATTTGTTACAAAAATGTTTTGATTATTAACAATAAAGTTCTAATTTAAAAGTTTAATTAAAAGTTTTAATATTAAAGAGACGAATATTAGATTAATATAATCATTTCTTCCAATATATGATGATAATTTAAAAAGTCTAAATAAGGAACATAGTCACATGAATATTATAAGTTACCCTATCATGAAATTAGGAAAATAACTGCAAAATAAAACGCTTGACTACAATTTAAAAGAAAAACTCATGTTAATCAGAAGCTGAAATATAAAACTAAGTTAAATATCCCATTATTTAATGACAGCTACATATTATTACTATTTATAAAAATATATTGTAGTACAAAATTTCAAGTTATCAATACTTATGGAATTAATTAAAACATTTTCAGCAATAATAATTATTTCTAATTTGTCACTATAAATATATTTAAATATGCCATATTTAAATATGTGAAATAAAGAGGTAAAGAATTCCATTGCAAACTCGAAAAAGATTTTTTAAGTTTACATTCGAGATATATGTAGTTTAGAATTTTAAAGTTGCTGTTTGTTATATTATTTATATTTATAATATGTTTACATCAAAATGATATTCAAGTAATTTTTTCTTGTATCTGTAATACAAATCGGTTGACTGTAATCTTTATTTCTTGTTAAAGTTAGTACAGTTTCTAGCATTGCTTTTAAGTTCTTACTATCTTAAAGGTTTTCATGAAGAAATGCGAATAATAATCCATAATAACCTTAAATTATTTATAATGAGATGAAATAATTTAAGATATATCTACCAGTTTATTTATTTATAAAAATTAAACTTGTGAGACACGTTTGCAAATTTCACCTTTCTTTAATACTTCTCAATCCGCATAGTAAGTATTTTCTGCATTTCTAATGTTTAAGATTTAATGAACAGAATAACTTTTTTTATTGTAATTGGAAGCATTGGTTAACATTTATAACAACTGATATAAATATCTCAAGTGACAATTTAAGTTATTAATAAAATTTGCATATTGGTATTTGTATACTTTCTTTATAAAGGAATGTATCATAAAATTAATTTAAAATATAAATATAATTTTATTCAAATTATATTGTTGGAAAAGTCGTTTGTTCATAGTTATGCACTTCTTATTAGATACTTCTATGTGAATTATGTTTACTGGTAATGGAATTATTATTTCAATTTTCACACACACACACAACTCTTGTGAATGAGAAGGGATAAAGTGTATTGCATAATACATAATTGAAATAAAAAACATACACAGGAGTATTTTCTAAATTCGAAATAATAAAATGAATCTTTTCTTAGTCTAATTGAATTAATAAATGAATATTCATTGATTAATTCGTTTATTAATTAATTTAACTAATCTATCGAATTACTCTTTTTTTTTAAAAAAGTCCCATAATTCTCAAATGAAGTCAAATAATCATATTAACTCCTTTTCTTTGCTTTGCCTTTTAATATTTCCACATCACACTTCATTAAGACATCGAGACTCCCTTTGATTATAAATATATAACAACGGGCATCATCATAATACATGACATTCTTCAATAATAATGTTTAGAATGCTGACATATTAGTACTTAACCTTCGATATCTATCGTATTAAGTTAATTAAAGTACAATAAGGTGAAACGGAAGAAAAAAAAATGAAAGAAATGTTTTACCTGCTTTAATTTGGTTTCATTTCCGGAAGGAATTATGTGTTTTGCAATTTTTCAATCTGTTTTAGCGGATCTTCTGAATAAATTTACAATTCTTGTTAATTTCTGGATACTGAATGCATTCAGATATAATCATTTATCATTTCTTACTTTTTCAGGCATATATTTTGAATTGAAAAAAGAACAATATACTCCGGATTTTAAAACTTTGTTTCCAAAGTTTCAAGTGTTTCAGTTATTGAATTCATAATGATCGGTATATGGGAGGCTTTAACAAAACAAAGTCCAAAAATGCAACCTTGCAATTATTAAATCACTTTATGCTGTCAATCATTATAGCCTAGAAAAACTGAATATTGGTTATTTCTTAATAATTTCAGGATTTACTTTTATTTCTATTTCTTATTATCTACAGTGAACTATTATATATAAGTTAAGCTTTTTATATCTTGGGTACAAATACGCTCTATCTCGCATACGTTAAATAAATAAATGCAGTTAAAACACCAACACTTTTATTTCCCTTTTAATTTTTTTTGCACTATGTTTCCATTAATATAAGGAACACTGATGAAGAACTTTGAACTGAGATGTTTTCGAGGCTCATGGTACTTTTGAATGAATACTGAAGGTGAAGATATCTGGCTAACAGAATAAAAGATCAACTTCCTTTTACCCTAAAATCAGAAGCAACCGAAAAAGAAGCAACATACTCACTTTGCCTATCTAATACCTACCCTCTATATCGAGGCAAAACGGAATGACTTTTAGGTAATCCAGTATATTGCTTAGAATTAAATTGCTATGAAGTTGCATATGGATAGAAATATTTCCCTTATTTCAAACTGTGATTTTGGGTTCCCCCTTATAGCCGCAGTGTCATACAGCATCTTATGAACTAGAGAAGTATTTTTAATAAAACCAGCATTATTATAATCAACAAGCTTAAAAATTTGCTTGCTCACTGTGTTGTTTATGTCCAGTGGATTCCATTGTACGTTAATATGCATTTTTAATAAGATTACCAAGAATTCGTCTGATGTAAATGTTTCCGTGGATTAACACCTATTCCAAGAAATCTCCACTTTGATTCATGATGTCAAATAAAAGTTATGCATTTACCCTGTTCATAATTGGTACACGGAAAAAGTCCTTATGAATTGTTAGATTTCTAATAAGGTAGAGACAAGCAGACTATACTTTATAGATTGTTTAGTATCCAGGTGAAATGGATGACATTTCAAGGCACTAAAGTTTTCGCCATATGTCCCAAATACACATTAAATTTGGCTTAAATGGATAATATTGTAGTTTGTAGGAGACTAGACAAATCTGATTTCTAAGAACATTTTTTATTATTCGTGCTGAAGTTTTTGAGAGTAAGTGACATAATGTGGAATTGGATTAACCCTTGAGAAAGCGCGCCCTAATAGCTACGCCAGAGAGCGCGTTGGGTCAAATCGACCCATAATCGCTTTTATGTAAAATTTAGCGTTTTATGATTGAACGTGTAATATATTTCATAGCTATTCTAAAGAAATTAATAAAAAATCTTATATTTTTAAAAAGAAATACTTTTATATAGAGAAAATATTGTTAAGTTGTAGAAAAACATATAAGGTTGGATTAGGTACTTAAATAATCTTAAAAAGTAACTAAATTTTTAATTTATTGCATTTAATTCTTAATAGACAAAATATACGTACATATGAAGCTACCAACTTAATATATTTAACTTTTATTTGCAAAAATTACACACTAAGGAACTATGTTCACCACAAACATTTTTTGCGCATTTTGAAAAAGTTTATTTTAATTTTCTATCCTTCATAGTGGGGCATATATGACACCTTTTCCTTACACATGATTTCAGTTTTTTACAGGGAAGTTCCATAACATGCTCTACCTGTGTGTTGTTTAATTCACTTCGCAAATTCCTGGAAATATCTGATTGCAATCTTCTTTCTTCAGTGTGTTCTTTTAGAAGTTCTAAGGCAAGATCCTTCAGTAACTGCCTTCTTTTACGGTATTTTTCATCCGGTTTATCAGTTGACAATAACAGGACACGAGCATTTATCGCAGCTGTATTTAGCTAAGAAATACAACCATTGGCCATCTGTTACTTATCCGAGCCGTAGAATAAGCAGCCGACAATTCATCTACTACATCAACTGCGCCTTTAGTCAGGTTATAAAAAGTAATTATTTCAGGTTTTTTGGCTTCGGCAGATGTAGCATCTATAGCATCATCATTATGCATAGTTGATAATAAAAGCACACATTTATTTTTTTTCGGAGTATATGACACTAAATTCATATGTTTCTGAAATCCGAATAGAGTTGAATACAATTCACTTCCTGTTGAACTAGTAAATTCCTTTAGTATTTCTCTTTTGTTTGTTTTTTATTGTCCCAAAAAGAGTAATTTTTTTACTTAGAAGTTCCTTAGCGTACCAATTTTCAACAATTGATGTTTTTTCCTGTATTGCAAATAGGTACAACAAGTCTCATAATAACTTTGTCCGTGCCGGTTTCTAATTTATAGGGACCTTCAGGTTGCAATCTTGCGTATATTTCTAAATTCCATGTGTACAAAATCCTTGAATCTACAAGAACAAACAATTTAATGCCGTATTTTGACGGTTCATTCGATATATATTGCCTAAAAGGGCATCTACCTCTAAAAGGTTCTAATTTTTCATCGATTGTGACGTATTCATCAAGACTATATATGGTCTTACAGTTATTCAGTTTATTACAGTTTGAGTTGACGTTTAAATACGACTGAATGATCACCGGTCAACAGAACGTTCTGTCTATCAGACTAGAAGCCGTTAAAATATTTTTGGGTTGGACTGTTCTTGGCAAGGTACGACTACAAAGAGATGAGAAATGCTGGTAACCTCGTTTTTGCAAAAGAAGGAAGAATTTCTTATCGACAGGAGTTATATTTAATTGGAATCAAAGCCACAATTGAAAAAAAAATTCCAGAGAAGAACAGAAACATTTTATTAAAGAAAATTTCCTTAATAATGTTAGATATTCAAATGAATGATGTTATGAATGTCATTTATCTTGGAGAAAAGGAAGTCTACCTTTACTAGATAAATTGGAATTAGTCAAAAGAAGACTAAATTCCATAAGTACAAAACTAATTTTTTATAATTTGTATGGTGACTATGAGAATATCCTTCTACAATGGCTCAAGGAAGGGATTATTGAAGATGTTCCAGAAGATGAAATCGGATTGTCTTGAAATTATCTCCTTCATAGATCAGTTTTAAATTTAATCAATAATAAAGGAGGAAAAATTGAGGGCTCTTGAAACCTCTAAATATAACGATGGTATTATTCGAACTAAAACTAAATTTATCTACCAATGTTATGCAAATTTCATCTGCCCTAAAGCGAAGCATGAAGTTATAAAACGTTTGTTATCATACCTTCATATAAAAATTGTCACGCTGGAGTTCATATCATCTTGAATATTATAAACATAAAAATTATTGACTGTTAAAGAGTTGGTAAATAGTCAGAAAGGTAGTGTCACAGTGTACTACTTGTTAAAAATTTACATTTAAACATTTAGAAGAAAATTCAGCACCATTAAGAAAATTCAGCACCAGAAGGTTGAGTGGGTGAAGCAGCAGTGTTCCAAATCCCCGGCATGGACATGACAGGGCCCTTTTTCCTCAAGGGTAATAAAAAATGTTGGGATCTGATTTTACTTGTGCCGTCTCGACAGCGGTACATTTTGATTTGGTTACATATACACCATCTATTGTTTTTTGATGGCTTTAAGGATATTCATAGTTGAAAGAGGTAGGCCTACAGTTATTTACGGTGATAATAGTATGATTTTTTCTGGTGCTGCAAATTACCTGAATAATTTGAACTAGCATCAGTTACAAATTCATGGTGCTTCCAATTTAATCCAGTGGAATTTTAACCCATCTACCGCAAGTTTGTAGGGTGGTTGGTGGGAGAGGCTTATTAGTATTTTAAAAGATCTTCTTATTGTTGAGTTGTTGAGTATCGGGAAAATGATATATTTCTCTAGAAGAAATGATTACGGTATGAATAGACTATGAGAGCGTTATAAAATATAGAGCATTAACATATGTTTCAGAACAATATCCCATTTATGCAAGAGGAAGATGTTCATTCAAGATGATCATGAATGCAGAATTCCAGGTATTGCTTTTCTGGTACAAAAGTCATTAAATATAAGACTTGAGTGTAGACCAGCTTTACAAAAGAATTTATGAAACTGATTCAGATCTGACTACCTTGGGTTACTAGTATAAAAAGCTAAAAAAGGAATTATACATCTGATTAAGATTGGTCAAGTAATATTTGCAGGAAACTATAATTGTTAGCTAATTGAATGGCCACTGGGAAAATTAATTGAAGTCATACATGGAAATTTTAAAGCAGCATGTTTGGGGCGAGTAAACACTTCTCACTCCTCCACTTTGTTGTGCAATATTTAGTGGATTTAACTTTTAGAAATCGATTTAAATAAAAATATCACCAATCTCTTACCAGACAAATGTCTAAATCCTCGTGAGGCAGTCACCCCTAGTTCAAATTATTTTAGTAATGCATCATTTGAAATTTTATTGTCGAAAATTGAAAATGAGCCTATAATAACACGTTTTTGCAGAAAAGAGAAATACTTGAAAGATTGGATTTATAAACATTTCTGAATTGTACCCAATTCAGTGTGGGAGAATGTTGCATCCATGGTCCTCGTTAAGAAAAATAAATTGGCATCAGTGTAATTTTTGAGAGCAAGAAAAATAAATATTATGATTTATCTTTTTGAAGTGTCTTATTTTTTTGCATTGATAATCTTATTTCTAAAGAATTTCATATGTTTTTAAAAGGTTTGTGAAAAAGGAATAATAAGAATCTATACAGTATAAACGCTGATTTCTGTGTTTCAGAACGAGAAATATTTAATAATGCCATCTGAATAAGTATTACACTCCAATAATGTATAATCGAAATTATAAATGATATAACATCCTTTATATTTGTAAATTAAAAAAAACCGATGAACATTTTCAACTTTTAAAAATAACTCGGTCTTCGTTTAATAGCACGTTGTGAAATTTAAATCGTTATTTTTGAGTTTAGCCAACAGCAGCAACGTATTTATATAAAATTTCCATTTTTGTAAAATTTCAAATTCTTTATCAGTTGTGGAAACCTAGTGGTTACGTTTGCGGCAGGCGGTTTTCATCGAGTCGGGTTTCGTGCCTTGATGCCACTAAAGATCCGTCGCGTAACCGGCGGGTCTTTATGTATATATATATATATATATATATACTCTCTCTCCTCTCTCTTTCTATATACTCAAAATATATCAAGAAAAATGTAAAATTATAAAGTACAAAATGATAACATTACTAAACGTTAAGCCATTAATTATTATTAATAGATACTAGCATTTAATTGGCCATCCTTTGGTCTTGATCTCCCGTCATCAACTATTAGGCATGCAATTAAAGAGTTTTTGTGATTCTTTTTTTAACAAATTAACTGTAAACATGTTCCGTAAGTTCTGAATTGGATGGATTTAAATCCGGTGAACGTTCTAGGTAGTTTGTTGAACGCCATTTCTTTTTAATAATTTCTTCATAAGATATCTCTATGTTCGGTATCATTTTCATCCTTAAAAGCGAAGGCGTAAGTGAGGAGTAATTTAATGCTCCTAATAGTTTTTTTTTTATAATACCTTATAGTAGTTTGAAGCAGGCATCATTTTTTTCATTGATTTTTAATCGCCTTACACCCTCTGCGGTCATAGGTATATGCAAATGAAGATTATCATCTACAGAATCTCGTGCATGATAAACGATGTTTCACGGAGTTTTGTCCTTGAATAACTTTAATAATGCTTGTCCTATTACGTAAAGTTCTGTTTCAGACATGTCGTGATGGAATTCTTTACAGCTGAAGAACGACAATGCAGTACCTTTGCTCATTTGACATGCACTTGTGATTCATTTCAATCAAATATCTTCCAAGATATTTAACGATTATGACCCTTTTTAACCAAACAATTTTCCCATTTATAATACTTAGCACTCGGTCTGACACCTGATTGGTCAGTATAAGTGAGATTCTAACTGTTTACTTGTTTTCTTCTTATTCCTAGTGACTGCTGTGTTTGCTTAAATAATAGTTTTGTTGAATAATATCTGAGTTTTAGAAAGGTAACTATTCTGTAAAATATTTTAAAATCCATATGAAATGACAAAGTTATGTATCAGACATTTACTTTCTTTTATTTTTTAAAAATACCTAAATTAAAATATTCTACTCTTTTGTTACTTGCAGTGCTTTTGAAACGCTTTTTTATCAGTCTTCTTAATTTTATGATCAATCTGTCTCTTATACATTTTTTGGAGAAACAATTTAAAAGAAAACATCTATAAATTGATAAAAAAAACATCTATAAATGGGTTTATATAAGTGCTGAAAAAGTACGCTTGTAAACCGATTTTTTTCCAGATGAAGAATTAGTGGGAAGCTCTTCTATGTTTACTTTCCATATACAACACAAATAAACGAAGAGAAACCTTTTGGTAAGACAAATGAACGTTTTGATGGAATTACCAAAACATTTTTTTTTACCTAACTGATAACAAGATTATCAACAATCTGCTAGAAAAGGTGATGCTTTCGTTGAAGAACAAGTTCCGCAGCTATTGCATTTTTATATTGACAGTAAAATCATTATCTTGTATCAAAGTCATCCTCTTTAACAAAACAAAAGTAATGATTACGTTATTTTCTTCTTTCAGGATGCTTATCACAAAGCAGGAAATGGAAATAAAACAAAAAATTTCAGAAAAGGCAAGAAATGTGTGAAATATGATTTAAAATGAAATATTATAAATGCAATATTATCTTAGGATTAGTTTATCTCCAGCAATTTACGTCTTAAAATGTTTTATTTAAAATGGAAGTAATGTAATTTAACTATGAATATGGATAGCATGACATTTCTTCCTCTTCTCATATTTCCAATTCAGTAGTTTTATTATTTATTTGCATATTGATGTTAAAGTGTTTTTTGCCTCCAAATCATAAATTACTTTTTATCTCATCTGAGGCACACACATTGTAGTTTTAATTTAATTTATCTTAGTTTAAGCTAACATTTTTAGCTGCTGTAGTGAAATGAAAATAACAATAGTAGCACCTAGGTGTATCCTGTTTCTTATATTGTTACAGTTGTATATTAATCGAATATACAAAAGATTTTTTAAAATCTTTATGCAAGGTCTAAAATATTTTGTTTCACATGGGATGAATTTTCGTGTTCACAAATCAATTTATTTATACAGAATAAAACATTAAAATTTGTATCAAAATATTGATTTAAGATTAATCTTTTTAATTATAAATTTTCATTAAAATTTATTCTAAAATTTGTATATAAATATTTCTTATATAGAAGTTAATAACATTTAAATAAAAATTTAATTAAAATTTATAAATTCTTGAAACTTAATTCAAGATCGGAAGTTAAAATTATTTTTCAAAAGTATTGTGAATTTTTTTTCTGAAAGCTTACAGGAAATGATAAGAGTGTTTCCTGATCATTACTAAAAATATTTCATCAGAAAAAATATTTTTGAGCTTTTTTTAAATTCAAATATTTCATCAGAAAATATTTGAATTTAAAAAAAGGTCAAAAATATATTAAACCGGCTTAATAACCACACAGAGTAAATACAAACTCTTAAATATATTAATTTTTTCACATCTTATTCAACAACTAATATGTGAAAATATTTTACCGTCAAATAATTTTTAAATTTGATTTTGCTTGGGAAGAAATATTATTCTTTATTTCATATTTCTTTCACAATATAGTGCTGTTCAAAGGTATATCGTATTAATATCTGAGGTATGATCAAAAATATTAAGCCCCAACTGAGTACATAACTATATTTATTGCATTCATGAGAAAATGCCTTTAGTATTTTGGAAAAACTGACTTTTTTATGCTGTAGAATGCTATCTTAAGCTATATACATATAAAGAAGTTCAATCCTTTTTGAAGTCAAGTGGCTTCTCGAAGAATATATTTTAAGCCTTCTTTGAGGTTTTATTATTCTTTATGATGTATTGTCTTATTTTAAGAGACGGTCAATGTATGCTTATATTTTTGCAAGCATCAGACGGTGAAAACATTTTGATGGAGATAAGACTTTTCCTTTCGAGCTGAATGTACCATTGACATATTACACAAAATTAAATATTATAAAATAAGTAGAATTTATTTCTAAAGTTATTAACTACTTTTTCTTATTTTGATTAATATATTTAATTACCTAATTAATTTAAAGCAATACACATTTCATAACAAGAAAAAATGGAATTTTAAATTTAAGAAAGTATTTACATGCAGATAATCTTAAGCTTCCTTTTGTATTTTACGTTTTAATAATATTGTATGAGGTAAGAATAGTAGAATCTGCCAATCTATTTAAAATGAGGAGTTTTATTTAAGCTGATAAACTTCAGCAGGTTTAGAATAAATTTTAAATAATTTTCCTACAGTATTTTTCTATTTACATTATTTTTCATATTAGATTCAAACAGTAAAAAATTATTTCAAACAACGATTCGAAATATAAAAATTAGTTGAAGGAAATATATTTCATAGAATACGTCATTATATAAATATTGATAAAGTTATATATTTAATGTTAAGAAGTAAAGTGATTAATGTAATTTACTATCATCAGTAATGAAATTAAATTTTAAAAATATACCATAATAAATTTACCCTAAATCGTTGTGTTGAATTGAAATAAAACACATATAAAATTAAATACTGTATTTGCTTATCAAGTGATGTTACACATTTAATTATGTGTAATAAGGAATCAAGAAATGACTGAAAATTTATAAAATTATTCAGTATCTTAAGCAGTTGTATGGTAGCTATTTTTGCCTCAAGAATTTCGATATATTAATTTTTAATTTGACTTCCTTATTGGAATGTTTTAGAGTGAAATGATTTTAATATTTATTTGACTTTATTAGATGATAAAGAGACTTTTAATTAAATTGAAGTCAACTGCGTGTGTATTAATGGGGTGCAAAGTAAAGGGTTCCTTTAGTGACGAAATCTGTTATTCGTAACATATTGCATAGAGTAATTCATATGTAATAAGATAATTCTCCGACATTTTCTCATTTGTTAAAAATTTGGAAATTTGAATTTCAGGCCTTTTTAATTGTAATTTGATTTGAACTCAGCATTCTTTCAATAGTTGTGTTTACACATTCTTTAACCACGTGTATGTCTTTAAATAATTTTGTCATAAAGAAAACAGAAATAATTCTACTCTACATTTACAATGCATTTGAAATAAAGTTATACTACCTATTAAGTTATTTTTACGTCAAAAAATTAAATATTTTTTTTCAACTATGTATATGAAATCCTTTTGAGCTATTGGTGGATATGAGCATTAAATGTTACAAACTTAATCTATTTAAAAGTTGTTTCGTGGTATTTACACTATTAGTTAAAAATTTGAATTTCAGTAAGACTTTTAACAATTAAAATATTTAAGGATACTTTCATAATGAAAAAAAAAAAAAATTGCTTATTCATTCGAAATTTCCAAAGAAAAGTCTACGATATATTGCTATGATTTTAATTTTATTCTATGAAAAAATATGCCTTTTTATATCTCTTGTAAAACTTTTTTCAATGCGGTAATCAAAATTATCTATTTAAATACCTATAATTTCTAATATATATTCTCCATTAGATTCAACTTTAATTAAATATATTTCAGCATACATGTATATAGCACTAACTTATGAATTATAAAGGACAATGATACTCTGAATTGAAGCGATATTAAAATGAAACGCAAATTAAACAAAGCATTTTTTGATAATAAATATTTTAGTGATTAAAAGTAAATAATTTAAGGATGTGTGTTATTGAAAAATTCTTTTAATTTGTTAAACATTTAAATTATTTTATAAATATTTTACTAACAGTTACAAAATATTAGAATGAAAAGATGTAAATGTATTATTATATAGCACAGAATGCTTATCGTTTCGGCTTAAGCGAAGAAATATGTAAACTTGTACAATAGAATTGATAGAATAGCGAACAATAGTAATTATCTTTGAAATAATTTCTAACAGGATTGATTCACGTAAATTTCATTGTCGTTAAATAATGTTAGTTTATAAATACACAAAAAGAAATTAATTAAGAATAATAGTTTTATTTTTCAACTTTTTATAAAAGAATTCACTACAATGTAATATTTATATTCTAGTTCTTATTTTTATTGCATCAATTGGGCAAAAAGTATTCAGAGTAACATATATTGTACCTGTAATAGAAATACTATAAAAGAAATTCCGTGCTCTAATTAAAGATATTCTTTATTTAAGTAACTTGTATCAATTAGCATTTTTAATCGTGATGGAATTAAATCAATACTAGGGGGGTTCAAATGAAAATGTACGAAATGAACTGCATATATAAATGAACACTTTATTTAAAGTATACACCATACGCCTGAGCGCAATAATCCCATTGATTAACGAGCCGATGGATTCCTTGTTCCCAGAATTCCTATGGCAGTGACGAGACCCAGTCCATCACAGTGTCCTTGAGTTCATCATTCGAGTTGAAGCGTTTCCCTTTCTGCAGTTTTATTCAGGGGACCAAACACATGGAAATCGCAGGGCGACATGTCCGGACTGTAGGGCGGATGATGAAGCTGCCCCAATTGAACATGGCCAGTTCCGCGCGTATGAACCTGGAAACGTGTGGACGAGCATTATCATGGAGAAGAGCCACATCCTCCATGAGAAGCCTCTGTCTTTTGTTCCTGAAGGACCTGCAAAGGCTTTGGTGTGTCTCACACATCGGAGTTAATGGTTCTTCTGGGCTCGAGAAATTCAACTAGAAGCGGGCCTTGGACGTCAAAAAAGACGGTGAGAACACCTGGCCTTCTGATGCCAATAATTTGAACTTCTTAGGGGGAAGTGACGACGAATGCTTTCACTGCATGTTATCCCGCTTTGTTTATGGCTCATAGTGATGGCACCAGTTCTTATCCCTGTGACAATCCGCTCCGGGAAAGCTGGGTCTTCATGATACCGAAACAGGTGTTGAAATCTAAACGTAGCTCATTTTGCTGATTGGTGTTGGAATTTACTGCGAATACACCTTCAGATAAATCAACTTGTGGAGAACAATTGTCCACACTGTTCCAGCACTGACATTCGCCTTCCCCCTTAACATTCACAATGTGGCACGCCAATCACTTCTCACTAGGTCATCCACCTTGTGGATCAGATCGATCGATGACTGTGTTTTCCTGGCTTAGTCTCGGGTTATCAACCAAGCCCTCACGGTTTGCACGAAAACGGACACAACATTTTCTCACTGACTTATAGGACACACAGTCTACCCCGGATACGGTCACCATCTGGCGATAAATAGCAATCGGTTAAATACTCTCCGCTGTCAGAAATAGGATAACACCACACTGCTCCACAATCATTGAATTTTGAAATGTTAACGCCATCATGTCCTCACACGCTCTGCCACGTCAATTAGACGGCGCTCTTTATAAAAGTCTCTGCTCTCTCCTGCACATGCTCCGATCCATGCCGGAGACTCCATTGACATTACTATATGTCTCGCTACATTCTCCCATAGCGGCACAGGCAAATATGTTAACTGTTACATTGTTACGACGTTTCTTACTTTTTCATTTGAACACCTTTATATGGGTATATGTAGAGAAGTATAAGATTTACTAACTTTATGTATTTTGCAACAATCTCAGAAATTATGTATTAATTCTAATTTACGCATATTGTATGCAATATTTAAAAAATTGAGTAGCTTTTATCAACGTATTTTAAATGCTGGGTAAAATATACTGCATTTAGTTTTACTAGTGTTAATATGGAATTTGTACAAAATGTAGAATGAAGTCACAGAAATATAAAGCAAAATTATTAATCTAATAGAAAGCAGTAATTTATACCACATTAATTGGCAGCAATTTTCAGTTATTATAACATTAATAAGATTAAATCAGAATATCAGAAAAATAAATATTCCAAAATTCTTGAATATTAAGAAATCTTAAGAAAGTTTTCATTTAATTTTTATGCATTTGATCTACATCTATCTATATTTAATCTTTCTCTCTGTATATATATATATATATATATATATATATATCCAGAGTATTAAATCGATATATATATATATCGATTTAATTTCTTGATAAATCAGTTAATTTGAATAATTATCTGTCCTTAAAGAGAATACGTGTTGTTTTTATTGCAATGATTAACAAATTTTTCGCTTTTTGATTAATGGGATGAATTATTATTAATAATTATAATTTATGCAACCATTTTATGAGTACAAAAACAGTCATAAATTATTTATATTGCTTTGATAAAAATTTTATATTTATAAACGTTTATATAACTGTTCACTTTTTCATTTGAGACAATCAATGTTAAGTTTTCTTATTTAAAACACACATTTATTTTTTCATAGAATACAAAATAATTACTATACGAATTTTGATTACTTTCAAATACTAGAAACTACTATAAAAATACTGTAGAATATAAAAGTGACTGAATAAATTTAGAACGATAAAAACGTATCATACCTTAGAATTATTTGACATTCTGCTCAAACATTTAATTTTCTATTTTTTAGATTTAGTTTGTTCGTACGGAATTTCAAAATAAAATAAATATCATGAACCTTGGAATAAAAAGTCATTTACATTTTTTCATCTTTGAAACACTTCTAGATATCCACCTACCTTTAAGACACGATTTGAGGACAAAAGTCGATTTTTTTTAATTTACAGTCTATTATTAAAGCCTGATGTCTTAGCGTTCTAGATCAGTTTCAAATTTGTTTCTATCTTACACAAAACTTGATTAATAATTTTAATAATAGTCTGTGTTAAATTTTTAAACTGATAGTAGCATTCTGCTACCGGAAATGGAACTTTAATGTTTGTTTTTCGTTGATATTTTACGTAATACTGCCATCAAAATATCTTTTAATATGCAAGATGATTTTCCCAAGATCCAAAATGCAAATGAATATTTTATTGGTGTAATATGATAAAGAGTAGCAAAGGAAGTTTTTGTTTGTTTGAAAACTGTAAAATTAGCTTGTATCTAATAGAATTTTTAAACACAACATCAAACACTGATAGCTTATTTTTGAATAGATGGGAAGTAATTTTTACACAATTAAATAAATTATTCGACAATAGAAACTATCTCTTCAAGTAACACACTGCACTTCCTCAACCACCACATTCAAATGTCAAAAAACGATATTACTTACCCACCAAAAGTAATGTCAACTTTTTCTTTCATACACGCTTTATTGTCTATGGTTATCAACGTACGTTCAGAAATGGCCACACTAAGGTTTTTAAATAAAATTAAGTGAAAATATGTGTACACAATTGTTATTTAAGGGTTAACTTATAAATCCATTTCTACTTAGATATATTCTATTTGATGCTTAAAATTTGCATAAATATAAACGTATTAAAACAAACAACTAAGACAATAATCATAGTTTTAATTTTGTACTTACTTTTTATTAAAATTTAATTCTTTGATTTACTTCTTTACTTGATTTAAATTATGTCAGCCCTTAACTTTCCAAAAATGTATCTAAAAGGTTTATTTTTTAAACTTCTGCATTAAGCATAAAAATCAACTCAAAAAGATGAAATTTTTTGTAAGGTTGAAATGGTATCATATATGTGTTGTTTGATTGTTAAATTTAAAAATTCTTTCTTTAAAAAAAAGTTTTTGACAGTATTTTGGAGACTTGAATTTTTTTTCTCAAGGATGGTGAGTTTCACTTTACGTGAAACGTACATTTCAAATATTATTCGAATGCCACAAAAATTAAATTGTCTCAAGGTTAAATTGTCTCAAATCAAACTTAACATTTGATTTCAGGTCCTAAACTTATTTGATTTTCAAAATATTTATATTTTTTTTTTAAAGAAAAAGGTCCAAATATCAAAATCGTAAATTTTTGAAATTTTTGATAAATAAATTTTTTTTAAAATAAATGCTTTGTGAAATTACTTTAAGTTTATGTTTAAGTTCTAGAAAACAATAATTAAAAGATACGTGCACATTTTCCTTCATTTTTATTGATAATCATTGCATACGTTTTACATGAAAGCTGGAAAAAGCATATTTAGAGTAAGATGACTTTAAAGTTAGAAATTTGAATAATTTCATACCCACTGTAATAACCGACATAAAATGCCTCTCATATAATAATTAAGTATTATCTTATAAATTCACACTATACATATAAAGTACTAACTTATTTTAATTCACTTTATAGGCCATAAACATCATAAACAAAGTATGTTGCAGTTGCTTCGATATTTTTTGTTTTTAAATTATATACATATTATAAAAGTGTAACAGTATTACTGACTTAAATTTATGTTTCAGTTACGCAAAATAACTTTTTAAAGGTACATAACCACCTGCATTTATATATAACTCATTCTTTTTTATTTATTTAGTCTAAAATACAAAAAGAAAAAAAAATTCATGAAAAAATACAGTTTAGCTAAAATTTTGAATAACTTAAAATTTATTTTAGTTATTCATATAAGAAAACCTTTATAATTATAATTTTTTTAAAAATTTTAACAGTATATAGCTACAAATGATAATCTATCAACAAATCTAATAGTAATCTGTACTTTTGACTTCGTGACTACACTTAGCCTTTCATAGTGATTTATCTATGAATAGCTATATCTTTTCAACGAATAGGAATATCAAAAATCGGTTAGAATCAAATTATTCAGAATAATCCATATTTAAAAAAAAATATTATTTTTAAAAAATCATTTTTTAAAAAGTTTTAAGTCTCCTGACACACCTTAAGTTACGCGTAATATTATAACGAAATTTCAGACATTCAAACGTATATAAATATATAAAATTACAATTAATCATTCTAAGATCAACAAGCAGTATTTCTCTGAAATAAAATAAAAACATTGTAAGGACCAAACTTCATTACTAAGGATATGTAACATTTTAACTCACTGAGTAATCAGTCAATAAAATAATTCATACAGGCAAATATTTAATCTATTTTTTATTGTTATATAAGAATAATTAAAATTAAATGTTTGTATTACTAATGTGGAGAGGCAAATATTACGTACCTTCAGTTAAAGACTAACTGAATCTTCTACTTACCTCAATGAACTGAAAAGGGGATCAGAGACAAAAACAATGATTATACATTTGTTCAAGGTTCAATATAAGATATGTGACGATCGTTCAACCTTCTGGCATTACTGTAGCGTGCAAAATATCCTCTCAAATCTTCAGACTCATCTCAGCATTTAAGCACGTCCAGTCTTTCGATCTTATCGATCTGAACTCCAAACTATCTATTCTACATATATATGAATGTTAATTCGCTTAATATATGATTTATTTCCAGATTCATGTTCTTAAATCAAATAACGTCATAAAGTAGCTTAAAAAAGTTTGTTGAAAGGGAAAATGCGTAACAAAAAAGACAGCGACGATTTGCTTAAATTAAAAATAATCAACAGATTTCAGTCAGGAATTAATTTTGTAAATATATTTGAAAAAGCAATGAAAGTATATATATATATATATATATATATATATATATGTGTGTGTGTGTGTGTGTTACTTTTACAACTTCATCTAATTTCTTCGTGATCCATGGCAGCTAGAAAAACATTTATGTTGCTTTTTTCCAGATATTTATACACTTGTACAAAATTAAAATGTAACACTTTATCTTGTATTTGAAAAGAGACAAGATGTAAACCTTTAAAGCTATTTTCCACTTTGATTAAATTAGAAAAAGAAATATTTTTCACGCTTTAAGCTTAGACATTTGGCAGTTAAGCATTGCTTAATTTTAATAGAAAAACCTAAATTAATATACCTTTCTCTTTATTTCTCCGACACATTTTCAAATACTTTTTTATTCTTTTACATTATATTTTCAGATTAATACTCTTTTTTTTTTCTGTTTCCCTAACTTTTCTTATGTTGCTTCTTTTCATGACTGTGTTCATTTTTTTTATTATAAACTTGAGCTCCTGTAGTTTTATATCACTTTTCTTAACAAATTTTCACTCACAGTTAAATTTTTGTAGATGGTATTTCGAGTTTAACATTATTCTCACAATAGAAGCTTTAATAAAAGTTACATCCCATCCCACTCAAAATCAGTCAAAATACATATCTTTTTCGTTTAGCTTTAAGTCATAAAATAATATTTTAATAATTGTGTTCTCTTTCTAATTAGGTATAGAAAAATATGGATGTCTTACATTTTTCTTCACATTTTTTAAACAAATTTACATTAAAAATACTATTCGACTTTTTAAAATAGAGTCAGACAGTTTCTTTTAATTTAAAAATAAAATTCAGATAAAAACTGAAAGGAAAGCATCCTGGATTCGACGATATTAGAGGGATCCAATTTCAAACTTTCTAGACATGTTTAAGTCCTTATTTTAATAGTTATATTTGTGTTGAATTAAATTTACTAAATAAATTCCGCTACTCGTTTTGCTTCTTTAAATATTTTTCTGCTCATTTAAACAGTTTATTCAATAATCTATTGATACACTGCTTTTATTAATATTAATATCTGAATTCTTATCTCCACATATGTTTATATACTTCTTTCTTTATTCCTCACTCCTATATGTGTTTCACTATATGAGGATATATTTAACACTTCCTTTTCTACATTAGTTTAATATTAAAAGCTGTTATTTACGAATATTTCAGGTCGATTTAATCGTTTAATTCAAGTGACTGGGATTGTGTATTAATGTCACATTGATGAGCAACACGGGGGCTGATGGCAACGGACTTCATAAATTTCAGCCTCGGTCAAGTGACAAGGACGACACCTGAGCTGGATCTTCCCTCTCTAAACTTCAACACCATGCCAAAAGAAGGATTTGGGACCTCAACCAGATTTAGTATCACTGCCATACTTTGGATGTAAAGTGCCAAAAGGTCTCAAAAACGCGACTCGACGAAAGCAATACCACCCGCGATTTCGCTACCATGACTACACGACTAACACAGACACGCATAATTCAAGTAGTTTATAACTTGTAATTAACTTTCCTTTAATACAGTTTCTACCTATAATTTCTAATTTATATCCTTTATTAAATTTTCATGTACTAAGAGAATTTGAACTTGGATAACAAAAATGCTTTATTTAAAAAAAATAAAAAGATGTTAGCAACATTTAAAATATATTGAATGTCAATCAATCTATTATTTTAATTAACAATTCTGAATCATTTTCATTTTGCGTCTTTGAGGAATTTAAAAAAAAAAATGATTCATATTTCTACACTGCGATCAGTATAGCGTGAACATTTTTTTTTTTTACTTGTAACTACTTAAACTTGTGACATTGGGCTATTCGCGGTTTCTCTTCACTAACCTTGGGGACTTTCAATTGAGATTGATTGCTTTCACTAAACAACCTTTGCCCAACCAAAAATGAAACGTGATACATAAAGTTAGTAAGTAAAGCTGTTAGGAATGAAGTGAAGTTATTAGGTTTGGAAATATATATAAACTCCTTCGGAAGGAGTAGATGATCTGAAAGAGGGTTTGAGAGAGAAGCTGTAGGTGAGATGAGGTGAAGCTGAAGTGTTAGATAAGAGAAAGGAGGAATTACAGTTTACAGTAGTAGGTTCGAGCAAGGATTGCTGTAGAAAGATTTTACCTAGAGTTTTCAACAGTTGTTCCAGAGTCTGAGTTACAGTCGAGGAAGGACTGTCGGCAAGAGTCAGTTAGATTACTATTGGTGGGTTGAACTAAGGTATTAGAAAGCTTACCCGAGAGAGCACAATCATTTCTGTCATAGTAAATATATACTAATAAATTGTTGAAGCATTGCTGTGGTGATTCTGTAATTATTTCTGTCGTAGTGTAATCTGTAATTATTTGTGTCGTAGTGTAATAATCGAATCTAGTGATGGGACAAGAGGACGCCCGGGTAGGGAGGACGTCACAAACTTACTTTTTTTTCTTATCTTTTTTGCAACATGTTTTAAACCTTTTTGTTTCTTTCAAAAAGAGGATTTCGTCAAAATTGCAATGACTGCTTCCTCGTTATTTTTAGAAAGTTAATCTAATCGTACTTCGTAGATAAAAAAAGAAAATTTCTTTTAGCATTTTAGCAAAATATCAGTTTACAATATTAAAATATTTTTGGTTAACGTTAAAAAAAAACGTACCATAGAAAATACCATGTAGATGAATATAACCACTTATATGATCATGTTATGTTAGAAATTATTCTATTTAAATAGTGATGCATTTCTGAAGAATTTATATAATGTACTACGAAGGTTAATCTAAAAAAATTCTGATCTTAATGCGAAGATGGCAGCAATCATCAATAAAAGCTAGGGGATGGGGTTGCGCATCCTTTGACAAGGATTCACCATACTTTCAGCAATTTCGGACCCACAATTGTTGAATGAAACATGTTTGAGCGAGTTTATGTGAGTGTTTTTGTGAAAATAGAAATATCGAGTTTCAAGCTGTCATTAAATATTTTTTTCAAATACAATTCGCCTACGCAAATCAAAGATGAGCTGGATGCTGTGTTTTTCGGAATTTCTGCACCATCATTAAACACCGTGAAACTTTGACGAGATGAATTTAAACGTAGCCGTACCAGCGTGGGAGGCGATGAACGTTCAGGATGTCCAAAATATACACCCAATGACGATAGCATCGCTTAAGTTCAACAAATGGTGCTATACAGCGAATTAAAGGGAAATAGATAGCATAGGCTACGAATGTGTCCAAAGAACGTGTTTTGTCACATATTTAATCAAGATTTAGACATGAGAAATCTGTCCTCTAGTTAGGTGCCACGTTTACTCCCGTTAGACTAAAAACATGTTTGAATGAACATTTCTCACGCTTTGTTGGCGCAGTTTAGATGCAATAAATCAGAGGTTTGAAACTGATTAATTACTGCAGATGAAACTTGGATACATCATGATACACCCGAAAGAAAAATACAGCAAAACAGGGCACTGCTAAGGGAGAATCGCCTCGAAAAAAAGCAAAATATGTTTTTTTCGGCTGAGAAATTAATGGTGACTGTTTATTGGTATTATCACAGATTTATCTAAATCGATTATCTTTAAACAGGAAAAGCCATTACAGGAGCATACTACGCATCATGACTTAACAAGAGGAAGGCATGAATTATGGAAAAATGCTCCATCTCCACCTTAGCGGTTGTCATGACGTAATTCCATGAATTACGATTTGAACTGCTTGGCCACCCTCCTTACTAACTAGATCTATCCTCAAGCGACTTTGTTTTGTTCCCTAATTTGAAAATTGTGCTCGGATGACAGATATTTTATTCAAATCAGGAGATCATTTCCTTCGTAAATAATTATTTTGTATAGAAAGACGCCTAGTACTATTTGGTCGAATGGGCTAAAGAGAATGAATCTTAGCTGAGAGAAGTATTGATAATTACGTGTATATTATGCAGAAATATAAAAATAAGTTTAAAGAAAAAATTTCTTGCATCTTTGTTAGGTGAGGAACTTATCATGCCACACTCTTATGTACAAATTAAATAAAACTAATTTATTATAAATAATCTTCCAAACTAGTAGAAATTAACTCTTTATTAATTAACACTTATGAGTCTAGACGTTCCACAATTTTGAAAGACAGATATAAAATCTTTTATATTAAAATTTAGAATATTTTAATAAGAGATCATTTGATAACTGAACACATAAAAAAATTAACATTCTTATTTAACCGTTGTCGTTGACTGACTTTGAAGTTAAATTCTTGAATGAAATATTATATTTAAGATATTAAGGGTACTTGTAGCACCGAGTGATCCTTGTTCTCTGACACACGTCAATGTGAACCTTCAGTTGTAAAGAAATGCATCTGGGGAGTGTGAACGAGTAAGGGTAAAGAAATGAATTCTAATCTTAATGCATCAAATATTAAAAAAGAGTCGCTGTAACCTCGATTAGCCAACAAAAATTTGTTAATTATTTCTGATAGTTACTCAATGTTATATGCTCATAAGAATTACAATGTTCGATAACCAAAGGTCATTCATTAATTTTCCAGTATTATAATTATACAGTCTCATTTTCATAATCAGACGATATTAATTTGTACAAACGGACGCTCGAAACTTTGCTTGAATGATAAAGCGGAAAGTATCGTAAAATCAGTAACGGAGTCCAATGAACGTCGTCAGGTTTGGTCCATAAGATATCAATAGAACTATTTTCAAAAAAGAATGAAAAAAAAGCAACAAAAAAATTGTAGTTCAAATAAATATTTTGAAATCTTAGTGAAAATTCCAACCATGGAATTAGGATCATATCCGTTTGGTCAAAAATTAGAAGAGAGAAAATGCTTAAGTCATAAACAAAATAATCACTGCTCCTATTCTTTTATACAGATCCAATTTAACTGATAATGTACTGGGTAGTACATTTATCCATATTAATGATTTAGAATATAATCTTTTGGCTTGTAGTAATTACGTGTTTCATAGAAATCTTTCTGGAATGTACTCAAAATTGACCCATTGTGCAATATTACTTTCAAAGAGCTTTTGGATAATGGTGTAGCTAATTAACAAATATTAAGATAATTCTCAAAGACGATGAGGTATTCTAACTAAAATCTATTGAAATAAAAGAATATTTCAAAGGGGATAATAGCTTTGGATGCTCTATATCCTATAAAACCAACCAATTAGCCAATTAATCCTGACTGGCTAACCTTCTGACACCGATTCCTACTTCGTTCTTTCAGATGTTAAATCTTCATCTGCTGTTTTTTGTTAATTTGAATTTCTATTAAATGCTGTTGCTTGAATAAACTCGTATTTCAGGTGAGGTTACCTGGTTGATTAATTTTAAAATCTTCTAATATTATCACTGTGGTAACATCTAATATCACTGCAAAATTCTGTGGGAGAATTTTTTTAATTAGATATTTTATAAAAAAATTCCTTTACCATATTGGAACACATGAGATATGCATTTCAGATAAAAAATTAATTTTCAAACAAACAATTATTCAAAATTGCGATGTCTTTAAAATATTTTAAATGCTTTCAAATTCCTAATACTTCTACGAATTATAACATTTGCAAACATTTTTTCTCAGTTTCTCAGAAGTATTTCTTACAATAATGAGAATGGGATTAGTTGAACTAGTGTTATTTACAATTTCACAATTCTGTTTCTTTCAGATCCTATAATAACAGTTAAGAAAATATCTTTATCTACTTTTTTATTGGATTTCCTTAAAAGAATTATGTTTATCAAAATATTTATTTAATGCCGATAATTATCAAACATAAAACGCAAAATTCCCAGAAAAAATTGAAAATTTTATATTAATTACAAAAAAGCCTTAGTATTTTGAATATAAGACCATCAATAAAATAATAAATCATTGCGAAAAAGAGGTTTAAAGGATTGTGGATTTTTTTAAATAAAATTACTTAACAGAAATGTTAAAGAAAATATAAATAAATTTTAAATAATAGAACTATAACTACGAAATTTAGAGAGTGAAGTGTTTCTACTTAAATAAAACAAAACATTTTCATCCTTACTTTTTCTTTCTTTATCTTTTTCTTTTGCTTTTTTCTCTATTATTAGTCCATTTTAAGTCAAATTTAAAAATTAAGATTGAAAGAAGATACGAGTAAATTTGTCATGTATCCCGTAACTCAAACTTGAAAAGCTATCTAAAGAAATATATCACAATCATTCAGAATAATAAAAAATACCATTATTTTTCCTTACTACAGTTGGCCGAGCAGGCCCAAATCAACATTTTACGACTAGCATCAATCATAAAAGAAAAGAAAAAAGTAATAAGGATATTAAATATTACTTAGAGGTTCAGATCAAATATTCACTTCAAAGCAAGAAGAAATATCTAGCTTAAAATTCTCAGCTATAAAAATGAATACTGCCCTTAATCACACTTAATATTTTATGTCGTTTTATTGCTATTTCACACGTCAAGAGACAATATCCTAGGAAATACGAGAGCGAGTTTTTACTTTAAAGAACTTTTTAAACTCCCTTGTTTTTGACATTGTTAAGATAAATTTTTAATATGAAATACCATTTTAGGGATAAGCGAAAATGTTGTTAAAGCTAAATAATGACAGTTTACATGTATTTCTCCAACAAGCACTAATTTTCATTGCCATTCATATTTATTAATGGACAAAATGTATTTTACACAGATAAACATAAAAAGACGTATACGTAGAGAAAAAATTTAGCAATAATAAATCGAATTCTAGTCTCTAAATATAAATATATATAAAAAAATATTTATTTTTGGAGTATAATATTTTGGGACATAGATTTTGTTTCATTACTCTTATCCACCTTCTCTTTTAAACTTTCAGGTGCAGTAAGATTTAGTGTCTTACAAGTTACTCAAGGTGATTCGATACTATCTATATAGACAATCATGAATTGAATGGTTCTGTTGTATATTTAGAAAAAGTAATGTGATTTAATTTTTGATACATTTTTCAGGTTTTCATATACTTTGGCGATTATATTCAAATGAGCTTAATTTTTTTTTTATATTCAAAAGAAATTTCTTTTATTATATATAAACTTAAAACCCTTAAAATAGCTTTTTAATACTTAAATAAATATAAAATAATTTTTCCTATAGTTAAAACTTTATTTTAGTTTAATCTTAATTTTATAAATTACATGTATTCTTTAGGGGACATAATACTTAGCAACATAAAATAATCACCATTTTTTAAGATTCTTATTGCATTTCGATGAATTGTTCTTGAATATTAATATTTAAAACTGAACTAAATATTTATATTATGATATCAATTGAAAAATTATCTTGTAATGTCAAAAACATTTCTGCTGTTATAGAATTCGATTACTTTTCACGTGATTTATCAGCTTAAAATTAGCAGAAACTTCAAATTTCGTAAAATTATGCTTTTACGTTTCTGAGTTATGGAGAATTGAAGAATTCCCCACCTATATAATATTGAGTGTTTCAAAGTTTAAAGAGTAACAAATTTCAAATAAAAGTTTTTCGAATGTTTGTCACAAAATTATCGATTTTTTTTTTCAATTTTAGGAACAAAAATTTACTATTTTGTATGAAATGTCTAAATCGTTAAATATATCTATGAAAGAAAAGAAATTGTAACATTTCATACATTTTTTTCATATTTGAATTTCTCATGCCATAACGTCTTTCAACCTAAAATTCCTGGACTAAATAAAATCTCTTTTTTAAAATTCTCTATTAATTTAGGAAGTATTGAATTTTCAAACTGTAATTAAACCTGTTTCAGACTTAAGAATTCATTCTAGAATATTAGTTTGTAAATATATATAATAAGTCCAATAATCACGTGATATTATATAAAACGGGGAAAATAGTATGAATCATATGAGTGATGAAGAACGAGGGGTTGTCATAAACTTTAATTATAACTTACAAATAACCGAAATATCTGGATAAAATTTATTTTGCATATTAAATTAGTCATATTTACATAATTTTGTAGTTTATAGCTACTAAATGCCCATTTGTTTGGTTTTCACAAAAACATAAATTAAACAAACCCACAATATCATATAGTCGTATTTATTACCTTGGATTATCCTAATTTATTAATTATTACACAAAATAGTTAAGATAGAATTTTTTTTTTACATTATTAAGTCATCTCTAAACAATCACTATCCAAAATCATGCATTTCCCAACTTTGCTCATATCTGATAGCAAAAGGGTCATAGTAGTTGAATAGTAATAGTCGCAAATTCGATGTACATAAAAGTAATAAATATAGTTTTTTTTGATCGCTTAATGGTTACAGTTCACAACGAGTCATTAATATAAAATCTATGCACTTATTATGACTTAAATGTTGTTCATCAAACTCTAGAAAATATATTTTTAACTTTAGAATTTACTTAAAAAGGACATACATGTCAAAAAAAAAAGTCACAATATTCATGAAAATAAAGTATTCTTTAGAGATTTACAAGTCATTCAATGAAAAAAGGAAACTAGGAATTTAGGAAAATAATGTTATGATTTCATTGCTCCGAATATTGGGATCTTTCTTACTTGTGAATGATTACTGACTGAAAATCGGCAAATCATACATTATCTCCTTTGTAAGGTGAAAATTTTAACAATACTACATGAGGCGAAAATTGACATAGTACAAGAGAGCAGTTGGAGATACAAATTTTCTCCTCAGTCCCAAAAGCGCAAATTGGAAGGGCAATTTTGCCTCGGGTTTAGCCGAGCTCTAAAAGTTAACGAAAACTCTGACAATAATAAAAATTTAATTTATGTATCGCTGTTATATATACACATAACTATATCCTCTAACTTAAAGTTCTCTAATTATTTTCACCGCGTGTCCTTCAAATGAGAACAATTATAAACTATAACCTATACAATATAATATTTTGTTAAAGTAATGTAGTAAGCTATACATGTGATTATAGCAAAAATGAAAATATTTATTATTTTGCTTAAGCAATACACGCATATTTAAAATAAATTATAAATTTAAATTTAAAATTCAAATTTAATGTGAACAATAAGTTAGTATTTACTTAGTAAAGTTAGGGAAATCAGCTGAGATGCTTTCTATTAAAGCAATTCGAGGATTTCCTTCTAATTTTAACCTATTTCTACAGTTAATTTCAATTGTTTTCATAGCAGAAAACGCTGTTTTACTCAGGCATATGGATTCAAATTGTAAGATTACACTCATAGTAGTGCTTTAAAAATCTGGATATTCCAGTTTCCAATCCTATTCATCTATTTTGTAGAGAGATTTCTGAAATTCGAATTATAATATTATTATTTCTCTCATCTCAAATTAACTCTGTCTGAGCTGTAATAAAACGATTACTAATATATTCATTTAATGCAACATCATTTGATTTTCAAATTAACATGGGATGTTCTGAACTGAACTAAGTAATTGAACGTTAAAAATTTAACTTTTATTTTAACACACATAGAATTATGATATTTTCCTAGGGTTCACATTTATAATACTTTGTTTTCCTATATAATCATTTGAAACCTTAAGAACTTAATCAGATTTAATGAACTCAAGTTTGATTATAATTTTATAACAATGTATTATATGAAGAACAGCTTGAAAAAAATGCCTCCCTAAACTTCGTATCATCGAATTGGACCATAAGTTTCAATTTTTCCTTCATAAATTTAAAAGTTTTTGAACTTCGTTTAATGGTCAGTTTTGATCCATAAGTCACATTGGAATAAATGGTAATAATTTATTTAAAGAATGAAAGATTAAAAGGGATATGAAGTGTCATTTCCTCGAATGATTAAAAAGAAACGTCTGGTTCTTTCACATAAACTCAAGGAAATGTTATATTGATCCATCTGATTCTAAGAGAAATTGTGTTATAAAAACAAATTGTAAGTGATATAATTAAGATAGGAATGTGCATTGTATTTTTCATTCTAAATTAAAATACATTTAATTTTTTTATTCAGTGTATTGTGTTTTGATATTTATTCACGCTTTATTTACTTTTATGTAAAAGCAAAACTCTCTTAAAACTTCTCTGAAATCGCCTGTTCATTAATTTTATACATTAATTATGTTTTATTTGTTTGATTTATTGGTGTATTTTTTTAAATGTTTCAATAAAATCAGCAAAGTAAATTTATCAATACAAATTTATTCATTCATATGACTCTCTACCAGTATATGAATAAGAAAAACATAATAATGAAGAAGAGAAGATAAGCCTTCAGACTTGCAAAGGAAATAAGTAACATACATGCAAAAAATTGTTAATTGAAGAACTTTGAACTTCTATTATAACAGAATATAAAACAATGCAGCATAATGTCCAGTTTTTTTCAGAGGTAAAAATTGAGTTTTTTTTCCCTTTGTTCAACAATAACGTGCGGATTTTTTCTATTTCCTGTTTTACCATGTTCTCATTTTATTTTCTTCCTGTTAGGCCAACACATTACATGAAATAAAAATATATTACTTATCTCTCATTTAAATTAATAATTAAATTGCAAATTCTTTTCCTAAACTTCCACTTACTTAATTTCAAAGCAGGCGGGGATTCTTATTCAAATTAATCTACATATTAATATTTTAGAAAAAAGTCTTTATTTAAAAATTTCATCATGTAATTTAAGTGTGAGTGTATTTATGATTAGTTTTTGATATAAAAATAATAATTCTTGATAAAAGAAAGTCATTACTTCCAATTTTCGGTCTTGTTTTGTTAAACTTGAAACATTTTATCACTTATTGTCTAAAATAGATAATGTATTTCATTCCTTTCATAGTTGAACAATTTCCATACAGTCCCTCATCCAATGGATTAGAGAAAAGTAGTGTTCTTGATCCATGTCAACAAGCGTCTCATCAAAGTAGAGACCCACTAGATACACGAGACATAATTAAATCCCGAAACAATATGCCTCACTAATCATAATTGTGAGATGTCTCTGGAGATATGGTTGGATAACCTCGTGATACAAATCTAACAACCTGCTGCCTGGATAACCAATCAATATCCGCACGTCCACTGGTTAATAGATAACGTTGTTTGGTTCGAGAAGACAAAAGAGTGAAAAAGATGAAATTCTTTTCGAATTAAGTTAATATCAAGAATAAGGCAAAAAGGTAGATGGCTGTATCAAAATAACCTAAGATTTATGTACAGTAATTAGCATTTGTAGGTTAATTTAACATGGATTCCACGATCTCATTGAAATATAAAAATAGAAATATTTATTTGACCTAGATCTTCATAAATAGATTTTGAGTAAATATATCAATATTTTTTATATTTAGAATGAAAATGATTGCAAATTATGTTATGTTTAGAATGAAAATGATTGCAAATTATGTTATATTTAGAATGAAAATGTTGCATATATATATTATCCCAGAGAGATATATATATATACATATACATATTATATATATTGTTATATATATATATACATATATATATGAGCATCCTGTAATATATATATAGATGAGCATCCCTGTATATATAGAAGAAGTACATATATACATATATGGACATAGAGTTATCCTGTATATATATATATATAGAGAGACATCATGTATATGAGAGTTATTATTACATATAATTTTGGT
>BMAW01068347.1:128736-157844 GCA_019974015.1 Nephila pilipes
TATATATATATATATATATATATATATGTGTGTGTGTGTGTGTGTGTTCATAGTTAATATTAAAATTCATTATATTAAAACATATGTTTTATAAGAAATATATATTAAATTAAATACTTTATAGTTTTAAAAAATAAACAAATGATTAAAAACTGAAAAAAGTCAAGGAAGCTATATAATAATTAAAAAAATTGATTGGAAAAAGAATGAAATATAGGTTTTTGACAAAAATGTTTTGTTTAATGCTTTTTATGGATCCGAGACACTCCTTTCAATAAATTACTTCACAAAAAAAATGGTTCATACTATAATTCATAATTATATACTATTCAAATGTAAGACATACATTCTAAAATATCATATGAAAATAGTACTTTTTAAACAAAATCATAATTCTAATTTTCTTATTTAAACTGTTGTATTACATACACTAATGAACCAAAGTGTTTCTCTATATTTGTTACTTTTACTAATAACATTTCATAAACACATGTATGATAAAATATAAAACATCTAGTGAATAGCACTATATATACATTACTACTATTACAATCAAAGACACATAATTTTTTAATGAAAAACTTTTTAGTATAATATATACAGTCATAATCGCTTAACATCAAACTGTGCGAAATATCACAATCTCACCAAATTTCTGTGTCTCCTGCCAGATTTGTAGCATATATGAATATTCAGATGGGATTTGAGAATGTAAAATAAATATATTTAGATGTATCAATTTCCTGTTGAATAATATCATCGACAAGCTCTTCGTATAAATTTTAAATAATATGTTATTGGCATGTAATTGGACTCTATATATTCAGTTATAGCCAATATTCTACATTCTAGTTGAATTGTAGAAATCAACTTGTAGTAGAATTGAATATATTGGAATCAACTTGTTTAGCTTTAAAAAGATTTTAGCGAAATCAATAAAATTGTAGAGACATGGTTTATATATCAAAACTCGAAAATTCAAAGATATGATTGACTAAGCCGTGCGCTGGTTTCCCCCCCCTGATCATATGAGTTTATTAAATGTGAAAGATATAAATTTTGTCAGTACATTTTTATAGCTCTTATAATAATCCTTGTGTTTACGACTTTTATAATTTATGCACAGTAGAAAACCAAATAATAATTATTTATTTTGAAGTTTGTGACACATGTTACGAGTTGAATACAACTTAATGCAAACTATATAAATTAACCTGGTCTCGTAATCTTCGTATTACTCCAATTATATTATAAGCTTCGCCTTCAGATCACATATTCTCATTGTACATTCCTATCTATTTTCATTATGAAAATAATAACTGTATCGTTCGCTATTATGACATGTCCTTTTAATTCGCACTATACGAAAAAAAAATATCGAGGAATTTAAGCATAATTTCGAATGAAGATATTTTGATTTATAATTTTAATTATTCTTTCTGAAAGTACATATATTGTTATATTTAAAAAATTTCCATATCTGTGATAAAATTTATCCATTTAACAAAAACAATTAATTGCATATATTCTTTCACATTTCAATATAGGGTATAAATTTTTCATATGGCTAAATATAAATCAAATATGGTTAATACATTTTTTTTTTAAATTTTAAAATCTCATTAATGAAGATTCAGAACAGAATTTTTTTTAAATAAATAAAAATAAATGAATTCCTGTGTAAGAACCTTTAGGATGAATTGATGTTACTTTAAAGGAACAGAAATACAAATTCAGTTCTAAGAAAATAAACTCCCCGGTATTATTCTATTCTTAAAAAAAAATCAAAATCCATACAATCCACAATACGCAATGTATATACGATCAAAATCCCTCTTTAGGGATCACCTGTCACAACTCTGAAGTCTAACAAGACATTCCGATCCAAACTGATTGTGGTTACGATTAATTCCCAGAAATGTAACTTGGTCAATGACAGAAAGTGGTGCACCGAGTCTATAGTCGCTGACAAATGAGAAGCGAATTCCGTTGTCATAGTGTTTCCCGTGCTCTCTTTTCTTATTTTAGGATTATTCTGTGCTGGTGTTTATGTCTGAGAATATATATGCAATGATTGTAACTTGAAATTAAATTCTTTAGTTATTCTATGGTTATTGTTTTACTCAACGACAAAATGGTCAACTGAATACTTTTAAAATAAAGTGTTTTCGGAAAATTCTTCGTTTTGAAAATAAATAAATATAGGAAGAAAGGAGTAAATAAATGAGTAAGTAAAAGAATAAATGAAATAGAAAGGGAGGGAGTGAATGCTTGAGAAAGCAACTAAACGAAATAATGAATGAGTGAATACATGAATAACAGAATGAATTAACGAATTAATCAATAAGTCTCTATTTAAAGTCATATTATATTTTGCTTTTATTATCATATTTATTTGAATATTTAAGTAATTATTTTAAAAAACTTGGCACATTTTGTGGCTAAATCTGTTCTTTGTATGGAGCATTATTAAAGTTTAATTTTTGTTTTTATTTGTTACCATTATTATTATAATGGGTAAACACTCTGATTAAAACAGTGATAAATTGTGATTATTTTTATTTTCCAGATTGTATTCATCTTATAAAAATTTAAAATAAAAAAACACTATTTTCCTGGAAATAAAACTTGTATCCGACATTAATTTGTTTTGTATTTTTAAGATAAAATATGAATTATTTTCTGTCGACATAAAACGTAATAAAATATTCTTTATGTTTAGTTAAAAATTTTAAGAGTTCATTTTGTAATGGGAAGTTCTGTATATTTCCTTCGGGAACTAAGAAATACAGTTTTATAATTCAGAAGGGAAAATGTACGTATAGAATAAATGTTTAACAAAAATTTAGATGCTTGTGGAAGAATATTAATTCGTAAAAAATATTTTATGTTCTGTGGGGCATATTTCTGATTTATTATGGATACTTATAATTTATTTTCCTAGTTCTTGTAATCAGATTAATCTAAAAATTGTATATAAATATTTTTCATCTTAAGATCTAGAGATGTAATTATATATATCTGCATCAATAGGAAATTAATCCTTATTAACCTTAAATTTTATTAATACTATTGTTTACACTAAAAATTTTACACATTTAGATTCCTCAATAGTTGTCCACTTAAAGGTTTTATTTTAGATTTTATAAAGTCTTGTTTAAACATTTTAAAATCAGCATCTAATAGGAATAATTAATTTTTTTAAGATACAACTTATTGTTTCTGAAAGGAATATTGCGGGGCGGGGAAGAGAATTCACTTTCAGTATAAGTAAAATTAAGATATTAAGTTAATTATAGTTTTGAAATCTTTTTAAACATCTTAGTTAGAAGATGAAAATAACTTCCATGTTACTCTTAAAGCTTAAAATTCAAAGAAACAATTGTCACAGTAAAGAATTGATATTTGCTGTTTATTCTGTTCTTATAAATAAATAAGTTATTGATAAAAAATATGATTACTTAATTCTAATAATTTTTCCAATTTTAACAGAGGAGATGTATTTAACTCTAAAACGCCACTTCATCATTTCGTCATATTATGGTCCTACTTTACATTTCAGTGCTCCATTTTTTTTACTACCAAAGAAATCTCTTTTCGAAAGACTATGTTTTGAAATCTTAAATTATTTGTATTATTATTATTGCAATTTGTATTTTAACCCTTTTAATAAGATTAACTTCAAATTATCATATATTCATACTCATAAACTGTAGTAACGAGTTTGTTACATAAACTACTCAATTACTTGCTATGTATTAGAAACATACGTTTTATGGAAAAAACACAAATACGTTATAATTGGAATTAATGACATTTTTTTAAAATTACGTTTCATCATCATCAATAGCAACATCAATACATTAAATCTATGTGGAATCTTCAAAAACTTCTTGTATTCCTATGATTTCATGTAAAATACGTAATTCTTTATTCTTGAATATTTTTTTTGTTTATCGTGGGGAAAATATATATTCCGATTCCTCAGGTTTTCATTTGCGTATAAAAAACAAGATAATGCAAAAACAGACACTTTGACAATTTCTTAGGCAATCAGATGTTTTCACCGACTTTGATTATCGTCCCTATATAAATGCATTTAAAAAAGGTATTCAAACCGCCATCCCTGAGTAAATAAATTTTGAACTACGTTTATGATTTTAAAATTTAGAAGCAAATCTCAAAAATGATAATTTTCATGTGAAAACTTTAATAAAAGATTTATATTTGTTAAGTTTCATAAAAAAATGGTATTGTTCCCTGACAATCTTAAGATTTATTTTTATGTTCTATTTTAACTATTTTGTTTTGTAGTTCACTAAAAAAAATTAAAAATATGTTGTTAAATATGTAAGTTATGAAATAGTACGTAAAACGATTATTTTAAATTTGATCTTCATTTTCCAAAATATACTTTTTGCTGTAATGAGAAATATTCAAAGTATATAAGAAGACACGAATTATTTTAAACATAAAATAAATTTATTTGTCATATATTGCTTCTTCTTAATTAATCAAATACTTATTTTAAATTGTTATCACATTATTTTACTTAAACAAGAGTTCTTTTTTTATTTACCGGGATTTTTATTATTTCAAATAAATGTAGTATATCAACTTCCTTAATAATTAGGTTAATTGTATAAATAATTATATAGATGTGCTTCTATTTAACATAAAATATATCATAAAAGTTTAAATATACAACAGAGAGAGAGAGAGAAACCTGGTTGGTTGAACTTCACTGTTTTCGGTTTAGTATATCTTTGGTTAAATAAATAGGAATTTTTAAAAACAATTATTCGTAATTGATTTTTTAAGACAAATTATTCGAAATTTATGAATTTCCTTATTATTATATGAGTTATTATTAGAGATTTATTATTATTACAAATAGCTTTGCCTGTCATTATTGTTAAAAGTGAAATATACATTGCTATCTATTTCGTATCTGTTTATAAAAAGTAAAAAGTTTAAATTAATAAATTATACAATGTAATTTGGTACAGAAATTAAATTTTAAAATTCACCTCATATTCTTTATCTTATTTGTCTTAAAGTGGATTTTAAAGTTTTTCAGCATTTTAGTTACGTAATTTTTAATATTAGAAATACATATTTTATAAAGATGAATAAAAATACTACGCTCTAAACATACTGATGTATATTATTATAAGTTTGTAAAATTGGGAACATTTAGCATAGAAACACATATTAAAATTTTTTACTAAGCTTGGAAACCATTACAGAAGTGTACACAATTAAATTACTACATGTCAAGTTTCAGGCATAAAAATAAATTAATATTCATTCTGACGTTTTGGTATAAGGTGAATTACATAACTAATCATGTATATTGATATGCAATTACGTTTGAGGAAGTATTTAATCTCTGAACTTTTACTAATATACAGCAATTTGTTAAATTAGATAACACTAAATGATACATATACACTTACAATCCTAAAAATGTTTTTCTTATTCTCTTTGTATTAAAATATAAATATGGAGTCTTAAAAAATATCTGTTATTTCTTTAGTAACAGTCTTTGTCTTTCCTCAGTTGATATATTTTTTGCAAAATTATTAAACTTGTCATTTCTAAAATTTGTGAAGAAAAAACCACTGCAGTAAATACTGCAGGTTATCAGTTCGTAAACAGTAAAGATATATGTTTAAAACTATGATATAATCTATACAAATTTCCATGTTCACAAACACACCAGAACCGCTAAAAATGTAAAATAGATATTTCAGCTTTTGGTACATTTGACACAAAAGTCATAAGATTAAACAAAACATAAACTGTGAGAAATTAATATACAAAGTGATACTGAGATTCGTCTTAGTTTGCTAATGCTTATATATTAAGATTAAACTTCCTGAGATATTCGGCAATTTGTATTTCTGTGAATCACATACAAATACAAAACTTAATATCTAGAGAGTTATAATAAGTCTACAGTACATTATATAGCATTGTATAATCAAATAACGATCAATTTCATTGATTTTGCTACAAAATTAAAATATTTCGTAAATGTTTCCTTAAATCATTCTGTCTTATAGTCTTTACTCTTGACTTCTTAGAAAGTAAGTTCATTAATCAAAAATAGAATATTGTGACATATTCAATTTTTAAAAACAAACGATTTAATCTTAATGTGATACTTTTTTAAAATATTATCTATTCAACTTTTAAAGGCAAACGATTTAATCTAATGTGATACTTTTTTTTAAAATATTACCTATTCAACATTTAAAAGCAAACGATTTAAACTTCAAGTGATACTTTTTTTCAATATTCCTTATTAAGATATATTTTTTTGGCAACACCAGATCAGCAACACCAGATTTTTGATTTTAGATAATTTACTGGAAAAAAACATAAAAAAATAGAATTGAGTTTGGTTCCAAGAGATAAAGACGAACGTTGAAAAATGGTGCTTGTATAAAATTGTGTATTTTATTTATGTTTAAGAGATGTGCGCAAATAAATGTGATTTCCGGAAAACAAGCCATCTTTATTAATAGTCTGCAATGCAGTACAATTTGCTAGTAGTTTCCATTTTTTGTCGTTTGTATAATTTCAAAACATGGACATAGGCTCATTGGAAGATGTAAAATAAAACAAACTGAATAAAATGATACAAAATTGCAAAACAGAAACAAGAGCGAAATTTGGTATATGCACAATATTTTTGTAGCATTATAGATTCAAATAGAATTTTCATAGAAAGAAGGGACTCATGACATAAAAAAGGAGAATTATTTTACTCAATAAAAAGTTACTGGAAGAAACGTGCAGTATAGATGTAAATTTGATAAAATCGAATCATCAGCCAAATTACTTATTTAATTTTATTTCACTTATAAGTGGCAAAAAAGTACCATTTTTAAATAGAACCTGTAAAGAAATAAATCATTTAGAAGATGAAATAAATTGCTTACATTTGTTTGGATTTGAATATTTTGATTGATGATTGTGTTACAATAATAAAATTTGTAAAATAATAAAATTTGTGTTGCAAATTTCAGTGTAGACGTACCAAGTTATCTCTAAAATGTCCAAAATGTTGAAACAATCATCACTTTATTTCTATTGTATGAATCTTCTAAGTATATTTAAACATATATCTCTTCTGCATTATTTAGAGAATTCTTTAAATTCATTTTAATAGTATGAGAAAACATATTTCATTGACTTTCAAAATTTTAAACTTCCTTTTTTCAGTTAGTTTCACTTTTAAAGACGGTCATGTACTTAAAATTGTCCAATGATTTTTATTTTTTTATAATAAATAGAAAATTTTCAAATTCTTCTGTAGTGTATTTGATCGTTTAGCACAAGAAATAAACATTTTAACACCTGAAGTTTCTAATTTTAATTCATACTGATATATATTTGTTCACTATGAATTTGAATAAAATGATATTTAATAGAAAAAAATATGATTTTTACTTTTGAAAAGTTAGTAAATTTTTGTATCATAAATATTCTTACTTTCTTCGTAGTAATTATTCTAAATATCAATTAGTATACATTTTCATGATTAAAATCTGAAGATAGCTTGTTAAAAACAAGAACAGCTACATTGTTTGTCATTCAAAATGATATTGAGGTAGCCAGTATATTAAAACAATGGCAAGATATTATGAACTTAACAGGCTCTTGTAGTTCAATATGGTTGGAAGATACATGAAAAGTTTCATTGAAATATATGAGCTTCAATGCAAGAGTTGAACGTAAGATGCGTCAGACAAATTTTCAGGCATACATTTTGTAATGGAATGGAAATTTATATGTTTATCATAATTGTCTGTCACATTTTCTTCCAAGATGAAACCAAGATGGAATATAGGTTAAGCATAAAAAATATCACCGACATTTCTTTTTCATCATAATTTCCTGTGCATACACTTTTGATATAATTTATCATTGATCCGTTAACAAATGTTTTATTGTTGTATGAAAAGTTCGTTTTAATTACCCAAAAGCAAGCACTTATTTACATATGAGAATGACAGTATTATAAAACACGTAACAACATATCTTTGTTTCATAATATCTTATTAAAACATAATTAATAGGCTTACAAAATCATATATAAAATGGCGATTCTGTTCCAAATTCAATTTTCATTCAAATTTTGCTTTCTTTTTACTGTGAAGGCTGATTGAATATTTATATTATACATGATTCTTGATCGAGAAAGAGAATACATCATTTAGTAAAAGATTATTTATTATTAAATAGAAAGCCTTTCTTTTACAATTTTCGATTAAAAAATAATAATAAAAACAAGGAATATCTTCTTTCCTTATCATTTCATCTTATTTCATTAAAAGAGAATATGAATGGCAAAAAACAATTATTTTAATTAATTACTAGGTGTTAGAAAGTATATTAATGTTTAGAAAAAAACAGTAGAATTTAAAATAAAGTTGATATATTTTCTACAAACAAAACGAAGTATAACAAATACTAAAAAATTTCTGCATCATAAATATATTTATCAAAACTGTATTCAAAAAGAATTTAAAAAATAAATATTTTCATCAAAAAAAAAAAGATTTCACTAGAATTCATACAGAAGTATTGTTTTCTGTCGCTAAAAATAATGATCTTAAAATACTTTGCAAGTCATCATACAAATATTTTGAATAAAATGTAACAAAAATATATTTGTACAAATAATCTGTCCCGGGATTCATTAAATTTATCACCACTAATTAGTTGGGTTTTAAATCTACTGATATGTGTCAGTGTTATATTGAAAAATTAATATTTAAAGCACCAAAACCTACACAAACTTGCAATTCTTCAAAAAGTTAATATTCTTCACAAATTATAAAAGATAAAGATTTCAAGACGTAAAAAAACACTTTGAAATAATACAGTTAAAATCATTCAACATTTTAAGTAAGGAAACATTTTAATTTGAACATATATATATATATATATATGTGTGTGTGTGTGTGTGTGTGTGCGTGTGCGTGCGTGTACGTATGCAGTTTCATATTTATGTGCAATCAAATACCAATACTTTAATCAAAAACAAGTGAGAAAGTAAACAAGTGAGGAAGGACGAGAAACACTCTGCTTAATCAAATCACGCTTTTTAGCCAGATAGTCCGCTGAGAAAAATATACACTAATCCTTAAGAATATAGATAAAAATTGTAAACAAAGAAAAATGAATATAATATGTATGGAAATTTAACTATAAAAGGAATACTGTGATCTTCCGACATTTTCAAGAGAAAATATGTGAAATGAAAAATTAATTGATAACCACCAATTATTATTATTAAACTACAGATAAATTAAAAAACTGTATAAAAGAATTGAAATTTGAAAATATTCATAAGATGGAGTATACTGTATTTAATGTTGTAACAGGCTTAACTTGTTAGGCTGCGTTATTGTAGAATTATTAGCCAAAACATCCCTACAAACAAAATATATTATTAAAACGGTTCTATATATATTCCAATGGTATATTTAAACAAATATCAAAAACTTGAAAGCACATTGTAAACATTGAAGCAAAAGACAATCAAGCAATTTCATACAAATCTAAAACATTAAGACATAATGTTACTAAACAATATTATAAACACAAAACTATTGAAAATTATTGCACCGCTATTGAAAAGCATACATAATCATATCAACAAGTAAAGTAATTTAGCAGCAACCATCCAAAAATTCCACTTTTTCAAATTTTACTGTGATTTTTTTTTTAATTTGGTTAATGATCAGGTCATGGTACTAAGATATTGTTGGTTATGTGTACATGATATTTGTTACTGGATTAGTTATGCTAACGGATTGTTGGAAAACAGAATATCACGAAGTGTTGATTTTAGACATCTCAATGTGTCTCTTAATGTAATCCTGAAAATCTTGGAGCAATTTCGATCTAGAAGTTTAGTATCCATAAGACCAGCCTTGTTCTGGTTTCAACCAATGTTAAATATCCCATTTTAACACTTTAAGACAATTAGGAAGAGCACTACTATGAGTCAGTTCATTTTAGATCATAATGCGGCCTCTGGGATGACATTATTTGCTGCTAAGTTCTCATACTCTTTACAGATGAGTCTTGGTTTATTTTGAAGAGTGATTCACATTGGGTGTAGTTGGAGCAAGTTACCTGATTCTAACAATCTTACATTTTTGTAAGACACAGTCAAAGAAAAGATGGATTCATGTTTTGATTAAGGTTTTCTCCGTGAAACTACACTGTCCTAGATTGTGCTCTAGTAAGGAACTCTTATCTCTGAGGTTTGTAGAGATAAGAATTTATCATCGTACTCAGTTCCTGTTAAAGATAAATTTATCTTAAAGGTTGATAATGTTCAGCTTCAGTGATGGTTTATTGATGAATTTATTATGGATTAATGTTTTGAGTGAATGAAATAGCCTGTTTTATCTCCAAACCTTAATCTTATAGTGTATCCATGAGATAACCTTGAGTGACTAGTGGGTGCCTAAGGCTTTTTCCAAGGCAAGCTGTTATTAATTAAGCTGGAACGAAGGCTGCTCAATGAATCGGAGTTTCTTTCCATTTCGTTGTCCATCAACTTAAATAACAATGTAGAAAGTCGATTACGCTTATGCATTATAAACAGTAACGGACTCATTCCTTATTAAAACCCATGACTTTATTTTCACTAAATTGCGTTATTTTTTTTAATCATACACTGAACTTTTGAAGAAAAAAAAACATTATTTTTTTTTATTTGTGAGTTATATTTAATAACATAATGAACTGTTTAAAGGGAAATAGTTTTTTTTTCCTTGAAATTTCTATTTCTTTATGTTCATATGTGTTACAATTATACAAAAAAATGATGGTATCTTAATATTTGGAAGCCTGTTTATCAATCTATAATTTTCTCTTGGATGTGACAAAATTAATTTATAGTTGATAAAGCAGGTCGTTTGACGAAGAATTTATGCCGTCCTAGATATGCATCAACTTTGTCGTGCACGATTTGTTTCCGAGCTTTTATCCAATTAAATTAAATTTTAAGCTTCCAATATAATTTATACTACTTTTTTTGAGGACATAGTGATTTCGTGTATATTAATACACGATACAATATTTTCTGTTTATCTTTTGTAGATAGCTATAATTATGTATTGTTTTCTTCTAGGATAATATGGATTAAATTTGAATTTCAAACAGTAGAAAAAATAAGAGACACCATTAATAATTTTCGTAATTCTCGTCGCTTCTAAATAAAATTGGTGTCATTAATAGTGTTTCAAAGAATCTGAATTAAAGTGTTATTGGATTAATAAATAATCAAAAAAATATAGCTGCATAACTATAAAAAATATAGTTACTCCATTACTTCCTCTGAAAAAATTAGATGGAGATAAGCTTAAATAGCCTACGCTCCAAATTTCATTCGAATCTGATAATAAGTGGCATTTTTTTCCAAGGAAACTTAGAAACTTCTATGAAGCAACAAGTTTATCAGCCATTTTGACATTGTGTATGTAATAGTGATTCTATGGAATTTCAACTTTCTAAATCAAAACTTGACTATTATATTTATTTGAATAACATACAATTCATCCGACAGAACCAAAAGAAATAAGGTATTGAATTTTTCTTCCATAAACTGGAGATTAAATTTAGTTCCACAAAAATCTTCATTACTTCTCGTTCTTTAGAATGCACTGCTATCACACTCAAATAAATATAATTAGTCTAGTTTGAAGGAGGAAAGAAGAAATTTCATAGGGATGACATTGCAATGAAGAATTCAAATTAGCAGTTAAGCGGGAACCTTAAGGGCTCTTATACAGATGTTTCGAAACTCGTGCGAAAAAATTTAAGGGGTGATAGAAAACATCTGAACAAGCACTTTTCACCATACAAAGCATAGGTGGAGAGCAATCAATCAACCGCTAAGCCGCTAAACGCTCTATAATGGAAAGCACAAAGCATGAGTTTTTTTTTTCCTACGGTAGATTTTTTTTGGTTCTATTACCTTCACACTAGAGGCAACATGTGGGCTATTGGCGACGGATCTCGTTATTTTGAATATTTGTCAAGTGACGAGGATGACACCTTTCCCAGGGCAGAAATAATGATGTATAAGATATCTCACGCTTTCCATTACAGCGCCGTCTAGAGGTTCACCGCTTGAATACCTCCCAGGCTTTGTGTGATAAAAATTGCTAGTTCAGATATTTTCTACCATACCTTAAGTGTTTGCCTTTGATATTTTGAAACACCCTGTATTATCCCCTTCGCAAATGATTCACACTCTTTTTCCCACTTCGTAATATCGTGTGATGATTAGATAGTTAATTATGATTTACAGATGAGTGCACGCCCCGTAAAGTCTACATGAAGCCCGATCGAAATTTTGAAATTGAATGTATTCTTATCTGTTTGAAGAAATGACGTTCATTTTTTCATATATATATATATATGGCTGCAATGGCATAAGGAATCTAAATGTATATAAAAGCATTTAGTGAATAACAATTCAATATTTTGTAAAAAAAATTTAAAACTTCTTATTTTTTCTAATAATATTACTTTCTTTTATTATTTTTTTATATTTAGAAAATAAAGTGTAATTATATCCTTTGGCAATACAATTTTACTAGTGTTAACCGAAAATATTTAATCAAATGTTTGAGACATTCATTCACTTATTTTGAATTTATCATCATCCACAACTCGGAAAATTACAATCAAAAATTTATGAAATTTTAAATTAATTCTAAAGTCAGATACATAAAAAAATGGATTCCATAACGAGAAAATCTATGTTAGAAATTTAATAACTATGTTGGTTTATTTAGTTGATTGATTAATCCATTTACACAAACAAAGGTTTTGGTAACTTTGAGCAGTGAACATAAAAAGTAACTTTGTCTAGCAACGAAAATTGAGGAAGTCAATAAGAGTTGTCCATTTTAAAGTGACCATAAAAGAGGAGAAGTAGAAATTACAAGAGTGTTACTCAATATGTACTGTAATATTTTGTTTTAGACTAGATTAAATAAATGCTACTACAAAATAGTACAATTTTATCAATTCTGGTAATAAAAGAGATTACTAGAATAGTTATCAGCAATTTCTCTTTTTCTCTGAATCATCATACAGAAACTAAATGAAGTTTTTATAATGTTTTGGATTTAACTGTTATTAACCTTTCACCTTTGCTATTATTCTAAGTGACAATCTGGGGCGTAATAAGGATGCAAAATCTCGACTTGATTTATATAAATGACTAAGTAGCCCAGGAACTTAATAATCGGTAGCTACTGCAACTGAAAATAATTTTTGAATAAATAAAAGAGGGTTTTAGCTACTTCACTTAGCAGAAAAAAAAATTTATAATTATGAATTATTACTTGAAACCTATACATATAAAAGACATAATATTTTAAAATATTGGTACCATTAAAATGTAATTCAAAATATTTTACAGATACTCTTAAGTACTGAAAGGAATAAGCAACGCCTCAAAGCGCGAATTGTATTTCATAAAATAAGAATATAATTTTAGGGAAACAAATTTCAGCAAAATTAATACGAAAAAGAAAATTAAAGAACATTTTATGAATGGGAGCAAGTAATTTTTTTCCTTCATCAAGCATCTTAGTAATAAAACAAGATACATTTCGCATTTAGTGTCTTGAAATATTGATACATATTTTCAGTTGATTAAGAAGGGACATCACTGAATGAGATGAAGCTAGAAGACAACAAATATTTTCAGTAATTTATTCGAGATAATTCGCTTAAAACAGAGTGGGAAAAACAGTCAAGGAAATTAGAGATGTACTTTTTAGGAATGGAATTATTTCATTGTTTTCATCTTGGAGTTCACCTTTCAATTGTATGTCAATATTTTTTCCAGTGATGTTTTGAATTAAAATGCCAGATAAAAATTACTATGTTGAACTTTTCTCGTGTCATATTTTCTAGCGGCAGACAAAAATGCTGGATTATAACATTCAGAACTTATTTATTGTAATTGAGGAAGAAAAACATACATCTCTGGAGGTAATAATAGAAAACAATTGACTAAATAAAACAATATTTAAACCATAGTATAATTTGTTGTAATATAATGCTCGTAAGAATGTATTCAGAAAAATTCCAAGAAATATTTCATACTACAAAAATTATAAAAATATGAAAAAGTAGAATGTTAAATTTTAAAGTTGGATAAACAAAAATTGTTACATAAAATTTTGTGTTAAGCTTTTACGAAGTCATACATGTTGCTGTTCCATTACACTTCTCATTTAAAAAAAACGTTTTCAATTCCTTCCACCTAAAAGAAAAAAAGTCATAGTTTCATTTACATAATCAGTTAGTGATTTCTTCAAAATAGAGTTTTTCTTTAAAATAAAGAGGAAAAGAGATAATGATATTCTTTTTCAGAACGTTCAGAATTAGTTTCTTAAAATTTGATCGACTAGTTCAAATTCCGTTTTTTAATGTATAAATTTTACAGAAACCCATTGCAATGTCGTATCTTAAAAATGCAAAAAAGTATTCTCAGTTTTATTTTTGAATATTTGAGCTCTACTATTTTATCGTCTCATCTACTTTTTTTCTCTTAAATCTTGATTTCGTTTTTTCAGCATTTTTTCTCCTTGTAGATCCGTTTTTATTTAGCTCTTCACTTTTCGTTTTTCCTCAATCAGAGAATAATGAATCGGAATAATTTTCTATTTCTAAACATTTCTTTTAGCATTTATTTTATTCTTTTTATTTTTATTTATTTTATTATATATATATATATATAAGCTTATCAATAAAATTGTATTAAATAATTATACAATTTTATTGATAAGCTTAATTTCTTTTCAATTCAATGATAGCGCACAAATAAGTTAATATTAGGACATTTTTAAACTTCTCATAAAAATTATTTAAAGCAAATGAAAGAGCCAAAAACATAAACATTAGTTAGATGGAGGCATTCCATTAAGAAATAATTGTCATCTGAAGCTATATAAGTAGTGTCAAAGAATAATTATTGTACAATATTTTGCAATTAATCTGTTTTAGATTATATTTACGCATAATAATTTCAAACATATTATAAAGCAAACAGGAAAGAAATTTAAAAGAAATATTTCACAAAATGATTAAACCCCGCAGTGTTACTATTTTAAGCCTTATTAATTTAAATCTCAGAAAATATTTCAATCATGTTACGAATTACTATAAAAACTAGTTGGGACACTGGAAAAACATTGTGGATACGAGAAAAGTAATTTTGCATATATATATATATATATATATATATATATGACAAATTTAATTTAAATTGTGAGATACAGGAAGAAAAAATTACCTGTATCTCTGTTAGATCTGCTAGAAACTTGTTACTTATTTTTATTCACATAAAAAGATCATCTTACCAAGGGTATTTTACTAATTACTATAATTATTATGCATTCATTAATTTTTATCATTATTATCATCTAAATAAGCGGAAGAAATAGATGATAAATTAATAATTTTTTTTAACATTTCAAAGTGCCGCGGATGTTACGTTTTCATAAGGACGGAAAACTTGCATGCAGTATTATGAACAAATTTGCTTTTTTGGCCAGAACATAAAATTATACTCGTAATGCCATTCCATAATCAGAAACAAAACTCAGTTGAACGAAACAATCAGATGTAGAAAATATGATTGTCTCTTGAATGTCCATTCATAAAAAGGTAGAATGAATATAAAGTCATATATTCGCAAAACTTAAGAAAAATCATGCGTTCCTTTCAGATATAAAGCAAATTCTATATACGGCTGTGATTGGTATTGAGCGCAGGATTGGGTTAACTGCAACATCTTTACCTATTGATGTTTATTATTATTTTTTTAAATTTTTTTTAGAGCTAGAAGCAGATATGGATAAAGATATTTGTGACTTTAAAATTAACATGGAGGAATTGATGAAGAAGATAGAAGCATAGATTATGATGGTCCAGAAAAGGAATCAAAGGAAATATAATCTGAATTGTGTTTTAAATGTACTGCTATCTTAGATCTAACTTTAGATTTTTATATCTGATGATAACATACAGAAGCACGCTTTAAAGCTACTTAAGTTTAAAGACCACTACAATTAAAAAATAATAATGATCAGTAAATAGCCGAATTAAAATTTTAATTCAGCATATTTCTTAACCTTCGTAGAGATAATCAGTTCTCACTAGTTAGAACATGGAATTACGTGATGAATGATAGTAGATGGTACTTTGCATTTTTACAAGCAATTATACGTCAAAATATATTTCGCTTATTAAAGGTAACATATATGAAAAGCATAGCGTGCAATCAGTTAGGATTGATTCTAGAGGATTATATGTTACTCAGAATTCAATATTAACGTTTTTAAAAGTATGATAGAACAACACCTGATGTTAGAGTTTCTTACATTATGCTTTTGAAATACCATACAGTTGGTGAAAAAACAGTAAACAAAAGGATGTTGTAAGAGACGGGAAAATCGGAATATTTGTATCAAGATATATCCGATTTAATAAAATGCCTTGCAATTTCGTTTTGTTAATTGTTGTGAATAACCTTATCCCACGATAGTTTTTTTCAGAAACTTCTACTTTGGGTCACGTATTGTCTAATTATATGGCGAGATAATCTCTTTGTGATCTTCATTATAAATATAATAAGATTAGTATTGGAATTATTTCAGTTTCATATAAATATAAATTACTATGGGAGTTACTTACCTTGCTCACAGAAGTAAAAAAAAAATAATTACAATAAACAAAATACTTTTGTCTTACGGCATTCGTTAACTTTGCATTTACTCGCCTGATCATCTTTACTAAGCTGCTATTTCTATTTGTGTGGTAATATACTATGATGATAGTTTTCGTAACTATTATTATAGATTTATCCATTTAATTTATTAAATGCATACTTTTAAGATACGCTTACATTGAATAAATCAAAACAAGTAAATATTGGGCTGAATATTCAGTGACAAAAAAATTCATTTCCTAATTTTTAGTGCTTATAAAAAATACATACCACTATCAGTTTATGGTCATTGATCAAAATGTTTATTTACCTGTGCTCAGATGCAATACGAAAGCTATTGACGATGGGCCTCGTAATTTTGATTTTCGATCACGTGCTTAGTACACTCGATGAGCTGGCCTCCAACTTTCTAAACTTTCACACCAACCCTAAGAAAGGACATTGAATCTTGATGATTTTATCGTGAATTAATTCCGCAAGGGGGTTAACACAAGGGGGTTAGTGGGTATCAGGATTGAAAACCTCAATCGACGGACTCCTCCAACAAGGTTGTGACCTTACAATCAAGTAATACTTTATAGAATGAATGATAAATGCTGTTAGAGTCTAGATCAAAATGTCTTATTCAACTTGAATGCTTTGACTTGCTACTTTTAAACAGCAATGTTGCTGTAGCCCTGGCGCGTGGTCTGCTTATACTGATTGTGTTTATTGCATTTTGGCAGATTTTGGATCTTCTGTAATTATTTTGAAATTTTAATTAGATACTACGCCTGAATTCATTAATCGTTATCTATTTATATGATTTTCTTTTAAATAAATTAATTTACTTTGATAGATGTTATTTACGTAGTGTAACTGATTATTATGTCATAACTAGATTAAAAAAAATGAACAGCATCTCGAGGTAAATTAATATATATTTAATAAAATAAAATAACACAGTTACAAAGACGGTATAAAACAATTAAAAGTAACATTTTGAGGGAAATATTTTACTACAAGTTAACTTTAGCCTAGTCTCGGATTGGACATCGAGAGGGGAGACCCTAACTCCTCGAAACCTTCTCTGACGAAAAAACACTGGGTGGCAAGTTCGTACTTTTGCTACAATGTTTTCCATCATGTGGTGCCATCTATAGCTTCGTTTTGAAGTAAGCATGTGTTATAGTAGTAATTAAATTCGTTACACAAACTAAAAGTACCTGCGAAAGTTAACACATCTATGTTAATTAGTTATGTTTTTCAGTTTTTCATATCTAGTAATTTTTCATATCTAAAATATCTAGTAATCAGTTATTTGTTCTTGATATGAAGTAATAATGACGAAAAGTAACAAATAAACTTTAATTGAAAATGCTCTCATATTAGTAAAAAAATCTCAAATTCTGTAAATCAAGATTCATGACACTCTAAAATTGACCAAAGAATTAAATTTTAAAAGTTTATAATTAGAAATATTCTTTAAAATATTATACTCCAATCGATAAATTACTTTTGTATTCATGAGAACTAGAAAATGAATGAAGTGAAATTTAAAAACAAATCAACAAATTTTGCAACTTGATCACAACTTTTTTATATTTCATGAATTAATACCAGTTTTAATGAAAAATTTCTAAAATTTTAATCATAACTGTAGCGTTTTAATATTCTTTTTAAAAACTATTGCTTTCATGATGAGCGATTTACGATTATTTTGTTGATATCTCGTGTAAAATTAATAAATTCTTAATTTGTGTTTTTATTCAACAAAAAGTTTCATATGCATATAAATATTGGATATTATACAAAGCAAAAAGGGCTACTAATTGTCTTTTTTTTTTTATCTTCAATACTTATATTTGATTTTTTTCCTAGTCATTCTCAGTTAATACTTTGAAAAAGAGCAATCACTTATTCAAAATATTTACTGAAATTACATGAAAACGCAATTACTTCTAAGAAAGAAATATAGTTAAAGTTTTGAAATAGCATTTTAATTAACTGAAGAGTATGGTTCTTTTTTCCTTGAGCTAAATACTTTTTAAATGGGTTTTCTGTGTTTGCATTTTTTCAATATGTCAATGCAATTAAAATGCGCCCTCTCTTTCACAAATATTTACCAAATCATCTGAATTATATGTAAGACATGTAACAAAATTAGAAATCACTTAAGCATTAAAAATAATGTTTGTTTTTAAAGTTAAATATAATGATATAGTGAATATTTTAGTTTCTGCTGAATTATAGCATTCATATCAATAATTTATTATTTTTTCCTAAGCAAAACAAGTTTGCTAAATTAGTTTAAAACCTTATTAAAATATTACAAAAAATCCTGTTAAAATTGTAATAAATGTTGTAGTTCAGTTTTTGAATTTTCACAAATATTTTTGAAAAAAAAAAAATTCTTAAATTTGTATCAACAGAGTATCAAAATAATTTTCTTGAGGCAAGAAATGCTAATGCATAATCATTTTAACTTCTAAGGTTTTGTTATTTTTTCCACAGACTAAATTCGAATGGGATTTGTGGTTTTCTGTTATACATATTCTGGTTTAAAACTGTCAGAGTTTGAAAGAGGTCGTATCATTGGATTGAAAGAGGCAGGTTGGGCAAATAGGAGAATCTCTCGTCGTATGGGTTGAAGCGATGCGGCGATTAGAAGTTGCTGGCAAGATTGGATGGACAGTGGCAGGTTTCAGCGTCATAATGGTCATACAGGTAGTAATCGACCTAGGGCCACAGCAGATCGGGTGGATAGAGTGATTGTCTGATCAGTGAATGATTCATCGTTAAGAACCATCAGACGGGAAATCCTCGCACGAGTGTACACCATGACCATTCACAGATGCCTGATAGAGCAAAATCTACGCTCGTACTGACCGCTACGCCACCTACCACGCACGCCTACTCACTGTAAGGCTCACTGTATTACAGTTATTCTTGACTCGATCAGGTTAGAATGATACTCACTGGGGACGTATAGTATTTAGCGACGACTCTCACTTCCAACTGTGTCTTGTTGATCATCGAAGACTTGTCTGGAGACGCTGAGGGTTCTTCGTTACTTTGTAACTGTGTAACTCTGAAATGAATCATTCAATTCTTCTGAAATTACAACCATTTTCTATTCAGTGCATAACTTTCTTTTCCGTTTATTTTTGTCCCTATCGGACTACTCCATCTTGTGTATATATATATATATATATATATATATATATATATATATATATATATTTCTCAACTTTCTAAAACCGAAAAATTTGTAAAAAACATCAACTTGATCAAGGTTTTCTGCGAAGATCTTTTAGTTCCATTTAGCATGAAATTTCTATTTGACTTTAAAAATCAAGAATTATGTTTTTTATTCTATTTTAAGAGATCTACATAGAAATATAACTTTTCACATTAAGTTTTTTAATTATAGTTCTAATCGAAAATAAGCGGGCAGCAAATGAAGGGGAAATAGTTCGATGAGGAGGATAAAGTAAGTTTGGAGTTAGGGAAAGGGGAACTTGTTTGATCAGCTTGAAGCAAGTGGTTATTAATACCTTTGGCTGGGTTGAGCATGTTTCGACGTGTTCACTAGAGTACTAGGTACATGCCTTAACAAGAACAAGTATGAGCACATCTGTTCAGTCAGATTCTACCACGTTTCTAGAACCTAAATAAATTCAGTATCTCGTTTGCCATGTAAACCAACACCAAGTTTATATCCATTTTTCAAATGTTACTGTGCGTGTTTTCTATAACTGAATTAATGCTGTAATTAGTTGTGTTATATTTTCAAAGCACTTTTGCTTTATTTAAGGGGATACGCGGTAAAGTTTAACAACGTAATGTAAGTGATTTGGTGAAAAAAGATTATTTTGCATATTTCAAATTTAACCTTAAAAATCAAGACAGATCATGGACTCTTCCCTAAGGGTGCAGAAGATTTGAGGAAAAGAAAAACTCATATCCTTTTGGCATTCGAATGATGCGACAAGAATAGAAGACAGCTGTTTCTGTTTGGTAGATGTAAAAAATTATACAAAAAAGAAGAAAATATCCTAAATTTGATTCATCTTTTCGTCCAATGACTCATATGTCTGAAGCAGTAGTCCCACAGTCACTTTTCAGTTTTGATGCTTTGCTTTCCTGAGTGAGTCGAAAGATAGATCCATTTTACTTTTCCAGGACGAACAAAACTGAGTTTTTTCTGTCGGAAAGGTATCTCAATTTTTTACTCAGCATGATCTCAACGACATACCAGGTATTCCAAAAGGTGTACAACTTAAAAATTTATTTCAAAAAAAAAAAAGAATCGATCTGCTGCAAAACTAGTTACATTAATAGATAGAATAACTCAAATTGCTTTTTTTACAGCTTGCTTTTGATCATAGATGGCGCTGCACAACAAGTAAGATATTAATAAAGAATTCAGTTACTCAAAATGGCGGATTCCAGGAGGAAAGCTCAATCTGTCGAATGTGGTTTATCGAAACAAATTCCACTCCGACGCAAAGAAATTGTCGAATGAAGTACGAAGAACTATCACATATAATTCAAGCATCCGTGAGGGGTATCATAAATTTATAACAATGGAAAGTGAGAAGCATATGAAAAATATGGTTACCCTAGTAGTAGTGAAGAATGTATGGAACGAGTACGTGAAAAACTATTTAGAACCGCAACAAAATCAATTCAAAAAGCATCCGAAGAGCTAAATATGACAATATCCATCCTATAAAGAATATTTATTAAATGATTATGAATTCGAGTCTAGAAATTTCAGATTTTATATGCGTTTAATTCGGATGACAATTTGAAACATTTCGAATATGCATTTGATATGCTGCTTTCTGTCGAGATGAAGCTATATTTACTGAAAAGAATGTTGTATTCTTACTAATCAACATTTCATGTTTTCCGAGAGTTGTTGAATAATTCATTCCTACATCGTTGAGTTGGCATGGATGACGACGTATCATGGCTGCCCCAATCTCTGGACATTACACATCTGTACTTTTTGTTAGAGACTGTGTGTACCTATCAAACGTTAATTGTCATGTGGAATTGATACAAAAAACAATGGTAGCTGCTGGTGATGTTAGCATCCTGAAACGTTTGTAAATTGAATTGGGGTATCGTCTTGATATTACTCAAGCCAGAATGTCATGTAGAACTTTGCTAAAAGAAGCAGAAAAGCTTTTTGAGTTATTCTATATATCGTTGTAACTAGTTTCGCTATTAGTCTGTTCTTTTTATAAATAAATTTGTGAAGTTATATGGATCTTTTTGGGACACCTGGTACTTAGGGATTTAAAATTTTCCAAAGATGGAATTGAATTGACATATTCAAGGCTAAAACAAACGTGCTATCCTTATCTATCCTTAAACGTACTAGCCGTGTCTGGAACCTTACTTTCATGGTATAGGCATCGAGAAAAAGAATTTATTCAAATTACGACCTTTGGTCCTCTAGAAAAACATTTATTACCAATCCTTCATATTAAATTGAGATTTACAAAAAGTTTGCTGTACCACCGCCAAAATATCAGTATCAGTTTTCCATACTCACGAAACTGTCTGAAGCCAAGACGAAAGAGAGAGTTTCTAGTCGTCCGGATAAACAAAAACGTTTATCAAATACCTTCTTTTAGAAAAACATAGGGGTAAGGAAGAAAAAGCGAAATACTGTTTCAAAAAAGAATTTCACAAGGTATGGGAAAATACTGAAGGCGATGACAACAAACCTATTGCGCAACGCATGTTGGCTGAGAATTGAAGCTCAAGGATGCAAAATGAGCTTAAAAGGTTTTTTTTCTCTACACTCTGATATTGACTATTTACCTGAAGACGATGGAGCCAACAGAGAGGAGCAAGGTGAAAATTTTTTCAAGGATGTCCGTGATAGCGAGTGACACTAACAAAAAAAAATAAAAATAGGACGTCAATACTCTACCTGAATATTGCTGGATATTCTGGAGAGAAACCAAAATTGGGAAGTGAAAGCCAGTTCTGAGAAACATCGAAGAAAAGAAGAAAAGGTTTCATAAAATAAGTGAACATAAAGTTGAGAGCATATATTACAAAACAATACATACATACATATATATATATATATATATATATATGAACTTATTTTGTTGTTTGCTTACTATTAGTAATATTCCTTTATTCTTAATCAAATATTTATTCAAATTTCACACCATTCTAGTTTTTTAGACACTACATCTATTGATTGCAAATACAAATTTCTTAATTTAAATATGCTGCTCCAGCTGCATTTTTTTAATCTAAACATTTAAATATCAAATGAATAAAAAGTTTTCAAGGGTTAATTGAGGTAACTTATTTTGAAATTCTTGTGTCTACAGTAATTTATTATTCAATGAATTAGTCTTTATAATGCAAAATATGTACCAAGCACAGTAGAAAAATATGACACTGATAGAGAAGTCTCAATTCACAATGATGAATATCATTCTAATTTTGATGTTACAGACATAAGACATATTTTTTTTTCAAAATCGAAACACAAGTTGTTCTAGTATTTTGTCTATATTATTTCAGCCCATATCATATGTCTTAGTTATTAATAAAAAAAATTAAAAAAATGGCAACAACAAATGGAGAATTTTTACGAATAAAACTTTTTACTTTGGAAAGAGTCCCAATTTTGTTGCCAAAATATTAAATGCTAGATAGAATCATGTAATCGATAAGATTAAAAATATACGTACATTAAATAGTCTTCAGAATGGCCTGTCTGATTTGTTATGTGAATATAATTTATCTAACTTAAGATGACAGTTACTATGAAATGGCAAACACAACTCTCAAAGTTGTACAGGAATTATAAGAGAGCTGTAAATCAATAAAGAGTTTAAGAAAAGTTTAGCTCAACTGTATTAGACATTCATGGAGTAATTGAAACTAGCTCTCAGAAGAGTCTATATTAAATTATGGATGAACGGAGAAAAATAAATTATGTTCTGGTTACTGATGACATTTATATTCGACAAAAATGAAAAAAAAAATAATGATATTCTGCTGGAGGAAATATTAATTGCTGCATTTAAATTAGTAATGGTAAACTGGATATGAGGCTATTCTAATTTCCAAAGTATTATTACAATTAATTTGATTTTCTGTGAATGCCTATATGATTGTATTTTCTTAGAAACTATTTGTGTTATTATGTAATTCAACCACTTGTATCAAGTAAATATTATAAGGTAGCGTTTCGATAAAAGCGATATCATGTGAATTTACTTTGTCATCCAGTTAAATCTAGATTTATTTCCAACTGTTGAAAAGCTTTTTTCAAAAAAGTACTTTAAAATAACAATTGATGATTTAAATTATTAGAGTAATTTAAATAGTTCAACATTGTGCTGAAGAAATTAAATACAGGCAATTAATCAAACTTTTATAAAATCTAAATGCGAGTATATCTACAATGCCGCATACCAAGTACAATTACATACATCGTACCTACATACCAAGAATCACACCTTCCAAAATTCCAAACAATAATTTAATTAAAATCATACACATTATAATGTCAAATGTTATCGCTTGATATCATTGTGACCAATTAGTAAGCAAACATTAATGACCTAACCACACTAAGTGTAGGTGGCCCAAAATAAATAACAATGCCATACTTAGGATTTATATATATATATATATATATATATATATATAGTTATTTATATTCTTTTTGTTTTGGTTTTCTACTTTCTATTTTTTGTTTTCAATTACCTAACTTATAATCTTTTTCCTTTTTTTTGTAATTAAGGTAATTTTATTTTCGATCTTATTTTTAAATTCGGGCTCTATCTTTTTAAATTATTTTTGCTTTATATATTTTTTTAATAAGCAATTTTTCTCTTCTAGATAGAGACGCATTTTTAATGTGTAATTGGCATCATTTCTTTGTCTTTTTATATTCTTTTCTTTTATCTTTTTAATTTAAAGAACTTCTAAATAAGTTAAAAATTGTTTTTTCAATTGTCTAATTATTAGTTGTTTATATATGAAGAATCTTTCTATAACTGTCGTTTTATATTTATGATAAGTACATTTAAGTAAAATTACTTGGTTTTTTAAGATCAATTAATTAGGACTTCTACTTTGGCTGTGAATGATTTCATGGTTGTAACAGAAACGTTACGTGTTGCTGAGTAATGGTACGAGTGTTTACTTTGTTAGTAATGGATTTATTTTTTGGTACTTTTTTGTTTTATTATTTATGTTTAAGATATTTTGGAGTATTTAAAATCTTACATTCTGCTTGTGTTTTTGTCATGGTTAACCAGTTCCATATTTAAAAATATCATGAAGTATCGTTATTGAATATTTTATATTTCATTATGTTTAAGTTCTCTTACCTTTGTATTATAATTATTGGTTTAATTAATATAATTCATTTAGTTAGAATAATTAATTGATGTTAAAATAATTAAATGATTAATTAAGTGTACATATGCATTTATAAGTGGAATTCAATATATTTCCTACGTTTATCTTCTTTCTTTTTTCTGCGATTGAATTTTTGATTTATTTTTATTTTTTATAATGTATTTCATTTCTATATGATAGATCTATAATAGATAGTTAGATCGTGTCAGCCCCTCGAAATGAGGTCATAAAGTAGAGATCAAGTTCGTGGTGAAATCTAGTGTTGGAAGGCGTCTCAAAATGTAAACAACCTACACACACACACACACACACACACGTGGTAGCACGTTATGCTCTGTTGCATAAATATATATTTACACAATTATGATATTTAGACTTGGAATATAGTATAGATTCTATATGACACCGTTATTTTACATTCTTCTCGTTTTAAGTCTTTAAATATCTATAGTATTTGTTGTTAAACTATAGATAATATTAAATGCTATCATTTACTGCAAGCTAAAATATAGTCAGATAAACTAAAAAATCAAAAATTATGAAGCTGATTTAAAGACATTTCAAATTAAAAGTTTTAGATATTTTCCTGATAATTCGACGTTTTTTGGATGTATTTGAGTTTTGGACAATATTTAAGGTTATTGTTAATTTTTTTTTTAAATTTGATCAAACAATTTTAAAATTGAAAAAAAAATTAAATTTTAAACTTTTCTCTTTTATTATTTTTAGAACTTAACAAAGTATGAAGTGTAATTATAAATGAAAAGATCATATTTGAAGGTATTTGTTTGAAATGTGTTTTTTTTTCATTTTTATAGTTTGTTTTAGTCAAGGAACTAAAGAAGGAAAGAGATAGAAGTCTATTTTCCGATTTGTTTAAAAATTGCTCTGTTACTTAAACGTTACGCATAAAAAATAATGGAGTTTAAATAAAATAAATAGTATCCAAAAGGTAACATGAAAAGAAAAAAATTTAAGCTGAAATCACACATTTTGACTAAAACGTACAAATAATTAAGTTTCACAGTGTAAAGCAAGCTAAAGAAAGAAATAAAATAGTTGAGAAACTTAAATCTATCCCAATTGATATATCTTCGGTTCCTTCTTTTTCTTTAAATTTCATTCTTTTTATATTGATTAGGAAAATTTTATAATTAATTTAAGTCAACAGTGATTTTCTCTTTTCATCCGTACAAACAATACAATCATTCTCATTAATTTTTAAAAATTAACTTCTGTGACAAAAAGGATGTAGGATTTTTGAAAGTTTTAATTGTTTTCTTAACAAAAAGGGGAACATTTTTCCTAGTAAGTTATTTTAAGACAACTGCATTTCGGACCTTACCTCTCCTTCAGAATAAGAATAGAGAAATATACTTTTATATTTTCCAATAAAACTGCTTCATTATTTACAAATCCAGCTTTCTAAAACAAATTAGTATAATACTTTAATTGGTATTTAAGTCATCATTATTACGTTAAAAATGAAAATGTATGCTGGCGACTTGTGATTACTCAAATTTCAAGCATATCGTCGATCAACTCAATGAGAACAGGCCTGCAAGATTATGACAAGGCAAGCAAGCTGAAGTCGATTTATTTCTGAATAGACTGAATTCCTTATGCTATCACTATTTTAATTTAGCACAAGAAATTACTTCTCTCTTTCAGTTTTGCACTTCCTTCTTTGTTATTTCTATTAGCTGTCAGGTCATCAACATGTTTTGTTTACCTATTTAAAATTCCTTTTAAAAGATTTTATTAAACTGGTGGTTATAGAATGCGTAGCGTCTAATATTCTTGAGTGATAATTAATTGCCTTTGATTTGAAATCTATTCTAATCTATCCTCAATAAAGGGGTGACATCGCAACAGTTACAGATATCTCTTTTAAACTAAATGAACTTTTTGTAAAAATAGATTGTTTTAAAAAGAAATTACTGTATTTCAAATTTAACTGATGCATTATGTAACCGCGCTAAACTTATTGTACCAATTTTGAAATACTTAAGTGGCATGTTTTAAGTTACTTTAACCCCCTTAATTCAAAGATTCTTGATTATGAGGAAATGTAAATATAATGTATATAGTAAGTATGTAATTTATTTAGTATAAACATTTACAAACTTTAAATTATAAGTTAGTTCCTTATAAGAAACATCCTATTTTTCCTAATTGTTCATGGACATGCCAATAAATAAAACCATTGTATAAAACATTACATTACATATATGAAAGATTACTTTTTATTTATGAAGGGTCATCCGTCTCATAATCATTATTTAAGCTTCATAGGGACACTAAGAACACGATATTTTTACATATTTAAATAAATGCATTACAAATATATTCAAATGTTTTAATTATTCTTGCACATATTCTAAATTAAGTTCACGTAATAACCAGGACAGATTTAAATAAACCCTGATGCTTTATTTATTAAATGAGCAATCTTTGTATTATACAATTTGATAAAACTATTTCCAATGCAAAACACATTAGATTAATATTAGAAATCATAGTATTTCTCTCCTTGTCTGAAAATTATGTGAATTCTTAAAATCTCGTTTCAAAAATTTGATCATTCAAATACTCTAATAAACATTTCTAAAATAATTATAATTTAATGTCGATATTTTTACATTCAAAAATAGCAATTAGAAAACATAAATACTCATAATGACATAAAAGATTTCTTCATATATATACAACTATCTTTAACTTCTGTCAATAATATTGCTTTAAAAACGTATGAAAGTGAGACAGATTATTATCCAATGGAAATAAAAAGTGCTCTAAAATGTATAATAATTTAGGAGGGCAAAACCTTTTTGTGAGAGTGAAAAATTGTTTTAGAAGAAGCAATAAAAGAAAGTCTTGGTTCTAAAACAAATTTAAAATTAAGCCTTTCTTGCGTTAACACATGCTATGTTGTAATAAAAGTAGTCTATATTGATTTGTAACATTAAAATTTATCCTTTTTGCTTTCTAATCTACCTAAAACAATAATATGATTCAAAAATTGTTTTAGTTTCCAAATAATTCAAAAAGCCTGTACTATTATGCTTTATTGTGTATTATTGTGCGATTCTGAACCAAGGGATCAATGCAGATTCAATGCTCAAGCGAAATCCAAAATATATACCTATAATTCTCAAGATATTTTTATTTTTATAGTATTGAAGTAACATTGTGTCACTAATTAAGGAATCAAATGTAAAGATTGATATACTGTTAATATTCCTCAAAGATAAAATGATGTTAATATTCCAAATAAAGGATGTTCTTCCCCTAAAATTTTTATTCTAAATTCAGAAGGAAATTATATTTCTCACTTCTATGGATAATTTATCATCAGCTATTCATCAGATATGTATCACGTAGGCTATCTTCCTAATATTTTTCCCAAAGATATACATAAATTCATATCAGTGAAGCATATTATTTTGGGGGTTAATTATGTTCTTGAGATTTAATGTGTTCCTTAATTCTGATTTAACTCTTGTTGACACAATTGAACCATTTTCTTCAGAATAAGGAGTGAATATATAGGAATATGAATGCATATATTTAAAAGGTGGTTATTTTACATTATGCACACACACATACACACACAATATATATATCAAAAGAATTGAAATTTTTAATGCCTTCCGACTTTAAGAAGCGCCACGAAATCAATACTGTTTTGTACCCTCAATCATGAGCTCTCTTATGAGACAGAGGAGCGAGGGCAGCCAGGTTTTAGGTGTACGATGTGACAATAGAATTGATTGCTTAATATGCATAGAATTTAGCCTAAATTTTTATTTCTAAATAATTTAATCGTGATAATATTTTAAGTTAAATATCATTTAAAAATATCCATCTCTTTATTGGTTCTGAAAAGCATACCTAAACAACAATTTATGAAATAATAATA
>BMAW01068347.1:169080-235797 GCA_019974015.1 Nephila pilipes
ACACCTTCCATCTGCCATTACTGTATAGACCCTTGGAAAGAAGTCAGAAAATTGAACACCAGCTCCTGGCCATCTAGTGTGGAAGGCGTCTCAAAATAAAACCCTACATACATACATACATATATATTTTGTGTGTGTGTGTGTGTGTGTGTGTGTGTGTTCTCAAATTGTTAAATTCTCCCTGCTATTAATATATGTGGATTTAACATAAGGAAAAATGAAAAAGAGTTTTTGGAATATACTTCACAAAGTGAAAAAAGATCCAATTTCACAAAAATGTGCTGCTATGGCGTTTGAGGCTTAGAGATTCGTATCTTCACTTCCATCTATATCCCATTTTCACAAGATTCGGTTTGCACTTTCAATGTGCCAATACATTTTTTCTACCCTTTCTTACCAAGAAATATTTTGGTAGTTCCATTCGGGAATGATGTCCCCTTGGAAATACTGCGCGGAAAATTTTCGAAAGCAAACTTTTTTTCTTCTTCGACATTATTCAAAGCGCAGAGGACACCTCAAGAATGAAAAATTCGACTACTGACATGGAAGTTAGTCCCTGAGACCGACTATCACTAAGTTCCATACTTTAAAATATACCTCTCGAATTTCTTCCCTCCAAAGATCCCGTTATTCTTAGAATACCTTTGAATCAGTTGTTGGGAAGAGTTTTCTTTTTTATCTGCTAGCTTCACTTCCACCGGCCATTTCCCTCTGGAATTTACAGTTGAAAATCCATCAAATGTGGGAGATAAAAATCGAGACATTATTTTCCCTTCTTTTGTTGAGTAATGAAGTAAGGAAAGGTATTGTCTTTTTACCTCTGATCAGAAATACATTTCGCTCTCTGGATCTTTAGTCTTTCTTCTCTTGCTGTTCCCTAAATGTTGATTTCTTTGAACAAGTGATTCAATCATACAAGCTTCAAAAAGTCTATTTTTTTTAAAAAAAAAAAATATAAAATTTATTATAATCAGAGGTTATGTAATACCGATAAAATAGAGGAACATATATATAAATTTTAGACTTTTTTTGTTACTGTGTTTTGTAATAAACCGTTATCAATTTCATTTGTAACACATGATTCAATCGCTAGAATGAACAGTTGAACAAACGAAAATTTATGTCTTACGATATTATACACATTTTTTGCACCGCTGCACTATTAGTAGACAATAGATTTAGCAAAACTACAATTCGATCTCTATCTGAATTGGAGCAAAAGCTAAGCTGGAGTATATTATTATTATATATTAGTATATGAGTAAAAAGGTATAGGAGCAAGACATATTAATAAAAATACTTTTTTGTGGGAGTTTAAATGATATTTCTTTTCAAAATTTCACAATCGAAAACTCTTATCTTCAATACCATGACCAAAAATGCAGTGTTATTTTATTGAAAAGAAACATCAAAACATGTCTTAAAACAATCTCAAATAGCTTTAAAATATTTAATTAGAGGTAGACAAAGGTATAATTCACTATTGTTGTCTTACTACGCTAGGCCTGTGTTCTTTTTCTTAAATGATTTTTTGTAATAGATCTATATTATTCCTATCTATAATTTTAAATAATATTTAATTTTAGGTATATTTATTATGATGCTAATTTTTTTTATTCTTTTGACCTTTATAATATAACAACTATATTGTGTATATATATACAGAGAGTGAAATTTCTATTAAATTATTTAATTTAATTTCCTGATTCATCCTATATTTTAACTAACATAGTAATGTGTACATTGTTTTTTTTCTTTGTTCCTTTTATTCTTCAAAATTATACAATCATGCAATTTCCAAAAATGCTGAGATCAGCTTTTTCCACGCTCTAAACTGTTAGGCATATTCTTTACCCTTCAATTAGTCTACTTGTAAAATATCGATAAGCAACGATACATCGATTAGCATGTGATTTGTGTGTAATTTTTATTTTAAAGTTCCTGTAGAAGCAAACATGGAAAATGCTGAGTTACGTTTTACCTGAGTGACTGGACGTGTATCGTTCGCTTCTTTTCCTGATGTATATTCCTCCCTCTTGAGTGAACATAATAAATTCATAATGTATTGCTTTAAAGTTTCCTTTTTGAACAATTAAGTACAATATACTTTCAAAGCAATAAATAAGAAGTAACAAAATATTATTATATTTACCCTGTAGTATGGTTTACCTGGCCATAAAAGTAGTTAATTAAAATAGAATTTTACTTCGTTTACTTGAGAGAAAGAGGAGCTTGATAATGGAGATTCACTTAATAATGGATAAACTCCTGATAAACAGCCGATGGTAGCTCGCAATGAAAGTAGATGAAGACTTCCTTTTAGTTCTGCGTAAAATTGAAAGAAAATACCAATTATTGTTAGACTTTTACAGACGGTAAGTGACTGATCTACGCTTCATGGGAATTAACTCGGAATACAGCCATCGTGTCTCAATAGACTAAAAAGCGTGAATTGATTCCCAAATACAGGTGAGAGCTTTTGCTGATCAGAGGTAACATCGATTTGAAAATGCGTTCTAGCATAACATTGTTTCAAATCGTGGGTCGAGTCAACAGTTTGTTGAAAACATTTTTCTTCCAGTGACATAAGAAAAAACTAGCGGAGGATGGATAATACTTGGACCACAAGTCATCATTGTATAGCAAATATGAAGAATATTTTCCAACCTATATTGGGAAGTGCAATTGAGTTTTTCTTCATTTGTGTTGTCGTATCATTTTCAATATTCACGCTATTTTGTTACTAAAGTGTTTGGTGCTTAGTGTCAAAAATAATGACTAAAGATGAAATTCATAACGAGTAGGGAGAGCGAGTACTCACTTTTTAGAATTCTATGAATTCTAAATGAAAGTAAATGCCATTCCTTCTTGTTTTATAGAACTATTATTTTATTATTAAGATGTTTAAAATAAATTTTAAATACTTTATGCGATTTTAATTATTTAAACTATTTAAGTCGTTGGCTGTTTTCTTTTGAAATTATTTAATAACTGTAGAGATTTTTAAAATTTGAATAGTAAATAATTTTTGGAAATGTGTGTGATGGAATTATTGATATTTTTGAAAAGCTTTATGGTAGTTCATTTTGATTTTGAGTTGTATGTCCTCTTAATGAGATTTTTAAGGTCTTGGTATAATATTATATTATTCGAATCTTTAAAATATTTAACCATTTAAATGTTTTGAAGATTTAACTAGGAGTCAGTATGTTAAGTTGAGATACTTCTCTCTGTGGTACTTCAGGTAGCAGTCCATTTCAGAGCACAATTATTGAACAAAATATCAATTTTTCATTTCATATTGATCTTATATTACTATTCAATTAGAGTGACTTTTATTACATGTACGTATGATTTTCATGCTGAAAGATTCTATTGCTTAAATAGCTTGTTCCTTCATTTTATTATCATTTTTTGACGAAAATATGTTTAAAAATACAACTATAAAGCGTAAACGTCAGTTTTAAGGCAATGGATTTCAAAAAGTTTTGGAAAATAACAATACATCAACACCTGTATCGGTATGCAATGCTCGCTCCTCAAAGTTGAAAATTCTCAGTTTATGTTTCAATTTCAATGTTTAGTTCAGTGTTGGATAATATAATATTTGACTTGGAGCTTATTTCTGATGCTTTTGCTAAACTTTGCCGCCCAGATTGTTTTGCTGAGAAGTTAGAATGTTTCGACCTTTATTAAAGATACGAATTGTGCTTCTCTTTTACATTAAAATATAATAGTTTTCTTTGGATTTGCTTCTTCAAAGAAAATTGTACATACCCATGTAATAAACATCTGATTAGTATAGGGTATATTGCAAATACGGAAAGGTTTTACTGGTGCTTTTAAATTATGCTCAAAGTTACCAAATTTGCATACAAAAATCCTGAAGAAAAGCTTTTGATTGTGATTTCGGAAATAGCTGAAAAATCCTTAAAATGCTGTAATTGAAATAGTGGAGGAAAAGTAAAATATTTCATCTGACATAATGAAATGTAGCGTTTGTGTAGATGGTACATTGCAGCATAGAAACTATACGTTTATGAATGGGTATGTTTCTGCTATATCAGTTATAAGTGGAAAGCTCTAGACTTAGACAAATGTCATATTTCTGTCCAACATGTTCAGAAAATGCCAAGAAATAAAGAATATTAGTCATTAAAAGAAAATCATATAAGTCAGTGTATCAACATGTGATCTTCGAAAATGAAATTTGTTGGGACATCACGAATATTTCTTTGGTTAGAAAAATTCCGTGCACTTCAATACACCAAACACTTTATGAGTGGACTCAAATGTTATATGAGTGGAAAGATACCTACGGAACAAACAGTTTTAATGAATATGAATACCTAGGTCTTGTACAAAAGAGAGTGGGGTCACGTCTGAGAAAATCAAAATGAAAAACTAAAGGTCTGTCAGGTAAAGGAAAATTAACTGATAATTTTATTGACATACTTGAAAATTATAATGAAATTACTGAACGCAGCAATTCCATTATAATTTTAATGCTATAAATTTCATAGTATTTAAATTATATTATAAACATATTTTAATATTTATAATTTAAATTATATGTAGCAAAATGTAATTGCTGGTCTGTATCACTTTGCATCAAATAATAAGAAGTTAATAAATGCTCAATGTCTAATAGGGAAAGGAAGCTGGGACTCATTTCATCATGGGCGGGGGGGGGGGGGCATATGGAATAAAATCTGGCACAAAATGTTCTTGTTTATTGGATGAGACTTTATAAAAAATTACACCATTATATTTAGAATTATGTGCTGTAAAAGAGTTTTGAGTAAATACTTATATGGACAAACGCAGAATGCAAATGATTACTTTAATGGAATAATTTGGCAAGCAATACCGAAAAAGATTTTTTTTCACTTCAAAACTGTTAAATTTGGATCCCTTGGTGCAGTAACTTAGTTAAATAAAAATTCAATTGATGTTTAAACGTTTTTAGTAAGATGATTATTGAAAATCCAGGAGTTTTTACTTTACGGGGATATAAACATTTAGGCAAATGCATAATTCATGAACCAATACGTAATCACATGAAATGCATTTTAATAATGTAATAAGGATTTTTCATAGAAATAGAGTAGTTCAATGTTATTTTTATCTCATTTAGGATTTTTTTAATATTTTTCATTACTGCAAAATTCATTATCTCAAAATGTTATGCATCAATTTTACTGAAATGTTAAACATATGCTTTTAAAATACTTATACATAAAGTAGACTGTTTTTGAAAATTTATGTTGATTAGAATTTTTTTATATATTGCAAGAAAAGGAAAATTACAATGACTTTAAAAGAAAATTTCAGTATTCAGAAACTCGAAATACCATAACTTTTCACGCAAGTGCTATGTTATCAAAATAATAGTCTATTATCTAGATAAGAATATATTCCCTATTATTTAATTGACAAAATGTCAATATATATATTTTCATATTTAGTGTTTATGGAATGGTTATAGTTATTATGTTTTGGTGGATGTAATGTTTTAATTTGTTCTTATATTTGTATAAAATACTCTTTTGAAAGTAAAATTATACAGTAATAAAATTTTTCTGATTGTATTTTCCTGATTTAGAATCCCCCATAAGTAATAAAATATGGATTCGTAGGTAAAATTTAGGTTAATTTTAAAAATTGTTTTTTATCGAAGGTGTACTGTTACTGTAAATGCAAATTAATTCTATTATGGTTCAGAAGAGTAACCAACAATAATAACGCAACTTTAATAATGGAAAATGATAAAGAGAAAAATGAAAATAATTCCAAGAATAATGAAATAGAAAACATTACTACTAATTCACTGACTGATGATAGTTTACAAGTCTCAGAAAATATACCCAGATTCTTAGATAACTGGTATTGTGTTATCAGTTCTGAAATTACAGCAGTTTACTTCTGAATTAAACCAGGTCAGAAATAATGAATACATAACCAGAGCTCGACAAAATTTTAACATTATACCACATATAACTTTTGTAAACAGACAATAACCTATATTTATACTTCGAGCTCAAAGTTATTATAAGCAAAATTATTTAAATTACTCGAAGCTGTGTACAAACAATTTCAATAATCTTGTTCAGCTTATGTAAATGCAGGATTTTGAGCAAATTATAATTCACATCTTCAGCAGGGATTAAGACAGTTTTCCTATGAAATTTGTTCAAGACAAGGTATTTTAATTATATTTCACTGAACACAAATGTGTCTTTTTTAGACCACCGAAATCTTTGAGGAACGTACCATAAAGATCTAACTATGTTTTCCTTTGTACAGGAAACCCTGTTAGTTATTGAACAAAGACCCATTGCAAAACAAAATTCCTCTACTGAAGCCCATGGTTCAGTGCAATTGCAATTAGTATTATCCGGACACTTGAACTGCTTACTCACTTACACTAAATTCACCAAGAATATTAAACTTGGAACATTTACCTATTTCATATGACAATATCAATGTCGTTATCAATACGAAATTCGCACTCTCACTTGTTTACAGAGATATTGTCGATGAACTTAAATTACCGACGAAAAATATATGACCTATTAAAATATATTACGCTCATAGAAAATTCCGACTTAAATATATGTGTGTGATACTTTTTTTTAAAAAAAATTGGAACTAATGCAGCAAAATAAAATTGTACGTTATTGAAAGCCATTGATCTGAAATCATCTTAAGACGCATAGATTGTAGCCAATATAAATTAACCGAGGTTTAAAATTATGAGGTTTTTCACTAATAGCTCTAGTGTTGCTTCTAGTGCGACGTTAATGAACCAAAAGCAAACCAAATCTTTCCTATGTTTATAATATTTATTTAATACTGATATTTATAGATATAGAAAATTATGTTTTCTGATTTAATTTAAGTTTTATGAACACAAGCCATTTATTTTGACTAAACTTTTGTAACACTATATTGTATAAATATAAATAATTTATATTAACAATATTTCTAATCATCCATTTATAACCCTTAAAACATAAAAGGGAAATAATTGTATACAAAAATTAGATGAGATTTCATAAAACTGGATTATCTAAACAGTAAATAAAGAAATAATTATACTTTTGTCCCTGACTATTTTGGAAATTGTAATTTTCTGAAAATAGGATTGGAGTTTAAACATTGAATTCAAAGAGGAAAAATTTCGATTTTATAATTTTTTAATTCTAAACATTCCAAATGAATTGACTATATTATTCATTATGCTTAAAATTAAATTAATGTCTTAAACAGAATAGAATGACTTGTGTATTTAATTCATATCTGAAATAATTACTATTGTTAAAATTGTGGAGTATAAAAGTTTGGATTATGATATGCCAACTAATCGTCCTCATCACTTGACCGAGGCTCAAGATTCCGAGGTCGTTCGCTAATAGATCTCTTGTTGTTTCTCAATTCAAAGTTAATAAACGATCAAATCAATAAAAAAATCATAATATCAGAGTTATTTAATATGTTTCAATAAGTCTTTAAGCTCTATAATATATAAATTTAAATTACTTAATTTTTATTGAATTGAATGTCAATTTTACTAATAGATAAAATTATTTGTATCCTACAATTAGAAAAAAAAAAAACTCTCGGAAATATTTAGTTCGGCAGATAATTAAATTAAAATATTTCAAAGTAACTATAATTTTACAATTTTGAAAGTAAACAAAATTAACATATAACTGCTCATGTAATTCTATCATTCTGGATCAAAATGAAGATTATCGAGTTTTAAATATTTTAATAATATGTGCTTTGTGATACTGAAGAAATGGTATATGCATGCATTTTTGCAAGCGAATATTTCAATTTTCTTCATAAATATTTTCTATGAAATAATTTATTTACTATATATCAATTTATTAATAATTCATTTGCTACTGTCTCATTTTAATAAAATTACTGCAAACATTTCCTAAATACATGTTGATATATTTGAACACATTTTTTAATAACTAATAACCTTTTTTTATTCGACATATACACAAAAGTCTGATGGATAAAGAAAACATATAAAGTTATAAATATATTAATAACTGCAAGTAATAATTAACAGCAGTGTGTATGTTAATGTACAATATTATGTTTATAATTCTTTGCTGTAATCGCTAAGGTGATTAATATTACAGTTAAATGTTTAGATGTTCCCATCATATTAATACATAAATAAATATTTTTAAAACTAAGTTCACGTTGGTGCAATAGTTTATGGAGTAAATTGCTTAGTAGAAATAATATATTCAAACAATATATTTTACAGAGTTCACAATATTATAAATAATAAACACCACCATAAAATAAACCAAAGACAACAAAGGGACTGAAGGAAACCCAGAGACAGTGGGACTCGCTTCTCATTTGTAACCTCACATGAACTGAAAGCGAGATTTTCTGACATTGGCCAAGTTACATTTCGGGGAATTAATGGTAACCTCAGTCTGTCCGGATCAGGATGTCTTGTTGGACTTCAGAGTTGAGACAGGTGATCCCTGAAGAGCGATGTTGCTCGTTCGTAGAATACAGTCGGTTTTTAGGAATTCTGGTCTCTCTTTGAGCTGTTGAGTAAAATTTAAGAATTTTAGGAAACTTTATTACTTATTTGATTTTTATTTCTAGAGGTGTATTTGCAAAATGTTTCTTATTTTGATTATTTGGAATTTCTATAAAAATGAGTGTTACAGAACTCTTGTGTATCCATTCCGAATAGAATTATTTGCAGTATCTGAAAATAATGATATAAATCAATTAAAAATTAAGTAAACATATAATAAAATCTTTATTATATGTTTATTATAATAAAAACAAATAATAAAGGAAATAAACATATAAAGACAAGTAATAAAGGAAATAAACATATAAAGACAAGTAAAAAAGGAAATAAACATAACATAAAGACAAATAATAAAGGAAATAAACATATCATAAAGACAAATAATAAAAATAATAAACATATGACAAAGACGAATAATAAAGATAATAAACTTATAATAGAGACAAATAACATTTCAATTTTTTTATAATAATCATTAGCAGTTAAAATAATGAAAAAAAACCCACCAATTATTCCACATTAATATAACAGTTTGGAATTTTAATAAATATATTTTTATTTTAGATTTATTTGGATATATAAATTAAAAAAAAAATTCAGATCAGAATTGCTCTTAATAATTTTATTCACATATCAAAATATTTAAAGTAATAGTAGTATTTGAAGTGAATGTCTAGAAAACATTTTATTCATGCAATTATTCAGAAATGATTAATACTTCCAACTGATAGTTTAATCCAATTACTATTGTAAAAATCTGTATATATATATATATAATTCTACCGCACTTTTTATTCCCTTATTTTTTGAAAGTAAATTCTAATATAATGCACCACATTGTAATTCATGATACACTTAAGCAATTTAGAAAGGAATAATTTTTAATGCAATAAATAATAAAGTAACATTATGAAACGCTCCTTGAAGATATGTGAAATGGATTCTAAGAAGTAAAAAAAAAGTAGCTTGAAAAATGTTCACATTAGTAAAGTCATAAGTTTCTTATTGAAATATTTCAATGTTGTTATCACAAAACTTCTTTAAAAAATATTCATATTTTAAGAAAATTTACATTTTGTAGATCAGACTAAAATTAATGGAAACTTATCTATGCTTTGTAAAGTATAATTTAGCTCCAGGTATTTTTATACAAATGAAAATATCTTGTTTATTTCATTATGGTAATGATTATTCAGAATCTTATAAAAATATTCTAATTCAGTCAGAGCCCATATTAAAAATTAATACTTCGGTTTTTAAGGACATTATGTAGCAGGAAATATTATGGTATTGACATATTATTTTAAGTTATATGAGTATGTATTACAAAAACTAAAATCCCTTTCTTATTATACAGAATTCAATGAGGTGTAAACAAGACTACATAGTAAATTATATCGAACACTCTGAACTTCTTCACAAATCAGATTATTTGAAATAAAAAAAATCTTTGCAACTACCAAACATATTGAAAATAGATATTTAACTATATTAAAACGTTCTTCATTAATTACTGGTGTGAACAACATCATTTCTCAATTATATTTTTGTCATTGAAAGAAATGACGTATATTAAAGACGATTTAAATAATAATAATATTTCAAAGATATCTGTATGCGTGTGTGCTTGCTAACACACAAAGACTTCGGATTTGTTCTACTTTTTAAACAGAAGCAATTTTACTGAAAAAATAAAATCAGGATTCTAATTTAAGCTATTTCAAATTATTATAAAACCTTTAACTGACTCCTATTTTGCACAATTGAAAGAAATAGCAGCAAAGTTCTATGAATTCGCTTAAAGTTAAGAATGAACTTTTACAAAACAACTACAAAAAGTCAATTTCGAAGTACATTAAATCAGCATATATATTCCTGACTTTTCCGAAGCAAATTAGTCTAGCTCCTTGAACTTAACTCGCCTTCAATCGTCGTTTCACAACTTTATCGAATTTCTTTTCAAATATAATTCAGAACGATATCTTTCGCTAGAATAGATTCCGAGAATCATTCGTTTAAATCAAATGTAATTCTTGTTACTTAGAAGGGTTTGGAGAAGGAAAACCTGATTTTAAGCGAAAGCTGAAAGAGAAAATACCTCACCATAAAATCCAACTTATAGGAGAATTCTTAGAACAGAGGTTTCAACACATTCTTCAAATGCACTGCTACAAACTGATTCTGTATTCATTTCATATTTATTCTTTGATCACACCAGATGAAAATTGATTTCAGTTACAATTTTTTATACTTTTCTAGCCTTTATGAAATTCCGGGTTTTCTTTCCACATTTTCTTATAACTGTGTAAAATCAACGCAGCAGGATTAATTTATCAATTTCATAATAACTTCTTTTAAAATAAAGAAAAAATGAACATGGCGTACATAAAACCTTTCAAATTAAATATATAAAAGATTGAAAAACTGAGGCATTAAAAGCATTTATGTTTCCGTGTTTAGTGCAAGATAAAATTTTCATTCCACTACCTTTCATTAAGTGAATAAGTTTATTTCTCTACTGCTTCAACCTACAAAATATTTCAGCAACGGATAAAAAATAGCTGTAATTATGCATTATTTAATTTTATACTTGTAAATATGTTAATTGTTTCTAATCACGTGATGGATTCACCCTCACATGTAATTCTTAGAAAATTTAAATTTAGTATTAAAAAGAAAATTGCAAGAATCAGTTTTCACTAGAAAATATAATTTTAAAAAGAAACAGTTAATAAATTTTTTCTTAATTTTTTTTTAAATTACATATATAACATTTGTACTAAGATCGAAATGCTATTTTATTATTATCATTCATGTAAAATAGTGGTGTAACTGAATTTTCAATAAGCTTAAAATATTATTGTGAAGTAAAATAACCGTACTTACATTTTACTTTACCACAAGTAATTAATAATATTTTTACTACTTAGTATATGGGTTAAAGTTCCTGGTAAAAACATTAAAAGTTTAAAAATAAATATTTCAATTGGTTTGCAACACTTTAACTTAACAATTAAAATTAGTACATAATTTTTATTATATGCGAATATATATCAGAAAAGTAATGTTTTTTTTTAAAAAAAATATTATTGAATGACAGAAAATAGGTTTAAAATATTTTACCGCTAAGCAATAATTTTAAGACTTATTTAATTACATTTTGGTAAAATCATTATTTTTTTGAGACTGTATGCTAAATGTAAATATTAAATTGCATATATATAAACAATCATCAGAAAGGAAACAAAAGTAGCGCAATATTTTGTTTTTCTTTTCGCATCGCTGCTACACAAAATTGATATCAGTATATGAGGTACAAAGGATACTTATTTATTTCTGAGGATTAACCAAATAAAACTTGATTCACTTAAGTGATTAAGTTTTAAAATCTGTCTCTCATTATTAAGAATAATATTCGTGGATATCTATTTAAATTAGGGCTACATAAGCTACGTTTTGTACTTCATTCAAATATGATCATTAGTTCCTGAGAATAACCGTTTGAGGGCCATTAATGAATGGTGATAGGTTTGCAAAGTAGTGAACAATTTTTCAGTTATAATCTTTGAAAAAAACTCCACTCTGTCACTATTTGCCTTAAGACTTTATCGTATGCTTTATTTTTTATTTAAAATATTAGGTACTTTTTGAATCTATGTTGTTAAGTTTAAATTGCTTAAGAATTTTACAAAAATTCAGAATAAGGCTTACGCCATTCTTACGATGATGAAACATTTATGGAAGAATTTGGCATCCATATTAAGATATTTTTTAATGTTAATCTAATACGTTAATCAATAGTTAATTAATACATTAGCATCATCAGTTTGTTCCCATTAAGCTATTAACAGTGACAAGAATTTTATCTAGTTAAGAAAAAAATTTCTAAAGTAATTGAAGTTGTCCCTTTTTTTGACGACTGTGTGGTACAAATTTTCGAAATATATGATTTAAAGTTATTAACATTGTGAGTATCTTTGAAATACAGTGTAAAAACTTAGTAGACGTGTGATTCATCTTGTCTATAAAAAATCTTGCTTTCCTCACTAGATGATGAATGGCGTTTCATTTTAGACGTGACCTAGAAAAGGAAGGATTAAGATGTAGTCTGAAAAATTCTTAAGCTTAGTAAGACATGGTTAAGGTGCGTGTCTTTAATATTTCACACTTTAATTAAAACTATACTTCTGACTGACATTCTTCTCTTCTACAACTCTGTGAAATATGAATTTTCTTTTCATTTTTTGGTTGGCTTTATATAAACTATTTTTACATAATTGATCTTTAATATGAATGATGAATTGCTTATTGCTTATAGTTGTTTCGAAAAAAAAAATACAAAATATTTAGGAAACAAAACTTTTATGGAATGGATATAGAAAATTATTTGATAAAAATCTATTTGTAGTTGTATTAAAATCAGTTTTGATATTATTCACTCTATTTTAAGTTACCAAAGTGTTTAAATCAACACTATAGTTACAAAAGTCAAGGTTTAGTAACATTGTCTAAATAACTTTATATATTAACATATAATTGAAAAGAATTAAATGCCTTAAGAATAAATTAAATTTGGAAATAGCAGTGCACTGTGAGTTTCAAGTATTATTTTTATGTTACAAGATCTTAAATAGTTTTGACTTTGTCTTGTGATGCTTCCATATTTGTTGCATTTCAATATAAAAGTGTTCTAAATAAAGGATACTTTAAATTGAAATACACACACACACACACACACACACACACACACACACACAATTTGAGTTTATAAATGAGCTTTTATTGAAATCTCAAGCTGTGCTACTGTTACTGTGCAGAAACATTAAACTTATTAAAAAGGTTTTGGAAGTATGCAGATTAAAAGAGATAATCTCTGAACAATGGTTTTAGAAGCTCTAAAACCATAACTTTGTATCGCAAATTTGGTGAATTTTCAAACGAAGTTATAGGAAGCATACAAGTAATAAAATACTATCTTAAAATATTTCTCGCGGTTGAGTTAAATGTGTATCACATTTCAATTGCTGGGCTTCTGGCTGCAACGATGTAACCAGAAATGTCGACTATTGAAACTAACTAATAAATTGACTTCTGTTACATTTATTAATCGATTAGAAGAAATGTGTCGCTTCTTGATAGGAATGAACAATATTCTTTGCGATCTAAAATTCTTAAATGAGATGTAAAATGAATTCTTTATATTTTAAAGCAATTTACACAATGATTACGAAAGGCACAACTTCCAGGACAGCATCTTTTGCAAGATGGCTTAAGATTCATCAGTCCCTTGCCAAATTATAACGGGTTCTCTTGAATGTTTCCTTTCAAGTAACACTATATGCTTTCATGTAGGTGAAGAAGGTATCAACGAAGGAGATAAAATCACTCCTACTGTCAAAAGAAATAAAGGATACAGGATTCAAAGGTAGTAAGGATCTGAATGTGGTCAATGTGTAAGATAATACTAGGAAATGCTACTACTGGTATCTTATTAATTAGTATAAATAAAGCAAACTGTTTGTATCTTATTAATGCTTGTATCTTATTAATTAGTATACATAAAGCAAACTGTTAGAATTTTAAATTTTAGATTCGAATTTATGTAGGCTTTATCCACATATATAATAATTTATAAATTTTAAAAATTAATATATTTAGTTCCGAATCAAATAATTTTGTTGCTCCCACAGTCTGACTTCCTATTTGTTTCACAATTAATTATTGACTAGTGAAGGAGTAATTAAGGGATGAAAATAATCCCGGAGTGTTGCAAAATGACTAAATTATTTCAGAATAGTATTACGAAAAAATATCAAATTATATCTATTTTAGAGATTATTAGAGAAACAACCAACATCAAACAATAGATTATACTTTCTTCCTTTACGAGACAGCACCTATAGCATTGTAAACAACATTTAAACTTTGCAAATTGGACTATAAAGCTATGACAAATCTTTCATTTTCCCATCATTTGCCTTAGGAGATCATTATGAGTGTCCTTTGGAAAATTACTTCATATTATATTTTGAATTATGAGATATTTCTAAGACGAGTTCCAAAATCTATAGATTATTACATAATAATAACTATGTGTTAAGTAGGTATAGTAGAGAATTCACGTTGGTAAGATACTTTAATTTTCTTCTCTTACCACCTATGTGAGGGAAGAAATTTTGTTTGAACAATATGTTTGCTTTGACCTAATATAATACAAAAATAATTCTTAAAGTAAAAAGAAAATCAGCTATTTACATCTTACAAATAAATAGCCCTAATTAGTGAAATGAGATGCTATCTTTGTTTATAAGAAACAGTATCGGAGTAAATTTTATATTAAAATAAATTTTATTGCTAGTACTTAAAGCTTAATTTTTTAACGAAAAATAAAGGTATCCTTATAAATTGAAAGTTACAAAATTTATTAAATAGGAAAACCACTTTTTTTCCAGAAGCAAAATTTTAACATTAATATATAACATATCTCAAAATGTATTTTATCTACTGTCCATACTTCTAAATTAAGCTTACTTCCTCAATAAGACGATGTACTTTTTTTTACTTAATTTTGTCTTCGAAAAATACTATCGAAATTTCATTCGAAGATAAAGTACGTTAGGAATTACTGTTGATAAACATTTTGAAATAACATTATTATCTCGTCTCTTATTTTAAATTCTACAAACACCCGAAAGAATAATAAGCTCTTACAATCACTCAAGTAACACTGAAAATGGAGACACACACGCAAATATATATAGATACATCTTTTTAAAATGACTTTTAAATTTGTTTTGCTTATATACTTCGTTTTCTCTGGAATAAGTTATTATAACTAATACTCTTCTATGTATTTCCATCCAAAAATTCTTTTCAAAATTTGCTATTTAAAATACATGAAATAACAATCACACACACATTCACTTAAGGAGATGACTGAAATATTCTCTCTAGTTCTGGAATCATTCCTGAAAGTAAAATTGAAAATTCTTTATTTTTATATTTAAAAGGATATTGAAAAAAAAACGAATAAACTTTTTCTGTATTATTTTCATAAAATATTTCCCTACTACAGAGATTATTTTTTTATTCACCAATTCTGTAACATAATAGATAAATAAAATTTAAGGAAAAAAAACAATTCTGACTGCATCCGGTCCATTAGCAAAGAACCTCGTAATGTTTAGCCACTATCAAGAGCAATGACCATATCTATGGTATTGTTTCTCTATTCGTACATATTCTTATAGATTCCAAGCAGTTCTAAATATGAACTTAGAATCGCAGTTGAAATTTATAAAAAAAAAACATCAATAATTCAATAGAACATATTAAAGGGCATCAGAACAAGAACTAAGATTAGTTTTAAACATTATCGATTAAAGAGTTAATGAATTTTAATTATGCAGTCACAGATTCCTTTCAGATTGTTAAACATGACTGATTGATTTATTCCTTACGTCGCATTTAGAAGCAGAAAAAGAATTATTGGCCATAGGGCCTCAAAATTTTGAAATTTGATCAAATGACTAAGGTGACACCTGAGTTGACACCTTTCTCGCTAAGCTTTTACGCTACGTCATGGAGGACTTATATCTTCGACAAATTTGACCTGAATCAGGTGCATCGCACGACAAATCTTTAGCGGCAACATTGTTCGGACCCACAAATCGACAGAGATATTTCCGGTCATGAGCTTGAGAGTATGTTGTATGTAAGGAGTATTGGAAAGAATTATCGATGTAAAAATTAAAAGTGAATGGCAATTAAAATTTGTAAATAATATTGCAGATACGATTTCTCTCTCCCCACAAATTCGTTTATACTGTTGAAAAAACAATGCTTCTAATAATTAATCAAAATCGATATCATAAAATAAATTCATTTAACAAAATTTCTTTTATCTTACTTTTAAAAGTGCCCGAGGTAAACGTGTGAAAGTTTAATCTGTCGAGGCTCTAATTTCTCATTTTGACTAGATGTTTAAAGTATGTGGAGTCAGTTCGCTGGTATCGTCCCCGTCACTAGCAACTTGGTTTAAAATTACTAAGTACGTCACCATTAGTCCTCGTATTGCTTTAAAGAGTGTCGTAGTAAAAATACTCTCATTCGTTTTATACAAACATCTGTAACATACTTTATTCCCCAAATTATGCGAATTTTTAAATTGTTTTTTTTTAAAAAAAAAAAGGTGTCTCATTGAAGCATATACATTTTAAATGTAAAAAAGTAGGACAAAAATGTATTCTATCTTTTTATACCTTGGTTTATCGTCTGTGTTTAATTATGTCATATGTGTTTCAAGAAAAGGACATTATTTTGCAATATTTGTCATAAACTGACTATTCTGTGTTATAAGTCCTTTTAAGGCTTAAAATAAATATGAAATATTTTTTTTAAAAAAAAACTGATTGCAAAAAAATCGCTTTACAATATCTTTCAGAACAAAAACATATATTTAATAGCATAACATAATGAATCTTAGGTATATTATATTGGAATATTGGCTGTATTTGACAAGATGAAAGCTCATTGTTCTTTCATATATATTTTAGATTTGATGCTTCAATATTACTAGGTTAAACAAATTTAGTTTCATTGTACAATACGAGTAGACATTGAAATTGCAAACTTCTTTTAGGTGACAATGTTTACTTTTATCATATACTAAGATTTAACATACTCGTTTTTAGCATTTTAAATGAAAATAAAAAATTTTCAGCAGAAAAAAAAAAAAAAAAAACAGCAATGAATGATTAATAGAATTTTGTTTGACATTTTGTTCCTGCATAAAACAGACTATTTGTTTCAGATGACATCAGAAGCCGAAATAATCCTGAAGAATTTAGCTAACAGGTATTTACTACTATTTCTGAGTAATTACGTTTGTTTAATAAATGAAGTAAATTTATAAAGTATCCTATTATTATAATTTTTGATTGTTAGTTGCCATTGCATTAGTCATTTTCATTTGTGTGTAAGCTGTGTTGAATTTTTAAAAACTTATTACCTTCTGCGTGGTTCAAAATTAGGTATAATAAACGATTATTCCATCTATTGATGGAAAGAAATGTTCGATTTTTTATAATATTTTCATTTCTTGGACAATAAATAATATTGTGAACATTCATATTATATAAGTTACATTTTAGAGAATTAGATGTGTAAGACGATTTTTATTCTCATACAAAGCATACAAAGAACAGATGTCTATTGTGCTAAAATATTATTCATTAGAGGTTCATTGGATTTTATTTATCAGTGTGAAAAAGACCTAAAAGATTCAAGTGGTTATAAAAGCTCACGAACAACTATTGTTTCATTCATTAAGCTGCCAAGAGTAGACTTTATCAAAAGTAAATATAATATTGATGAAAATATTAGAATATTAAGGGAGCATGCATTCCACGAACATAAATTTTAACAGATACCTATACATAAAAATTGCCTGTAAATATATGTATAGTAATGGATAACTGTAAGGGTTTTAATATAAGAGTAATTTCTAAATTTTATATCGCAGCACTTAATTTTCCCACGTTATTAAAATAGTTCAGAATACGCGTTATATTTTACTCAAATAACACAATCCATTACCCAAATATCAAACATTTTTCAAAATAGTAGCAGTCAAATAAGAAGGAACTAATAAACTAACAATGGTAAACATCATTTAAATAATCATTAAACATTTTTATCTTATTAAAATTTCTTCATTTATCTTATTTTTAATGAAAATTATCGAACATTTTATTATACTATATTTTAGGATCTGTAAAACCATTCTTATATAACATTTCATACTTTCGGGGGGAAAAAAGAGAGAAAAATTTATCTTTAAAAGTATATTTCTTTTAAAAAAAACCCTTATTACATTCTCATCTTTTAACATTTCCTATGTGGTTGCTCAAATTTCGCGTCAGACAAAGGCAATGCACTGCAATTCGTGTCAACAAATGTCTCTTGGATATGGAAGACACTGAATTCACGTGACATAATTAAATCCCGAAACACAGTATGCTTCACTAATCAGAATAGTGTGAATTCTCCAGAGAGATGGAATGATAACCTCGTGATACAAATCTAACGAAATGCTGTCCTGATAACTAATCAATATTGTTCTATCTAGTGGATGGTATGTAATAACGTTTAGAGGAGATTGAATAAGAAGGTACTGAAAGCTTCAAATTATTTTCAGAATATTGTTGGTTTCCTGAGTATTGCATGTTATTGTTTATTGTTCAAAGACACACATATTAGAGAAATTAGATTCTTACATTCTGGAAGGACAATAATAATCAATGCTTACATGTTTTAAAATATCTTCAGTTATTTAACACTCTACATGTATCGATAAAACATTTTTCCTCATATATATATATATTACTATATATCTGCTTTTTCTCAAAATTTCATAAATTATTATATTATAACCATTGTTTGTTTAAAAACTTCAATAATTATTACATTTTTATCTTATAGGGTAAATAAGTATTATTTTTGTTTCGTAGATTCAATCATTAAATTTTTCATTGATTTAGATTGGCAATTAATGCTTTCTTGATCAAAGTATTATTGCGCCATTTTGGAAAAGAGATGTAAAAACATCACTTCCACTTGAGCATATTTGATTTTGGGAGTATAATTTCTATAATTTTTAGGTTAAATGTTAAAAAATGTTTTTGAAAAATGTGTATAAATACGGTAAGATTATTTGTATGTGGATTAGTTTAATATACAATGGTGTAAATGTTCCAGTTTCTATTCTTTATTTCCTTGCTTTATCCTTTGGTCGAATTGTCATTTTGAATTGGTATTTTTGCTAAATCTTAGATTTTTTTTGACATGTTAAAATAAAATTCACTGAAGTGGGATGGTTGAATACCTAATTTTGAGATAAACGGACTTTTTTTCCAGTCCAAAGTGTGGACCAGTATGGAATACACTATCTCTATTTTTTATTCTTACTTTGTACTTTTTATCTTACTTTGCTATGATTTTTATGGTTGTTCGAATTCTTTATACATTTTAAATAATTTATTATACATGCATTAGATTTATTTTTATGTGATATAATTTACGTAAACTTTCGGCATTGCTCATTAGAAATTCATAAAATTCATAACACATTCCTATTATATACATATATATATATATATATATATATATATATATATATATATATATATATGTGTGTGTGTGTGTGTGTGTGTGTGTGTGTATGTGTTAATTTAAAAATTAAGAATAATTTGATTATTTGCATTATTTATGACAAAAGAGATAATTATTATTTTTATACTAATGCAGTTCATTTCATAAAAAAACAATTTAAGTTGAAATATATTGAAAACTATTTTACATATTTTTTTTACTTAGAAATATTGAATTAGTTAACATGCATTCATATGTTCAAAATAATTTCAATAATTTCTTGTTTTCATTAGCTGAAACCAATTATTCATGTAATTTTTAAAGGGAATAAAAAGAATAAAATTGTTGAAATATAAAAATAATAAAATTTTTTAATCGTAATTTTTTGTTTGATTATAAATTTTCTTGTTTTTGATAAAATTTCAAAAATAATTTTTTTGATTTTCTTTACATTTTTTTAAATAATTTTTTCTTTTCTTCCTAATTTTTCTTATTTGATTATTTTTTTAATTATTTATTTTTATTTATGCGTTTTAATTTCTAAAAAAATTACTTAGTTTATTTTTATTTTCTATCTAGTTTAATTTCTTAGCTTCTTAAAAAAAACTTAATTTATTTTTTCATTAATTTATTTATAATTCTTTTTTTTTTTAAATTTTATCATTCTAAAAATTTTTTTTTCATATTTTGTTACTGAATAGTACGACATTTGTCGTTTCTATACTCTGCTTCTTTGCATTTTTAAATTCACAATTAATTATTTGCTTTCGTTTTTGAGTTGTTTAAAATTGTTGGTTATTTTGAGTTTTTAGTAGTAATTTTTGTTTCAATAATCTTAGGAAATTCTGCTATCTTATGATTTCTGTATAATTTGTGTTTTTTAATGCTAAATATTGCCATTCTGGCAACATTTAAATATCGTTTCCGGAGGCACGGCCTTTTCCTCACTACCTTACGCCGCCATGCCTCCAATAAGCCACGGTAGAAATGATGATGTGTAAGAAAACTCGCGCTTTATGCTTTCCATTACAGTGTCGTCTAGCGGTTCACCACTTGCTCCCTGTCTGTGCTTTCTTTTTTGGGAAAATTGTTTGTTTGGATGTTTCCTGTCGCCCGTTAAATTTTTGTGATGAATTTTGAAAAACCATGTATATATATGAAGAATCGGCAATTGAATTCGTATATTAATATTAACAAATACATATTTTAAATCATACATAAATTCTTTTTGGTTAAAGTAAGTAGTTTGATCCTTCATAGTGTTTAAGTAATATAACTATAAAAGTAAGCAAATCATCATGTATAGTTAACTTATGCTTTGGATAGTTATGACATTCTATTTAGTGTGGCATTCATATAAAATTTGTTACGAAAATGTAGGAGCATATACATTAATTTTACTGAAATGAATAGTTAGGCTTACAATACACACACACACACACACACACATATATATATATATATATATATATATATATATATATATATATATATAAGGTACCTTAAGTATATTTCAAATCAACAAATTATTTGAAGCCACTAAACATTTAGATGGTTCTTTAAAATCCATTTTTTTATGATTCAATTTATACATTCTCTTCTGGTAAAGACATTGATATATGGAATGGAATTTCAAACAGGATTTTACCAAGATTTCTTCGAATAATGTAATCATATCACATTCAATATAATTTTTCTTCTGTCTTTTTTAAACATTTTATAATTATTTGTTACATTAACTATATGAATTATTTCATTCTGAGCATGGATTTTTAATTTCATATTCATATGAATAGAAATAGATTTTCCTAAACATCATTGCAACAAAGAATAAAAAGTAAGAAAATGTATTCCTCAAATATATGAAAAGAAGATTTAAAAGTTTCAAAATATTTGTGTACTCTGGCCTCTGTATTCCCTTTTCCATTTTGTAGTTCCAAAGTACTGATATATCATCTTTTTCTTATCTTTCCTGTAAGAAATATTTCCCAACGTTCATTTGGGAATGACATTCCCTGAGAGGTCTTAGTGGTAAAATTTTCAAAAGAAGCACCTTTTTTAGTCCAAACTTTATTCAAAATACTGAGGGCACGGTATGTGATAAATGCTATTCAAAACACCGCAGGGGATCTGGAAGGCTGACAACTACTAAGTTCAATCCTTAAAAATCAAAATCTCAACTCAGATTTCTTCCATCCTCTTCATCACGTGAACACCTTGAAATCAGTCAACGAGAGTTTTTTCCCCATTTATTTTTTTTATACTTCATTTCTATATAAGTAATGTTCCTCCAAAATTCTCGCTTGAAGATTTATAAACAGAGGGAAAATCCCAGGTATTTTCCGTTTTATTGGTGAAGAAAGACCAACTTTTGTTTTTTAGTTCTCTTTTGTTAAACTATTTTGAATTCTTTCTTTTTCCATATATTATTTTTCATCTACATTGTAAGAAAATAATTAAGGTTACGCATTTTCTAAACATATGTGTTTTAATTTGCATTAGAAATATAAATATGCTTATTAGAATACTTTTATTTATTGAATAAATTTATTAAGGGTCAAATAATTGATATTGTACCTAATTAAATAGTACAATAAAAATGAGCGACTATGCCCTATAACATTAATATTTTTCAATAAACTACTACAATTCTTTATGTAACATATTCTGCTCTTTGGAAACATTGTAAATGCAACGTATCAGCACATTTTGTAAGAAACCTTTTATTTTCTGAAAAAATAAACTATAAGACTTCATTCGCGTAACTTTAACACTTTCCTAAACAAAAACAATTTATGATAATATAGTGTTTAATTCTTTTACTATTATATCAACATGAAAACCATTATAATGCTAATCAAATTTACAGTAAATGCATTGGTGTTATTTAAATGCCAAGAATTACTTAAATTTATATTGAATTATATAAACAGTAAAGAAAATTTAGCTAAATATGTATTTAAGAAACTGTGGCTTTCGGATTCAATGTATATCAATTCTAAACGTACCACTAATGAAGAAAACTTTATTATTCAGAACCAATCTTGAGTATAATCATAACTATTTTTTTTTTAATTTGAAGACATTTTTTGCTTTGTAAAAAATAAATTTTATAAACGGGGAAAGAAACTTGTGTTATGGAGCTCGGGTCAAGGAAACTGGATTTACAAATCCTGGCTCACGAAGCAACTCACCGGCTCGTATCAGGGAAATTGCAACGAGATTCTTTGTAAGATGGATATTTAAACTGACTGAAATTAGATGCTGAGAAGCTGCTGTACTATTGGTCGTTGTTTGGTTACCTTGACTGCTGCGGTAAGAAGCAAAGGCTGATGCTGATTCCCTAGTTTTAAATAGGAGCAGGAACAGAGGAATCTTGACTATTGGTTGGAGAGGAGGGGAAATAATGATCGTCCGGAATGTAACTTATTATGAATTAGGCGTAGTATGAACAGCATGCCTAATAGAGTACTATATGAATAACTCACATTAAAAAAAAATCAAACAAAATAATTTATTAAAATAAAACATAGAAATAAGTTGGGAGAATAAAAATAATTTGTTTGAAGTTTACAAATATTTAATAGTATTAATATGACTCAGAGGAGAAAAAAAGAACTTTCCATGTGTGCTGTGCGATATACTAAAAGACATGTTAATTACTATAATAAATACGTGTAGTGAAACGCTTAGCTTTAATTAACGTTCATTCAAGAGGAATACGAGAGACATTCACAATGAATCCCCCAATGTTGAGCAACAAGTTGACGCTGAAGACACTTGAGATTGTAATTGACTCTACTTCTTTTTATACTTGGAATATCTTAATTTTAAACTCCAAACCAATTCAACGTTCTAATTTGTTTCATTTGTTACGAATAAATTTTCGTGAAATCAGGAGCCTAATCCGTGGATCATTTTTAACATAGTCGGCCATGGAATGCATCCCCATTGATCACATGATATGATAAATTAATTAAAAATTATATTTTAATTTATAATTTCATATATATATAAACTATTTTATACGAAATAAATGCAAATGTTCAGCAGTTTAATAAAAAATACGAATATGATTTTGACTACATGTGATTATGATTAAAATTGACATAATTATTTAATTGACATTTTGTAATAAGGTGATCTAATTACTAGAATAATTTTTCTATTAAACTAAATATTTTATGTTAGATATTGAATAATCCAAAAGAATTATTACCAGCGTTCATCTGCTACGATTACATTTCGCAGCACAGTATAAAATCATGCGATTTAATATTATTTATGAAGTATAAAATACTGCGAACTGTTCGTGTAATATTTCAGTACTTCTAATATTTGAAGCAATTTTCTTTCTTGATTTTTTTAAAAAAATACTTATATCTCAAGCGTGCACTTGTGTTACTTAAATTTTATTGATCAGTTCTTGCAAAAATATGTTTTTCATAATCAAAACACAAAACAAGAGACTTTCGTTCATATTTTAGTTGTTTCTTTTGTAAGTAGGCCTTTATTTTGTTCCACCAATCCTTTTTGATTGGAATCATTCAGGATTTCAAAAGCTCTCTATACATTTATACATAGTTTCATGCACAGAGAGCTCATGGAATTTATTAATAAGAGAGATTGATGTGGTTCATTGCCCTACTTCTGTACAATTCCTATCTACCTGTCATTTTGATCTCATTAACTCAATTTTAATCCTATGAATTTTCTACTTTCATTATGAAATCTATATTGTTTTAAATATTTGAATAGAGAAATGAGCATCTAAAAAACGAAAAGAATGGTAAAAGTTTCTGCTGAATTTCCTTTTTCCTCCGATGTTTAAAATTATTTTTACTCCTATTTTAATGATAGGTTTGTGAGTTTATTGCGAATCTTGAAATTATTCCAAAATGTTTTCAAATATCTGGAAGAAAATGTTATTCCACAGAAATTTTCATTGTTTTTGGCTCTTTTAGCTCTACTTTAACATTCCAATAAATAAAATAGTATAGATTTTAAGAAGATAGTAAACGTTCCATATGATTATCATCACGTTCACGAAATCAAAATTGATGATAGAAGAGAGCCTTAAGAGAGAAATAACTCCAACTACTACTGTCTCGGTCTAGTATGGATTTAACTATGATTACGATAACTTTAGATTTATCATATGATATATTTTTCAGAATTATTTCCCTTCAACTTATATAGTCTACATTTTAAACATACATAGTTTATGAATTTTAAATATACTTCTTTTATCAATAATACAAGTAATATGCTGTCTTAAATTAGATGCAAATTATTATTTGTTGGAAAAGATAAATGTCATTTCTTTGAACGAATAAAGATAGCGATCCATGATATTTTAAAGATTAATGTAGTTTTGTTTCCTTCCAATTAAGTTTAAGGAGGATTTTTAGCTGAAATAAAATAATTTCTGAAACAGCAGTTGCTTTTCTGATTCTAACTTTATAACTTTGTTCTTGTCACTTTTTTGCTATAATAATTGTACACTGATGACGTTTTTGTTTCACACAGAAAAATGCGAGAGCTGCATTTTATTCTCACTATTTTAGATTTCTAAACGAAAAGAACTTAACATCACGATACTTTCCTTCCCGTTTTTATATCGCTGTATATAAATTTTTAACACACTCAAATTCTGCTGATTTTTTTCTTTTACTATCCCCTTTGTTACCTTTAACAAACTTTAAATATAACAAAGAAACATTTAATAAACCAAATACCTTCAAAAAGGAAAAAAAAAACAGAAAAATTATAGACAAAAATAAAAAAGCTACTAAATGATTTTCCATTTTAGTGTGTAAATTTTGTCTTGAAACCCAAAGTAATAATTATCTGAGCATAAAATTTTAATCTTAAGTTCCTTCATTAAAGGGGAAAAAATGCTACATTCAGCTTATAATGTTTTTTCACTCTTCCTTATTCTTATTTCTTGTTTTTCATTTCAACATTGAATAGCAAAACCTAAAATCAATTATTAATTCTCCCTGCAAAGTTGAAACATTTTTCTCAACTGTCAATTTAGATTTCTGAGTTTTTTTTTCACCTGCAATTATTTAAGATGTTGTAATTAAATTATCAAAATAAAAATAATGAATACATTTCGTTTTCATTTTGATCCGCTGAATTAAATAAGGGAGAACAGTGCTAACGAACCAATTATTAAACGAAAAAAAATACATTTTCAGATATGAAGTAAAATCATAAAAAAAAAGAATTGAAAGAAATTTTAAATGATTTGCATTCATATTGGATAAACTTTCTTATCACAGCTTTTATTTGTAAGTAAAAGTCAAGCGCAGAAAATTATTAATTCAAAAGGTGAATCTTCATAGTTAAGTAAAACAAATATTTTTAGTTAATGACAGTCAATGAGAAAAACTATTAATGCACAAACTATAGATTTTTTTTTAAAAAAAATGAATGTTTAAAGAAGAAAAAGATTCATTTTACTTGTAAATTTTGACCAAATTTTAATTTACTATTCTATTATGAGCAACAAATTTATATGACAATACCGTCCATTTCTTTCTGAATTAATTAAGGCTACAATTAAAAACTAATTGATACTAGAAACTTATATAATAAAGCAAACTTTTTTGTGAAATTGTCGTGAATTCAAATTGCCATTTTATTAAACAAAAAATCTATGTGTTCAGTTTTCAAATAATTGGTTGATCATATGTTTCAATTAGAAGGGAGAACTTACACGATACAGCTTATTTAAATTAGAATATTCAAAATTATGCAATGTGTTTAAATCGCAGTTGTGACATTCATTTGAAACATACTAATAAAGATATTTGTAAGAATAGCCTTCGATTCTACTTTAATATTAGAAAATCCATAAAAATATATCTTTAAAATTTTGTTCTGCTTTAATTCAAACAAAAAAATTCGTTTTAATAATTTTAAGAACCTTTTATACAAGCAGTACAGAAGATTTTGCTTTCATTTTTGCGTAAAGATAGAAATATATTCCTTGCATGAGCTTATACTGCCCATGTGTTGTCCACTTTCACCTGAGTAAATGGCCGCGGTAGCCTAGTGGTCAAGGTTTCGAATTTGTGGCCGACGGTTTTCGTTCAGGATACACTTTTTTGGATACACTTTTTGGAAATTTTTTTTAAGTGAAATTCATTTCAAATTACCAAGTATATTTAAAACGTCTAATAATTTATCCAAGTCTTTTATCTATGTAATTATAATACAATCAAATAGAATTTTAAACATAACAGAAATATTTTAAAAATAGATTGTTCTTATATATTATTCTAGAACCACAAGTGATAATACCTACTTTAAAATTTTAACATCAATAAATATTGAGTGCTTTCATTAAATCACAACTCAAACATTTAGTAACATTTATTTAGAATTTCATTCAGAATTGACGTGATCATTAAAAATGTTAAAAGTAAGTGGAAATTCAAAAGTTTTTTTTGAGAAAAAATGAAAATTTTTATGTTCTAAAAATGAATTTTTAAAAAGTAATATGATGCGAGATAGAATGAAATATTTTCTTTTCAATATCACATTATTGTAAAGTAATTTTTAATAAAATTATTTTGTCTCAAGAATATTGGAATTAGCTTTAAAAATATTCGGTCATTCAATAGCGATTGTGAAAAGCATTTTTGTACATAATAATGCATAATGAAAGAAAGAAAAAAAACTCAATTTAATAATATAAGCAACTACAATATTAAATATAAATCGTTGTGAACAAATTACGGAATTCCCACTATCAAATGAAAGAACATTGATGAGTAAATGAATAGTCTAATTACAATTATTTTTGCTTTATTCTGAGTGACCGGAATATATTTGTGCCTATGGGTGTATTATAAATATAATACTTCTAGTATTCTTTTTCATCAAGAAAAGGAGAAACTTTTTACTAGTATTTCAAACAATTTGGAAGATAATAAAATAATAGAAAAAATAAGCAGATGTGATTTTTACTTGTTTTTTAATTCTTTTTACAATTTCAAACATTTTTTTTTTCAAAAAATTTAATATATTTTTTATTCACTGCTTCAAAATTTTTATATCATGATATCAGTGAAATATTCATCAATTGATAAATGTATAAGTAAATAGAGATAAAGTGAGTATCTTCATTTCATATTTTTTAATGAGCTCAATATTTTAGAACCCTTAAAATCATTATTGAGGTATGCTAATATTAATAAATATATTCGCAAATAGACTAAATTTATATAACATCATGATCACTTGACGTCTTTATCACGTGATACCCAAGAAGAACAAGTTTTGCTTTCGATAGTTTAGCATTGTGATTGCGAAATGTGTTATGTTTCATGAGCTAAAGTAACTTACATTTTAATAAATATATTACTTTTAATTGAATGAGAAATTATCACAAAATTGTTTTTTATATATTCTCGACTCTACATAAAAGCTTAAATCTTAATTTTGGATTACTGTGGTTTAAAATTATTGAATCATTTTTCTATCTACAAGCTGAAATAAAAGCTACAAATTTACATGGTTTACACAAATACATTTTGATATAATTAAAAAAAGTCCGAATTTAACAATGATTAGCTAATATTTAAGAAACAATTACTGATGTTCTTAAAAATTTAATTCAAAAAGATTGTTTGAGGAACGTTTATAGATTTTTTTGGATTTATTTATAAAATTTGTTTAAATTTGCTGTATATGAAAGGCACTTTATAACATGGCACTTTATAACATGTTTACGACCATTATCTTTCACTGTAATAAAGTGAATCGTCACATATCAGCCTGATTCGAAAATTTTATTGCTGCCATCTGTTGCTCTCTAACCCTCTGAGTGGGAAATGGTATAAATTTTATACCATTTACTTTGAAGTATGAAACAAATATTTCATATATTTTGTTTTGAGTAATTATCAATATTTACGTAAAGTTTTAAACGTGTAGATCGGTTAATTGAGGAAATTAAAACTTTCAATTCATTTCAGAAACATTTATGTAAAGGATAAAACAACCACTTAAGAACCTTCATTAGATTCAAAGCAATAACTTTTGTAATCATTCTACATTGTCGTACCATCGAATTTAAGGAAATAAAACTATAAGCTACCATGTGATGGTAAATGTGTGGGAAAAAGAGTACTTTACTAAGATTTTTAACTCACCAAATATGTGGTATAAAAAATATACCACCGTCCCTGAAAAAGATATACATCTGTTGAATAAACAGTTCCAATGTACTCGAACTCTCGCTATTCATATATTGTACCCCAAAGTTTAATCATTTGCATGTCGGTCCCAATGTCTTTGCATACACAATTTCATTCTAATCAGGCTACTCCTTTTTGATGCATCGATTTTTTTTGCTATGTAGTGTATATTTCTTTCTTATTGCAACATATATTATGGAAACATTTATTTGTAATTTTTCTAGCTGATGTCTTACTTATTTTGTATATAATTTAGAAATGTTTAAGAAAATAAAGGGGCAAACACATTTTAGAATAATTTAAATGTATATCTCGTACATTATGTATATGGAACTAAATTAGTTATAGTTTCCGTTATTGTTTTTTAACTGTATTTAAGTAATTTAAAAGAAAATGATGTTTTTTAGTTGTATTTTTCCTTTATAAATAAAACGTCTCAATACCCAACAAAATCATAGTTGTACTAGTAAAATAATTTTCCCTTTGTGGACTACTGGCCATTTGGAACGTCAAGTTAAAACACGGCATTTCGGTTACTTCTGCTTTGTTAAGGAGTTACTTGATCAGAATAATTATAAGCTTCGACTGTCACAGGTTATCGTATCTGTCAGTGCTACTCTTAATAACTTTTTAATAGCAGAGACAACTAATATAACTTATATTTTGCTAAATATACTACTTTTTTTCTACATATTCATTGTGAAATTATCGCATAAAATCTTTTCTCTTGTTTCAAATGAAATGCAAAAATATTAGTTATGGATATATTATTTAAAATTTTAACATTTGCATCTCATATCTCGGTTTTTTAATGTGATGTAAAGAAATTGCAAAAATTTAAATAATTGTTTGGTGCAGCATGTTCAGGTTTTATTCTATAGATTAACTCCAGCATTCATTCACACATAGCAAACAAATGAAAGTGTTTTATATTTGATACATGACACAAACACTATATTTATATATAATATAATATTTAAATTGTAAAAACGCTAATGAAATTTAATCACATAATAAGAGCGGGTCTATTGTCGAGGCATTTTATTCGATATACAAAAGCTTTTTATTTACAATCCATTCAATCACATTCATTCATAAAAGTACTACGTTATATATTTATAATTCAATAAGATTTTTAAGGTAATTCAGATGTAATATGAAAGCACTTGATATTTGTGTAAAGTTTATTTACATAATTTAACCACTTTAATTAACTTTAAGAAGTACATGAATAATGTTTTTAAAAAGTGGATAAATAACAAACAAAACTGAGTTTCTGGTGTTGGCATAAAGAAAAATCAACCACTTTAGCACACCAAGACAGCATAATAGATTGTAAAAGTGTATTCAAGATTTATAAAATGTAAATGTTTCTATTTCAAAAAACTACACACTTTTATCCCTATGATATCATTTCCATTATGAATGCAATTTTAAAGCGAATGCTTTATATATATTTTTAAAAATCTTTTTGATTATTACTGATATAAGTTTTGGTATTTATATTGTTATTCACATAGTCAGAAATTTATTTTTGGTGCTTCATGTTATATTAAAACTAATATGTAAGAATTGCAATTGATTAAAAACTATTACTTCTTAAGTGAAAAAGAAAAAAAAAAATCGGAAAAATCTTTATTGTAGTAAATCATTATTAAATTTGAAATTGCATTTCGGAATTTACATATTCGTGTTTCTTCATCTTATAAATTTTTGTTTCTTTTTTAAAACATTATAATCAACTTAGGATTAAATTAATTTTGTTTGCTAAATAAATATTAAATCTATAATTTATCGCACAAAACTTACATTTGTTTAAATCATAAATTATTATATATATATTACATTTTAATTATGAACCTTGATTAAGAGAGAAAATATTTTAATTTAAATATTCAGATTACTTCCTGCCTAATATATATAACTGAATAGTATAAGAAATAAGATAATAAATATATTAGTAGAAATAAAGTGGATGTATAAGTTGTATCCATCTAACATATAGAGAAACTCTATGTTAATACATAACACTCCGGTTTGCATAAATAATCATCTCTTGGTTTTGATGTGGCGAAAGTTGTCTGTGAATTTAGTCTTTTGTACACAATATGAATATCAATTAATAATAATTACCAGAAAACATCTAATCTAATCTGGCATAAATATTCATTATTATTTGCAAACAATTTGCATTATCAGTACTTGCAGAAAATCAGGATAATATTATTTTGCTTATTACGTGGTTTACATTTCTTAGTACAGTAAGTATTTCTTACCAAGAAAAGGAAAATAAAAATAGTACATCATTAGAAAAAAATGAAGTAAGCAAACATCCATTTTATTATTAGGTAGAATTGTAGAATAGAATTGGATGGCTTACGCATTCTTTCTTCATGTACCCTGCATATTATGTTTTTGCTAAAGTTCGTTTTACTTTCGGTACATTGATAAAAATTTGTTTTCGTTACTTTTCTCGCTAAAACTACTTTGTGAATTCCTTTTCAAGATATAAAATCTTGAAAAGTATAGGTTAAAAAAATACTTCGAGGATTTCACTGACGTCTCCTTTATGTTACGGAGAACCTCCTAAAGATGTTTGAAATGTTTTCTTTTACATTTAAATAAATTCCTTGAGATTGAAGACATCAAAGTACAATTCTCGAAATAGATACTTTTCAGATTTTCAAATTTCTTGATTTCTTCAACATTTTTTTTACTCTTGAATTTATTCAAATTAGCCACTGAAAAAATATTTTCTCTGTATTATTAGCTATATTTTTTGCCTGATTTCGTTTTGAAATTTAGCCATAGTAGCATGGCAAAATTTGGAGAAAAATATAAGCTTTTTTCTACTTTTCTGAGATCCGCAGTAAAAATGCATAAAACGCTTTATTTTGTTTTAAAAATTCTTCATAACTTTTATTTTTCAGCGAATTTTCAATTATTACTAAACATTAATAAAAGTAATTTTATTGTATCCTAATTTTATAAAATGATTGCAAATTTAAGGTCTAGAAATCAAACTGACTCAAATTTTATAGAAAATTATTTTAAAATGAGAAATAAAAAACAACTTCTAAATTCAATATTTTGTATTCTATTGAAAGTAAATACAATAATATGTGGAAAAATTACGCAAGGAAAAATGTTTTTTTTTTTTTCTCAATAAGGTGAAATATTATTTCCGTTCGAATTAATGACACGAATGCCTAATTCCCATGCATAATACGAAATAATATGTAAGTATAAAAATGTTTTGGTAAATATAATTGGAATTGTAAAGCATTACATGTTACTTTTAATTAAGGAAATTTATTTTAACATAACACTGGACGTTTAACACTAGACTACATTAGCAAGTTTGCAAGTTGTTCTTTTTGTCATAAATAGTTTGATTTATTCTAAATGCCAAAATCAAAATTTAAAGTCATTTTTAATGTGTGTACATGTAAAAATGTTAAATTTTTAAGTTTTCTCTTAATGAAATTGTATTATCGGATATAAATATTTACCTTAAATGTGTTTTAAGTCCATAATCTTTAAAATGTTATGTGTGATGCATCACTGTAATTAAAATGAATTGAAGATTTAGATTTATTAATAAAAATGTATGAGTTTTCATTGTTATCAAGACATTTCTGAAGAAATATTATTGGTAAACAAAGAAAAACAATGATGAAATATATAAAAGAGCAACATTAATATTAAGTAAAAATTATCATTAACTTATAAGTTTTTGATTTTGATATACATCTAATAATCTCTATATAATTATTTCTGGGTTAGTTTTAGAAAATTAAATCTCCAAATATATTAATCTATGTTCTATTATCTTATGAAAAGTCCTCAAAAAAAGACATTTTCGAATGTGTGCAAATTTGTATACTTTTTGACAAGAAGCCAATTACTTTTAATAAAGGAATTAAATATCCACTAAAATTGTGTTTTATTTAATTTTTTAGTTTTGAAATTTCTTTTTACATTTAATTACCGTAGTATATTAATCAACATTCAAACTAATTTCTACCAATTTCTCTTGTAAATTAGCTACTCATTCAAAAGATCAGAGTGGTACTCAACTCTTTTGCATTGGCAATCCAACATTTTATTTTTAACACCCTAACACTTAAAGTTTAGAGGTACATAAATTTCATTTAACATTCTCAATCCCATTTATTATAACTAACCAAACTCAAAGTAATATTGTTCTTTAGTTCTTACAATTTCAGTTTCTCTGTGTTAATCTTTTAACCATTTTAGATTATCTTTCATTTAGCATGATCCTCAGTAAAATTTGAGCAATAGTTTTTGGACTTATTTTAATGTTTTATATTTTAAAGAATTAAGCAATGTAATAACCAGCATATTAACATTGTGACAGTACTAATTATAAAAACCGAATTGAAACATGTTTCTGAGAGTTCATTTATCCTTATTTATTCAGAATTAAATAAATATTTGCATACAAATAAAGAACATTAATTTTTCATCTACTATACTATTAAATAGAAGAAAAGTAATGCTTATATGTTCTTTGTAAGAAATTATTACTATAAATTTAGTTTAAACATCAATAATTATTGTATTATATGTCTGAGTAACATTTATAACTTTCATGCATAATATGATGATGTATGGCAGGACAAAATGAATGAATAAAGACTCAAGTACAGCTTATTGATAAATCAATAATGTTATTCAAAATGTGTTTTAAACAATTTTTGAAGTTCAGTGAATTACTTCTTCTTTTTTTACTTTCATGTAGCTTAATTGCTGAAGATTCAAATATTGTTTTGCAATGCAAAATTATTTTAATGAAATATGAATATTTTTTTCGAACGATGCGTACATTTACTTAATAAACTCAACCTTTCTTAAATGACCAACATTCAGATCTATATTTGTTTCTACAATTTCTCTGTCTCAAATATAATAATAGGTAAAATATGTTATGTAATAAAATGCATTACTTCTGTTTAACAATAACATAGTTCTACATAGAACAGCAATTCCTTAAAACAGAAAACTCTCCTTAATTCCCTTCTACTAAGTTAGAGAAACATTTTCAACTTCACTTCCTTATTTTACATGTTTCTCAAAGTTTTCTAGCTTCTTTAAAACAATAAATCTTAATGATTATGCATGCAAGAGTAGACACTGGAGATAATTTGAAAAGAGAACAAAAATAATGCCATTTCGGTTACTTCGAGCGGATACAGGAATAAAACATCTGGTTCTCTAAGAATATCCCCTCGAAAGCAACTCATTTCAAATGCTCCTGATTCTGACTTTAAAGAGAAATCGGAATTTATGATTGAATTGAACAAATCTAAGCTTTGTTCTTAATTCAGATTTCAGATTCTTCTTACGCTATGTTTATTATGCAGGCTGATTGCATATTCATGCCTTATTTATTTCATGATCTAAAATGCGAAAAAATAAGATTTCCTTTTATTTATTTTTTTTTGAATATTTTCCATTTCCCCCTTTACTATACAAATTTTTTAAATATATTTTATGCGTTAACTAAGAAAACTACCAGTGCTTAATTGAATATTTTTATCAACTTTCATAAACTTATAATAAGTAAACGTTGTCAAAAGGATGAATGTTGGGAAAATGAATCTGTATCATCAATAATTAATTATTTTCTTGATTATTTATAAAATTTAGCTTTTTAAAATACTTTATGAATTAAAAATAATAAATGTTACTGAACATTAATTAAATTTAAGCATTTAATTGGTGTCCATTTTAGTGTTTACTTCCTTTAAAAATATTGTTGATGTTTGAACAACTGAAAAAAACCATATTTAAATGGATATAACATTACTTAATCTATAAAAAGAAATAATTATTATGAACTTAAATAGATCTTTTTATTTGGGGGGGGGGTAGCCTTAGAAATTTCAATTATTTCCAACTTTTTCAAGTTATATTACTTAATAAAAGATTTTCTTCATATATACAGTTGTTTAGTACCTTATATCTTATTTTCTATATTTATATATTTATTAATGAAATAACTTACTGATATTTTTAAATCAATGTAATTACTATATAAATTGTTCAAGATTGTTGTTCAAATTCTGTTAATATAGATAATTGTGAAACTATGCTTTAAAATTTGAATTTTCAAAATGTTAGCTTTTTAATGACAATGTTATATAACATTTATATTTTTGAAAATGAATATTTAGTTGAAATATTTTTGTAAAAATAGCATAGTGTCTGTATAAAAATAACAGTCACGTTCATCATACGAAAATACATAAAGCACTGAAGAATTAATTGCAATAAAAGTTATGCAATTTTCCAGATTTTTTATGTAAAGACACAAAATTATAAAAGTATTTTCAGTAAGTTTATTTTTAGAAACACTTATTTAACCTTCTTGGAAATATGCCTCTAATTTATATCTAAATGAGTTGTAGAAGTTAGAAATCGGTATTGAAGTTAGACGTAAACCTACATATGTAATTCTAATAAAAATAAGCATATAAAGATATGTACATTAATAATTATATCTAAAGATTTTTCTCTATTAATATGTAAAAATATATGGATTTAGATATATTTTCAAGATTGAAAGATACAGTCATATATGAGTTTAAATTAGAAAGGGGTATATCTTTGGTTGATATTTACGATATATCTTATGAAAACACTTATTATATTGAAAAGAAATGCAATTTAAAATAATACAAATATAAATTAAGTAGATTTATAGACATAACGTGTTATTATATACAATATGGCAAAATAATTTGAGGTAAATAAATTTATTGAACTCATCTAAAACGAATGCTACAATGCTGATAAATTAAATGATGAAAAAAATGTTGAATAATAGTATAAAAGAAAGCAAAAACTTCGACATCAGAAACATGGAAAAAAATTAAAGTCTCACCAGATTTAGGGACAATATGACTTTTATTCTTTCAAAATTTTCATATCAAATGAAAGAAAAATTAAAACTACTAACTACATTTGCATGAAACTAATCCTCAACCTCTCAAGTAATCCAATTATCTTTTATTTCTTCTCAAAGTTGATTTCAGAAAGCAGCTCACTAATTCATTATGTAAATGAACTAGCAACAGATTTTTCGTTGAGAAGAAAGGTAATTGAAAGTCCTTTAGAAAATTACCAAAATAAAGTAAAGTGTTATGAAATAGTTATTGCGTGTACTTTGCTTACAATTGCGTAAAACAGTACCTTACATTTTCATATGAGCTGCTTATAAAGCTAAGTCCTGTTATTTCAGACATGTTTATACTTCCAGAAGTTGAAGATCTTGAAGCTACTGTTCATATTTCTTTGATACCACACGCTACCGCTAGAGATCTAGGCAGATTAGAATTTTTATTTTTCTGCAGTCTAATTTGAGTGCATTTATGAGTTAAACAGAAAATTTCAAAGAATAAAACTGCAATGGAAGTATTATTTGTAAACTTCGCTTACGTCAAGCATGTCAAAATTATTTCCAGTTGCTAACCAATTTCCAACAACTGAAAATAACGTTGGCAGCGTTATATACAGTTATGATGGTAATATTTTACTTCTTAACAAACTTTCGTAGAAAAAATACTGCTCTTTTTGATTCGATTACCATTATAATGCTTATATTCTCATATTACTCATAGGAAGTTTTATGTTTTGTAATTTTGGTAAACTTGTAGTATGATTGTTACATGAAGTAGATTATTTTATTATTTGTGCCACAGCAAAAATGCACCAAATCCTGATTTTCTTGGAAATGCTAATCTTTATTAATCCTTTCTCGTTCGGGTTTCCCTACAACTTTGTTTCAGTAAAGGCATATTAATGAAAAGGACTTACAATAAATGAGCAATTGATATTATAAACTAATAAAGAATTTTATAGAAATCTATATTTTTTTCTTTATAAATAGCTTATGAGATACACATAAAAGCGCAAGGAAATAGAATAATTTTTCTTAACCTCTAAATTGGAATATTTAGTTATAAACACACTAAAATATGCTTTTGAAGGCTAATAATGTGATAAGTACTGGTTTACAAATTGGTAATAAAAATCTACTGCTAACGGTGGGGAAAATAATGCTGAAATTGAATAAGACAAATAGCTTAGTTGTTAAATTTGTAATTCACTACCGAGGACTATGCATAATTTTAAAAAAAAATAATAATAAGTTTTAAGTCACAATATTCTTTTACCAAGTTTCCATTTCATGTTTTATGTTGTTTGAGCATTTATTGTCTGTCACTTACGCTTTTCGATGCAACTCACATGAAAATACGAGCGGAGCCCAGAAAATAAGAGTGTTTAGCCTATGGCATTCACACAAAATTTCTTTTAACAAAGGTGATTACATTGTGTTCAAGAACAAACTTTCGGATGCAGAATGCGTGCTCGTCTGTCTCAGTCAGTTGAAAGCCCCAGTTTTAGTGTTGTGTTGAAATGAATCTCGACTCCAAATCCAGATAGCTGAGAGTTGAGAAGTGTAATTAGATTTTTTTTCTCGAAGTGGAAAATGCACTGTTCCAGTTTTTTAATGAAATGAAAACCATATTTAGGAATGGAGGAAGGAATCGTACAAATGTGTGCAAGTGTTGTCATAAGTGTAAGGCTAGAAAAAAAAAATCGAAACTGCTTTTTTGATCTGAAAATGCATGTGTATATCTCAACCCCATCAAGGGAGTCCTTATTTGAATATTTGCTCCAGTGAGGAAATATTAATATCAGCGGTATTGATAAACTTCAAGATAAGTACTTAGGATGATACAGAACAAAAGAAGGGTATCATGAACGAAGAAAGTTTGTTTGTCGCATGACAATACATGTTCCCACACAGCCTGTACCACATAACTCTTGGACACATTTGGTTGGTACCCTGATGTAGCATCTTCAGAATTTCTTCTAATGACCTATCTGAAGTTATTTCTAGGTGAATAAATATACTCGACCACCATTGAGTTCCAGAATACCGTTTACAAATTAAGCCAAAATCCAAAGATAAGCTTTTTAAACAAATGTATCAGGAAGTTCATTTCTTATCTTACAAAGTACATTATGAAAAACGGTGCCGGCTTCAAAACACAACGTTTGTTATAAGTATATAAATTTGTAAATTTTTATAAATTTATAACCTTTTTGATTTCTTTGAAACTGAGTATTCTCACTTTCTGGATATCTCTAAGAGAATGTGCGATTCGGCTTCAGAATTTATAAATATATTTTTCTACACAATAATCCATTTCTAAAACAAAAAATCAATTAATTGTTAGGAAAATTATAGTTATCTAAAATAGTTATGAGACTCAAGCGTCTCGAGGATCACACTTTGACACGCTAAGTCTACATATTAATAAACATCATAGAAAATATGATTCAAGTTCAAGATTAGTAAATTTATTTCTTTAGAAAATAGTTAATTTCTGCGAAATAAAACCTTTAATTATTTTTTAGCCAGAAAATATATAAATATCATTGATGCGTATATAATTGTATTTTAAAGTTTAGTTTTTATTAACGTCGCACTAGAAGCAACACGAGGGCTATTGGCGACGGACCTCGTAATTTTGAACCACGGTCAAGTGACGAGGACGACACCTGAGCTGGCACCCCCCTCTCCTAACATCCACACCACGCCAACGGGAGGACTTTGGACCCCGAACAGATTTAACGTGCATCAGCCCCGGCTACACGGTGGGTCTTTGGCGGCCAAGGATCGAACCCGCGACTGAACGAAAACCGCCGGTCGCTAGTCCACGACCTTGACAACTAGGCTACCGCGGCCCTGTATTTTAAAGCAAGTTACTTCATCTTTTCAACCAAGCTTCATTCAGAAAGATATGAATGGTTAATGTGGAGCTCAATACAGTTCCATTGTATTTTAGTATATTTAAAAAAAACAACTTTTCATTAAACTTGTAAGTTATTTTTTCCTTTACTTAGTTAAAATAAAGAGCATTTATTTATTCCTCATATAATCCAAAGATTCACAATATTTAGATTTAAAAGCATTTTACGAATCCACAGAAGCAGAAATAGAAAAAAAAAAACCTTTTTTCTTTTTTTTTCAGGTTTGTTTTTTAGTAACAATTTAAAAAGGAAAACAATTTAACAATTTAAGGAAAAACATCAATCGAAAACAAAAAAAAAGTCACATTCTTGCATTACAACATTCATTAGTTATCACTTATTTCAATAAATATGAATATATTACTCACATTATGGTTAAAAATATCGATTCTTGTCAATATCGCTTCTTTCTCTTACAATGTTTCAAATCGATGAAACTGTAATTTAATTCTCTAATAAATCGTTTTCTCACTTGCTTTTTCATAATGAATGTAACAGTAATCTCAATCTCTCTTACACTAGCTCTCACTCTACACTCAGAAATTAGTAACGCTATTTTCACGAATATTTATTTCCTTTTACTAAACACACATCTCGAATGTATAATGGTTGTTACATTCATCTAACAAAGGACGACAATTAGCCTGATGTAGTGTTCTTATTATAATTTTCTTTTATTACTATTGATCTACAATTAGACTTCCTCATTCAAAAAAAAAGTATATCCTTCTCTTTTGTTCAACCAGTGATAGTATTTTGTATTTTTAAAAGTAAATTTTGATGTTTAGATAAATAACTCCTTTTTATTTCTTTCAAGTCAGTGTAAACTTCCTGTTCTAGTTAATAAAATTAAATTCATAAATGATAACTGATAATTCATTAATACAAGCAAATGAAAATATAAAGATAAATGAAATTATTTACAAAAAGATTAAAATATTTAAGTGAATAAAAGTGCAAAGATTGATACACGAAATTATATGAAAAATCAAATGAATTCTATTTAATCCGCAACAAAGAAGCATGGAGATAAAGTAATTGAAATGCTGTCCCATGCTCTAACTGTGAAGTGGGTTACACTAAGTATTATAAGATCCAGGCATCCCACTCAGTAACTACATTATAATTAAGAAAAGCGCACATCAAAAGATTCTCAATATTTATTGAATTCAATAGATTTTCAAAATCATAGCTACAGATGAAGTAAATTTCTTTTCTTTTTACATATTTAGCAATTTCGTAACTAGTTTTAATGAGTGCAGTATAATTAAAATTATCGACAGAGTATTGCAATAACTTTTACAAAAAAAAATGCCAGCCATATAACATAAATATTATAACCATTATTTACAAAATGATATCTTATAGATGTTTTATGGAACTTCAATGTTTAAAAAGTATGAGGAAATTTATATTTTTCATTGGATAACCTATTTACTTATAAATAGTTTTATTTCAATTACAAATTTCTCTTTCAAATTATTACCTTCAATACATATATATAAATATATATTAAGTCATGAAACCCTAATGGTGAGTTTTAATGAAATATTGCATGCAGAGTATAAAAATAAGTTTTATAAGTGATGAATTAATAGTCTATTTTTAATTTTCTTTGTAGCATAATGTGATCAGATTCCTAATGATGAGTAACTTACGATTTGGAAAAAAATATGATTATGATCATCAGTGCATTATTAATAATAAAAATAATACAAGAAACGTGATTCATTAAGAACTGAAAAATTATAGACATTTATAAGACGTGTAAAATAGATGATTTTGAAGGATCGAATCTAGCATATCCTTTCCCTGATTATATTAAAAAAGGTTTCCATCTTTTTCAATCAAATTATATTTTAGAACTTAATTTCCAAAACTTTTTCAAAACAAAGGTTTTCTTGATTCTTATTCAAAATTTTGAGAGAATTTCATACATAGTTGACCATCAGAAAGTATTGTCAAGACTATTGAAATAATTAATATTTCTGATTAACAAGATTATTAAAACTCTTAATAATTTCGTCTTTATAAGAGTTTTTTAAAGATGTCGTAATTTTCTTCAATTTCCTTACCTTCTTAAGCTTATAAATTCCAATCAAATCTTGGTATTTTCGTTATAATCGAGATTTTTATAGTAAAAAAAAATGTGTTGCTTACAATTTTTTTTAAAACTTCATTTATAGGGCACGCACATAATGAAATATGTATAATTGTTGATATACTAGTAGGTATAATCGCTACATCTTTCATTAACAGACAATATTTGACAATTAGTCAGTTAAAGATGCAGAAATTGAAATGCATGTAGAAAGTTTTAATTCAAATTTATGAAATGTTTCTCGTAGTTAAATTGCCTAATTGGTTGTCTTGTAAAAATACAGGTTTTTAATAGGTATTAAATACTTTCATATTTAAGACAAATCAAGATTTTTGAATAATTTTAAATTAGATCGGTCATATTAAAACCTGCACAGGTAAAGTTTTATCAAATCTTTTTTCGTCATGAACGCGCTGTTAAAGGAAGACCCATAAATTAAGTAAAAACCCTGCAAATCACTATATTCATTTCTGTTCAAACTATATATTGCAATCATCGTTCATTGTACATGAAACAAAAGTCACTGACCTAAATGGTTCTTGTATGAAATAACAGGATGATATAGCAGTCATGATTGTGAGTGTATTGATATTAAACTAAAATGCTTTGATTAGTAGAAATACTTAAAAATAAAATGTCAAATGATATTTTTCCAGTTTCATTTTTTCCTTCAAATTTTAGTAACAAAGAGTATTGTTTTTTTTTTTTTTTTTTTTTTTTTTTTGCTTTAGAAAAATACCTTCAATTCAAAAAGAAAGTTAAAATGATTCAAATACGAGAATAATGCTAAATCGGGCAAACATTAAAATTCCAAACTTAAGTTATAGGTTTGGATTATTTTCTCTTAGTTTGGATTAACTATTCGTTTACTAGGCTAATTACTTTCCATTTTAAAAGTTTTACTGCCCGACATTTATTTTAAATCAGAAAGTTAATGATAATGATTGTTGAGCCATTCACTAAAGATGTAAGAAGCAATGATTTTCAGAATGTAATCAGGATTATAAGAACTTCTGCACATTAGAAATAAATAGTGTTTCAACGAAATAGGAGCAAGATATATTTTTAATAACTATTTGAAAAATTACAAGAGAAACTTAGGTGTCTATGAAAAAAATGATACTGGGAGTCAAAGTGCCTTTAATTTATTTCTGTTGTTTTCAAACTAATAACATGAAAATTTGTTAGAAATCATTTATAACTCTCATTGGAGTTACTGGAGCAAGAGGCTGTAGGCTGCGTGATTTACTCAATGATGGTCAATATCCTAAGAATAACAGAGAATATTCCCCTTAAACAAATACGGAATTTCACCCTAAGTCGAATATGAATATGAGCCCATTCTCGCCTTTCCTATTGAAAATACATTATTTTAGAAAATACGTCAAATTTCCTGATACGCAATTAAATACAAATCTACACATTTATTGTTTAAGGTTAAATTTCCTGACTTTGGTATAAAATACAAATGTGTTTACAATACTTTTAAGAAAACTTTCCTTTAAGATTTGTTCGTAACAAGTCATTATAAGAACAACTCGCGAAGAATTCAAGAAGAAAAAAAAAACCCAATTAATAAAAAAATGTAAAACATTCAAATGTCACAGAAATAGTGACTCTCAAAAGTCTATCAAAGAAGTTCTATAATAAGATTTCCTCAATTAAAGATGTTGGCAAGGAAAAAGATGACGCGAAGTAGATATAACATTATATATATATATATATATATATATATATATATATATATATATATTTAATCAGGTTAAAGAAGTTTGTGAAATTAGCAATATATATTAATAATTTTTTAACGTTTTGAATGTAGTGTGTATATAAATCTTTTCACATAACTAAATTTAGAGGATAAAATTCTAATATTTAATTGAAAGCCTTTTTCTCAAAAACTATTTTTCGGTAGCAGCTAAAAAGAAAGAAAAATAAATCTTCATATGTAAAAAGTATAAACTTCCTTCTTTGCAGTAAGAACCTTTCAAACATTATCTTTCATATTATTTATAGACTTTTTTACAGTAAAATGACATATTTGTAATGGTTTGAAGTGGATTTATTCAATACAAAATTTAAAACTCTTTAAAGCCTCTTAGCACTGCCTTTCATAGTCATAAATATAAATATTTGTTTTATGCATGGAATTTATTGACATTTTAAAACATAATAAATATCTCATTTCATGATTTTTTTTATTTAATTAATAATTTTTTTGAAATGAATCTAATGTGTACCAATTTTAGTATTAAATTACTACATCCAATAGGAATAACTGTTTTACTCACTAATTTTCAGCATATTAAAAATAGTTGAATCCTGTCTCTTATTTGGAATATTTAAAAAAAAAATTGAATTACGTGATTAAAACTAAATAATTATGAATTAATAAACTAATGAAGGATTTTGAAAAGTATATGTACTTTCTACTGAATAACATTGATAAAAATAAACATATGCCTTAAGATTTGTTTCAAAAATGTTAATTAATTTTCTGGATTGGTCTGCTTTATTTTAAACCATTAAGAGTCAGTTATTATCTTATTATCTTTTGTAATTTATTAAGAACTTTAAGAAATCATTTTCTTTTTAAATAGAACGTAAATTTGTACATTCCCATTTGTAGGAACTGTACAATTTAAAGTTATCCATTCTTTATTTATTTTCTTAAAAATTATATTCCTTTTAAAAATATTCAATTTTAGGGCATTTTACAAGCAATGTGAACTTCTTAGCAAAGATTGTAACGTGCTTCCCTATCGTTTTCTGTTATTAAACGTTTTCCTTATTATTAAACTGTATATATATATATATATATATATATATATATATACACAGTTAAGTTAAAAGACGTTAAGTGTTTATCAATTTAGTTTATCAATATCAGGTACTAGTGAGAAATATTAAGAGAGTTGAGAGTATGAGCAGTAAATCTAAGTTCTTATATGTAATTACTCTGTAAAGGATCTTTATTCTTATAGGTGCTTGTTGCCGATATGCACTTGTTACTTTATAATCTTTATTACCAACGATCTACGAACTACAACAACTTTAACATAAACTTTTTCCCCAAATATATTTATTCATTGTTTAATTTCAATCTAATCTGCTTTGTGTCTCATTTTAATTTATTGGATAGGGCTTAATTTCGAACACAACAAAATCAGATAAAGTCTCAAAGGTTAGCTAAGAGAAAATTGTTAAAATAAAATCCCGCATTATAAAATTTACAGTAAATACTCTTAAGTATTTCACTGATTTTATTCTGTGAATCAAAGAGTATATATTTCATTACTTTTTTGTAGTAATTAAATGATAATAAAAACCGATACAAAAATGATATGAATAAAAATAAAAAATACCAGACTTTTAGAATACTAGTAGAAAACCACAAATAGTAAACAGATTCCTTCTAATTTTTTTGCTCAAATTGTAAATAAAATCAGAAAGAATTAAAAGAGTTTTTTACAGCTCCAATTATATACAAGAAGATAAAGAAACATACTGCAATATGAATATGAAAATGTTTACTAAATAAAATTTTATGAAAACTTTTATAAGAATGGAAAAAATACTGAATTTTCTGAAATATTTTGAACTTAAAACAAAAATATTATTTCTCGCTACTTATGAGAATTTGATGATTGGCCGATGGGGACAAATCAACTGTCATTAAATATTTTACTTTGAATCTTTCAAATAATTATATTTCATTAAGTTTTGTTTTTTATCAAGATTGCTAATACTTGTGGTATAATTTTAAGTTAATTACAATATAAAGTTTGTAGTATTATATATACAAATACCAGGTATCAGGTTATAAATATAAAATAAATATTTAATTGGTAAGTGTAATTTTCTGCTTTGAAATTATTTTAATTATGATTTTACAGAAATTTTATTTAAACTTAAAATAAGTGTTATCATTTACTTAATTCTTAACATTTTTTTATTTTATTAATTTGTTTATTATAGTTATTTATATGTTATAATTTCATTACTATTATTATATAATATTTGTTATTTATTTTATTTTAATATATTTATTTATTATATTTATATTTATTTAAGCGAGAAAAATTTAATTTACCACAGTATTGAATTTAAAATAAAAGACTTTTGAAATTCCATTATACTCAGCAATTACTAATTATTATTAAGACCTATTTTCTGAAACGTAATCTGTAAAAATGAAAAGGCCATTCAATGAAAGTCATTAAATTACAGCCATACAGCACAATCTGGAATGATGCCTGAGATAGAAACGTGTTTAGCAGCAGGTAGCGTCAACTTTCCGAAATCTGTAATTATGAACATCCGCTCTGTGATTGAAACTAATTTGTAAGAGCTTCCTGTTGCTTCATATCCTTCCTATGGATGTGCTAATCTCCTAGTCGACATGGGCTGATAGGATTATTACTATCTGATTCAATGGTGTGAATAGGAAAAGATGTTATCCAAACACCAATTATTTAGGTTTTCATGAAATTCTAACTTATTGGAATTTTTTATTTTCAGAATGTGATTCCCTTTTCAAAGAGAAATGCTCTTTGAATTCCAAAATAAATAACTTTTGATGATATTTGAACTCAGAAAAAACGCGTTAAGAGTATTCCACCTCAATTAAGAAAAAAAAAAAACATATAAAGTTTATTAAAAAAAGACCTTTAGGTGTGCCATTTTCCTTAACATTAATTGATAGATGCTAAATGACACTTCCTTTAGTGAAAATATTTGTTTTAAAAATTGTTTTAAGAAAAAACCTCTTTCAAATTGTGATGATTAAATTATCATTAATAAAATTTTAAAATATCCTGCAGGTAAAATTAAAATATTTAAGAAATTTAAGCAAAATTAATCTTCTTCAGGTTAGACATCAATTTTCTTTTCAATTTTCTTACATTTAGAAGTCCATTTGTATGAGTGGGTTATTTCATTGTGAATTTTGAATACAATGAATCTATTTTAATAAATTGGCCTTACTAGACATAGAAAGATCTCGTAATTATCAGTAAGTAATCTTAATTATTTGAGTCTCTTTCATTTAAATTTTAGTTTTATACCACTTGTGTGCCTTTTGTTTATCACTATATATTGCTGAAGTGATTTTATATTACTATTACAACATAAAAACATTTTCCTTTATTTGAAGTTTAAATTTATTACGTCATTGAATATGAAATGGACTATAAGTCGAATGTCTATTCTTAATGTCCCGTCTTACAGCCATTTTGATATCGCAAGTGTAATGTTAATCCTATGGAATTCTACCTTAACTCTTGTGTAATGAATTTATTTTAATGAAACAAAATGTGTCCGAAAGAGTAAATATAGTGATGGCTTCTGCTGAGTTAAATTTTTCCTCCGATTTTTAAAAAAGCGTTAAGTTTATTTTAAGAATTCTTGGTAGGTTTTTATAACTCCAAAAATATTTTAAAACACTTGCATAAATCTGAGGAACAATAGAATTCTGTCGAAAGCCTTCATTATTATTTTTAATAATCGAATTCACTTTATGGTATTCAAATATATTCGATAATATACATTTTAGGTAGAAAGTAGAAATTACATTGAACTAACATTACTTGCACGATTTCAAAATGACAGGTTGATGGGAGCTTACAGACTATGGAGTGGATAAGCCTTTTTGATATAAGTGAAGTTTTTAATTCTAGTAGGCGAATAAATATGAAATGGATTACAAATGCATGTCCAGTTTTAACACTTCAATGTGGTATAACTATTTAATAATAAGAAATACCTAGTCAGAGTACAAGTTCTTGACTAGTGATATTGAAAATAGTGAAAATTCACGTTAGTGAAAATTCACATTATAAAGTAACAGTTCGCAATTAAGGAGTGAACTGTTATAGGGAAAATTCACATTGTAAAGTAACAGTTAAATATCATTATTGCTTCTAATAATGGTGCAAAATTACAATTTCTGTTTCTATGAGTTAAGTAATCTTTGTGCAGTATAAATTGAATTTGATATGAGCCTTAAAATGCATGTGTAGTTTTTGTGACATCTTGCAGTACTACACTTAACGCCATTTAAATTAGATGCTAATATTAAGATAGTGTACTGGTTTTAATAGACAAATAATCTATGCCGTCTGCTATTTGAAATTTAATGCGAATCAAAGTGCCAGTATGGGCATAAATGAATTTCTTTTATTAGGTTAACATTAGTAATTGAAAAGCTAAAATAGGAACTATATGATCATATATAATTCCGAAGGCTCTGAATCACTAGTAGTTGATAAATTCCTTTCAGGTGTTAGCAATTTCTTTATGCGAATGTTACTTCCTACAATTTTGTCAAGCTGTGCTAATGATCTTTGGTGTAGTTAAGTATACGGCTTATTGTGTTAGTTTATTTATGAATCACCGAACAAGTATTCTACATTGGGGTTTTTCGAATACAAATTTCCCACATTTAGAAATAATTTACCAAAAAAGCTTTAACATAGACAATTTATATTTTACTAACATACAAGAAGAGTTGCTTAGGATTGATAGGCTTCAAAGTTTAAAATTAATGAGTTTTAGTTCCTTCACATTTAATCTATATCAATACCTAATCGGAGATAAATGCGTTTTGTAGAACTTTGTCCACCATAAGATAGTTCAATAGCTTCAAACACTTGGCAGGTGAACTTGGTCATTTTTGGTCAGAAGACTTAACCACGATTTCCGAACTCATACATTAATCAATACTTGTCTTAAAAAAGCTTAGATACAATTTTGTAAATGATTTTATTACAAATTTAAAGAATATAGTAGTTAAAAATAATCAAGGTGGAATATTTTGCAATTTTTGAGGTATCCTGAAAAAAAAAATAACAGTGTATCTAATTGTAATTTACTTTCTCCCAATAACACATTTAAAATTATTTTCATCATTAAAAAAACAAATTTTCTGAAGAAAATACTAATAACCTGAAATATTTTGAAATTATGTTATCGGATATCAGCAAGCATATCAAAATTCCTAAATAACTTATTAAATTTAAACACCTGAATTTAATGTTAAACTAAGAACTTTTTTAATTACTTCAATTTCTTTGAATTTATTAACCGTAAAATTAAAATGATTTCAAAGATGAATATATATGAACAGAATTCATTTTATGTTGTCATATAAAGAGAAAATATGTAGAGCTATTATTTTCAAAAGCACATGAAAAATAATGGTGTTGCATAATGCAGGTATTACATATCATACCTGGAAATTTCTATTTTAAATCATATGATTTAAGTTTGAAATTCCCCTATTATTGAAAGTATTTATTTAACTTCACATACATTTTTACTAAGAATTTATAGAAAATATAACTCACTTTTAAAATAATTTATCATCTTTATTTTGAAGAAGTAAACTAACATCAATATTTTATTCGTTTGTATAAATCGTACCGCTTATATCCTTGCCATTAAAACAAATATTTACAATGAAATAAAAATTAACTATGAAAATGTACATTTTGCTTTAATTCTGCATATGGAAATGAAACAGGATTTTGAAAATATATTTAAAATAATTGTTTCAGTTTAAATTTATAATGTTTACATCTGCAAACAGTTTATTATAGTTAATATAATACATTACTAAATTAAATACAACTTATGCATTATATCTCAAAAGTCTACAAATTTTGTAATATTTTATATACAGTCAGACTTTTACAAACATTTTTTCACTATCGTTTGTTTCTATGTTTATTAATTATATTTTATCTTTTTCTTGAATCATTTGCAAAAATGGGTAGGTAACAGTATTCATATAAAATTAGACAGTATTTTCAAACAAACACTGAAAAATTTCTATATATAGTTTTATGTTAAGGTGGAATGTAATAATATGCTTCATTTCATAAGCTAAAGTTGATTTTCTTAAGAATAAAAAGAATTGTAATTTAGAATTTCTTAAGATCTAGTTTCTATTTTGTAAAAATCGTACTTAAAAGCCGATAGTGTATATATATATATATATATATATATATATATATATAAGGTGTAAATATTATGAAAAATACATAATTTAATTTGGAATATAAATAAATGAAATTTATGTTCATTGTTAAAACTAGAATATATAACTGTGCAAATTAATTGGTAAAATTAAAAATTTATTCGTTTTTAAAAATTCGACACTTGTATGTCTTCCTTTGACATTATTATACACTAAGAAATATATGTATAAATATGAATTAGGGCCACTTTGAACAGCAATTAACTATAATAAATTAAATTTTTAGTCATAGAAGTGCAATCCTATGATCAATTTTATGTAAAGCAAAAGCGCATTTTGATCTGACAAAGGAAAAAAAATGTATATCATGCACCTCAAACACATAAAGAAGCAGAACTTAATTTAAAATGCCTTCCACTTTGAAGCTAATAAAACTACATTCGAATAGTCTTATGTAACAGTCACACCACCTCAAGACAAATAAACTTGGTTTTGGGTGGCTTGAGACATGAACTGCCAACACATGATAATTTTGAAAGAGAAAAACATATCTGGTTCCAAATAATATGCAAAATATAGTACATTCAGCTAATATAGTAAAACTGCATGAAATAAGAGTATAATATTTAACAGTTAGTTACATTAATATATATCATATATTACTGTACTACATACGTGAAACATTATTTTATATAGAAGTAGTTGTTTTCAATGTGATAAAATTTGGCCTAGTTTTGAACTTAAAGTTTTAAGATCAATAATTTATAATACCTTACATTATTTTACACATCTGAGCAGAATTTTAAATTTATCAAATTACCATTCTAACAACATTCACTTTTTTGTTTTTAATATCATGAATATACTTCTGTTGTTGTTCTTATGTGGGGAAAACTTGTAATTTGTTTCCAGAATATGGAATTCCCATTTTTAAGATAAATTCTTAAGGTAAAAAATGCGTCTTATACATTGAAATATACAGTGTATGGATTAATAATAAAATCATACATGAACCTATATTTACATGTAAACATTTTATTGTTTTGACATCGATAGTTCTATTGATAGCTCTCTTGTTATTTCTAAATGCAACATTAACAAAAAATTAATCAATAGAAAAGTTTCCTATCAAAACATTATAATTTTTAATGTTGTTTTAAAGTTAAAAGAATATTCGATGAAAATTTAAGAAATATAATGGATTTAGGTATGAAGGTTAACTAAGAGGTAAAATAATTCTAGAATTTTATTTGCAGCTAAACAGCATAGGAAAGTATATGATTTCGTGTATTTAATTATTGTTAAAGTTCACTCATTCTTAAATTTCATATTAGCGACTAAAATAAGGAACCATAATTTATCGTGTAATCGCGATTGCGTGATAAATTGTTGTAAAGCTTATCATGCGCAGTAGTATATTATGTTGTCTTAGTTATATTATTAGTTTTACTTTGTGTTAATTTTTATTAAGTTTTTTATTCTAACTTACAATATTTTAAAAGAAAGTAATATTAATTTTTAAACTAAAAATAAACGTTATTTTTTTCATATTTGGGCATCTCAAGCATTTTTTCATAAAGAAAGAAATGTACATAAGGAAACAATAACAGAATTACTTCTTTTATACAAAAATTGTGTCTGGAAACACTATACACGTTGATAATGGAAATATTTATTTTTGTGAATAAATATTCTTTTATTTGTAATGATTGTATAATATATTCACAATATTATGTATTAAATTTGAATAAAAAGTACATTCATGTTTAAAATTTTTTCAGCGCGATAAAACCACACATATTTATTTAAACTATTCATATTTTCAAATTTAATTAATTTATTCTAAAATAAAACAAATATACCTTTTGTAACATGCGGGTAGAAAATTGATTCTGAAACTATTGGAAGGGAAATGAAACATATTTGAAATTTAGCGTGCATTTTTGAATGAATTATGAAGATATGGAAGTCATTCAGGTAGTGTATAAATCCAAAAATGACGCTAACGAAACCTTACAAACATGCAATGGCATTAAGATATTTAAGAACGGTTTGAAATATGAATCATGTTTTAAAAGACAAATTTTATTTATTTTAAGAGATATTTAATATAAATTTCTAATATATATATATATATATATATTTTGGTCAACAATTTCTTTTTTTTTCAACTTTTGATTTGAGCCATATTTTAATCTTCATTTCTAAGATGTTTTCTGAAAACGCTTGAGAAAATTCTTGATATTTTCTTTAACATAAATATAAAATCTAGTATAGCATTTATGGTATTCAAAATTGAGTATTTACCTGTAAAGGCAAAGTAATTATTACATAAAGGAGCAGAGAAATAATATTTTCTGTAAAACAACATGTTATAAAAATTTTAAAAGAAATTTAGACTCTATTTTTTTTTATTGTTTTCATATTAAATTCGTTTATCTGAAATAGTTAGTTCTGCTAAGAATTGTAAGATTACAAACATATTTTTCTTCCCATTTTTTTGTTGTATATAAATGTAATAGATTTGAAGAAAATATTATATGCTATTGATTTATTGGGAACCTGTTTTCTATCGAGCACTTTTCTAATAATTAAATAAAAAAAAGATTTGTCGAAAGAATAAGTTTCATTGAAATGGTTTGCTATAAAAACTCAGGAAAAATAAAATCTTTAGTACTTAAAGAAGCATTTATACTTTTCAAGTTTTTTTATAAGGAACATTGACTCAAACTGAATGAAAATGAAAATACAAATCTTCTTCCTAGAATTAGATAATTATAGAAGCATCAGAAATTTTATTCGTATGAAATTTCGCTGATGTTTTAATTCCTTAAAATGTTAGCGTACACAGTTTTCAAGAGGAAATAAATTTATATCCTATCTATTACAAATTTAATTAATGTAATTTTTGCATTTATATATAAAATTGAATTTCTGAATTATGATGTCTCTGAAGTTTTCAAAGAGAGAGCATAAATTATTAGTACTATACAGGAGAAACAACAATAAAAAATATATACAAATATTACATGCAACGGGATGTTCTATTCTGGTTTAACTTTCAATATATATTCATATGTTCATTTGAGGAATATACTCGTACGACTATCTGACTTGATTACAGCATTTGTAATTGATCTTCTTATTTAACTACGAGATGTATCATATAAATTTTACGATACAATCATGTAAACATTGCAACCAATTAAGTTCGTGTGAAACAACGAATTTTATAAGAATTTTACTAAATACGAAATATTACACAAGCTTGTCAAAATTTAGTGGATGTTTTAAGTTGAGATGTATTTCCGGATAGAATGTGCTAGAGCTGTCTGGGCGGCGTGCTTTGATCGATGATGATATTGACAAGATGATAATTGAGAAATGTTTTTTACAACGTCATTGATTTTGGAAAAGCTTAACTCAACAAACCATTTTAACTACATTCAGAAACTAGGATCGGTCTATATTTTTCCAGATTGTTGCCCTATAGATTAAATGAGAAATCGATTGATTAATCGAGTTGTTATATGCACATCTGTGATAGATCAGAACAAAAACAATCCCTTTTTGGATCAGACCATAACGGGAGATAAACAGCTGATTACCTATTAAAACACCTTAAGAAAAGAGCATATTGTAAGCCTGGTAAACCTACCCTTCAAACTCTGTACTGAATTAAACTTGGATGAAAAAATTTTAAATAGAGGTGAAACCAATAAATTACAAATTTATCAAACCTAACAAAAAGCTCAGTTCTTAAAGATAAGAATATTGTCCGCAAGTGGATGAATGTTCAACATTTCTCTTCCACAACAATGACAGAACATAAAAAATGCCTTACTTAACTAGCTAGATGAGACATCTTTTCAGCCCAGTTGGTAGGCACGGGATAGAATAACACTTCGTATGTTTCGAAAGAAACGCACTATGCTGAAGGGGGGAATCTGGACTTGAACACTAGGTGGCAGCACAGCATATAACTACTGATTGCATATGCTCCCGACGCAAAACACTTGCCTCTGCATGTCTCTCTGAGACAACTACACATAAAGTGCGACTGAAATATTTCCACTCAAGCGCACGTGTCGACGAGACTTGCCACTCAACTCGAGATTGCCGATGACTCAAAATGGAAACTGTCCCAAGCAAAACTCAATTCAACAAAGAGGGGATGTATATTAATTGCAGTACTGGCTAAAATAATCAAAGCAAACTTCTGTACAAAATACCAATGTTTTTCTTCGTGTCACCACGATGATACTGGAGAGGGAGTATGTAGCGACAAACTTCTACAACAACGCTAGAAGCTAAAAACGAGTTACTCAACTAGCCGGATGAGGAATATTTTCAGCCCAATTGGTAGGAGCGCAGCCAGAAGCGACTTATCAACTTTCTTTGGACACATTGGTCCGTGAAGCGAAACAGCAGTGGCATCCAAGGTCAACATCTACTCTCCCCTCTCCACGGGAAGTTGGGTAGTAAAACATCCCTCGATGTTTCAGAGAAGAAACGTCAACCGTCGAAACTTTATAGTGCACTAAAATAAAAGACGCCAGCGATATTGATTAGCAACATAATACTACATTTCGATAATGTGAAATCACATGCTGCTTTGGTGACTAGTCAGAAAATTACTTGTCAGAAAATATATATAAAACGGTTAATAGAAAAGTCCTTGGCTTGACACATAGATGGCGCTACTAGAATTAAATCCATATGTTTTTTAGTTAGCCCTAACCCTCAAAAGACGCGTGTATAAATTTGACAGCTGTCGGATCATTAGTTTGTGAATTACAGCATTTTGAGTGAAGCAACTTTTGTTATTGTGAAAAAAATGGATAAAATGGAATTTCGCGTGTTGATAAAATATTACTTTTTGAGGAAAAAAAAACAGTTGAAGCAAAAATTTGCCTTGATGCCGAGTTTCCGGACACTGCCCCAGGAAAAATCAACCATCAAGGATTGGTATGCTAAGTTTAGACGTGGTGAAATGAGCACTGAAGACGGTGGACGCCCAAAAGAGGTTGTTACAGACGAAAACATTGAAAAAATCCAAAAATTCGGAGCAGTGTTTGAAGATGATCAAGCGTAATAAACCCGAGTTTTTGCGTCGATATGTGACAATGGATGAAACATGGCTTCATCATTTCACTCCGAAGTCCAATCGACAGTCATCCGAGTGGACTGCACACGATGAACCCGCTCTAAAGCGTGGGAAAACGCAACAGTCGGCTGTCAAGGTTATGGCGTCTGTATTTTGGGATGCGCATGGAATAATTTTAATTGACTACCTTTAAAAAGGAAGGACAATCAACAGTGACTATTACATAGCGTTATTGGACCGTTTGAAGGACGAAATCACCGAAAAACGGCCGCTTTTGAAGAAAAAGAAAGTGCCGCTTCACCAATACAATGCAACGTGTCACAAGTCAGTGAAAACGATGGCAAAAATCCATGAATTGGGCTTCGAATTACTTCCTCATCCACCGTATTCTCCAGATCTGGCCCCCAGCGACTATTTCTTGTTCTCAGATCTCAAAAGAATGCTCGCTGGGAAGAAATTTTCGTCGAATGAAGAGGTGATCGCCGAAATTGAGGCCTATTTTGAAGCAAAAGACAAATCGTACAACAAAAATGGTATCGAAAAGTTGGAGGGTTGCTATAATCAATGTATCACCATTGAAGGGAATTATGTTGACTAAAAAAAACTAATTTTGCGAACAAAATGTGTTTTACTATGGTAGGCTGGGGACTTTTCAATTGACCTGTTACATATATGTGTGTGTATACAATGACAGAGGGAAAGAGAAAGAATTGTAGAGAATAGTTGAAGAAACTGAGAGACTGTACATGTTAAGTACTAGTGAGATTCTAGTGCACTTGACATTGGTGCAAGAAAGCTAAGTGATAAGCAGAAAACTGATACTTGATTCGGATTCTTCTTGACTGGAATCCTTTTTATTTAATGTTAATAAGATTAACAGAATTTTCAGTTACAATCATTGGTTTCGGAACGAAGTTAATTATCGATTCACATTCATAATAAGATTTGAAACATTGAATCATTATAACAATCATTTAAAATTCGGTTAATTATTAATGACTGAGTACTTTATTAATTGATTTATGAGTAAGTTCTGATGTTTGAGGTCCAAAACATTGAATAGCATCACAAATTTAGTAAGTAAATATAAATTTGCGTTAAAACAATTACGCTTCAGTAGGTAGTGCTTAAAATATATTAGGAAAATCAACCAAACTGAGTAATTATAGTGAAAAAATGTATTCCTAAAAGTTTATAATTATTAGTACACAAGAAATTCTCTTATAATTGACTAATTAATGAACGGTCCGCTGAAAATATTTCAGGGATTTGATAAAATATTACAAAAAAAAAAAACGTTATATTTACACTCCAAATATAAAAAAATATTTTTCTTACCCCCATATTTTCCGAAATATAATAGATAAGTAATAAAAATTTATACTCAGGAAGAAAAAGAAATATAGAACACTTATATAATTCCTCTTATACTATTCATTCTTAAAAATAGTATCTAACGAATGAATTTTTTTAGATTATTTAAATATTATGTAGCAATGACATTCCATGTTTAGAAACGCCATATTACAAAAGCCTGTTCAAATTCCTTTTAAAGATAAAAATGAGCTAGAATGTGAAAGGTTGGGCATAAAAAAGGAAAAATTCCTTTCTGCAATGAAAATTTATAGAGATAATTCAATTTTTTTTGCTGGAAAGATATGATTTGAATAATAGTTTCGAGTTCTTATTTCACTCTACAGCATCTTACAGGATAATGGGACATGGGAAAATTTTTGTAAGATATCGCTTCATAAAGGTTCTCAGCAATTTCAGCTAAAAAATGTTCATTGCTTGTTAATCTGTATGTGAAAATAGGGCTTCAATTAAACCCACTCATTAAACTTATAGTGAATATAGTATTATCAATAAATAATCATCTTTCATTCTAAAGAGTTCACGACAGCTAATTTTGATTTTTCTTTTAAAAAAATTAAGCATTTCGGTATTTAAAGAAGCTATTAATGTTTTTTCAATGAACATGAATACACACACATACAAACGAACTATTTTCACCTTATTAATTTTATTAGATTTATTAAAATCTCGGACTTGAAAACTTTCATATTTGTCTGAGACTTCTATACCATGTCATATGCGTATAGTATAAATCAGATTGAATTCAAAATACTTCATCTTTAATGGAAACACGCAGAAAACATTGTCTTTAATATTAATTTAAAATAAATAATATGATTTTTTTAACAAAATTCTATTAAATACATATGTGCTTGTCAGTTATCTAAATTTAATTTATATTGAACAAAAAAGGATAACTTTTATTGATGCAAAATTATATTTGTGAGCATTGCCCATTATCATGACTAAATAATTACCTTGTAAATTATTAAGATTCAGTAATTTTAAATTATAATTTTAAGAATTCTTTCTAAAATATGAAAAAAATTTGTCTGTATTATCGGACGTTCAGTTTTAATATTAGTATACATTAGCAACTAAAACTATTTTTTAAGATGTGACAACCATCTAAACCGAAACAATGCGATTTTCCTTTTATATAATTACATTCAATTTGTTACTTGCAATTTAGTTGAAATACTGAATAAAATACACTATTGGCAGATAGCACATAGCAACTCATAATTCTTGTTTTTATGAAATATTTTTCATTGAGCTTAAAAATATTTAATATATAAGTAAATAAACTAATTCTTTCAAAGAATAAAATAAGAAATTATACTTTTAAATATTGAAATAAATTATACATTATTATTCCTATAAATTTAGATTTTGGAAGTTCATAGGTAATAATGTTAATTATATTTAAAATTATGCTTTGATAAAAACACAAATAATTATTATAATCTAAAATCAATTGGAAGTATTAATCAGTTTTGAAATCTTATTCATATCAGAAACATATCTGTGTTCTTGATATGTAGTAAGATTCCCAAACAGATTATAACTTTTAAAGACGTGATAAAAGATTAAGTTTTTATTCTGAATATCTTGTGCAATTCCCATAAGGCAAACAAAATAATAATTATTATTAAATTAAATAGTTTAGGAGCGGCATGCTTAAAACTTTTAGCAAAAGTGTATCTAGGCCCAAAGGAAACAGAAAAATAGCAACTAATTTAACAAAATAGAAAAACAAATGCAAGTTTGAAGTCAATTAATTAATAACCTAACAAATGTATAAAAAAATCCTGGTTCAACGTATAATAAATTCAAAAATTAATAAAATCTGTAAGTAAATTTGATTAATTAATTTTGAGAGATTTATAACTAAAATTCAAATATATTCATGCCAGCTAAACAGGTAGGTGACATTTTCTCAAATGGGAAACGTGACTGCATCAACTGCAACAAAATTAATTATTCTCCATTGATATTATGAACACTGCTGTTTACTAAATAGATGATACAATTAATTTTATAAACAACTTTGGTTAACGTTTTTGCGTTTTCTAAAAGATGTGCCATCAATAGAATAGAGTAAAATCCTAATAAATTTATCAAAAAAAAAAGGAAATCTCACACCATTTTCGAATATTTTACACACTCTGAAAAAATATAAAAATCATAATTCTAGATAACAAAATATTTTTAAAACAAAACAACTAACAAAAAGAATGACATCCGTTTCCTTAAATGGATCTCGTTCCATACCATAAATTAATTTCCTTTTTCATTATGGTGACCTAAAGATTTACAATAATATTAAATGTCATTGTATTGACTCCTCATGTATCTCAGTCAATAATAATGAATAATGTTTCTCTTTGAGATTAAAGATTCCTCCCATTGTTTCAAAATGAATTCAATTGATATAGGAATAAACATCTTATATAGATTTTTATACAAAAATTTCTCTTCGTGAAAATATTGGATAATATAAATAAAGAAGATCATATTGAATGATTACATTTAATGATAGTTTCAACAAGATTCTATTTATTCTGTTAGATATATTTTCTTCTTTTAAACCATTTTAACATGCATTTCAGGTTTTAAGAAACAAATGCTTGGAAACGTACCAGAAGTTTCATAAAAGAATGTAAAGTATTATATCTTTCTTTTTCTGAACACGAGCTTGTTTTTTGAGAAATATATGTTACTTTAGAAACCTCCATCATTATGTATACAGCGTAAACGGGGACAAGTCTTCAAACATTTTTCAAACTTACAAGAACCTAAAAACACCACATGCGTCCAAGATAAGTATAAACAAAACATCTATGTACATGTGTTTTGAATTTTAAGGAAAACTTATAAACTTCTATCGTCTCAGAATATTTTTTTGAAAAACTTAAAATAATGGATGAACAATTTAATACGTTCGTTTAATCATTTAAACGTTATCTGTTGATAAAATTTTTCTATTGAAATGTAACTTATATTTCCAGAAATTATGAATTGTTAAATAATTCATATGTTGCCTTTATTAACATTTATATTATCTTATACACATTTTTTCTATTACATTAACTAGACTGCAAAGGTTGTTCTAAAAACTTTCAGATGTATTTAAAATATTATCAACTAACCTCATTAAGATGATGTTGATTTAACTTTAATAACGGTCATAATAAGTGTTAATGATAGGAATTTTGTATTTCATAATGACGAAATGAATTACAAACGAAATACGGAAGTCATCTTAAATAGAATTATAGTTCCTCATCTAAAATAGCAAAATAAATAACTAATATAAGAAAATAATTGTAAAATGAATTACTAACTAATTACTTTCAAATTAAGAAGATATAATTGTCATGTAGTCATTAAAATAGATTTTCATATTAATGTATTTCAAATTGGTATGGTTATTTAAATTGATAGTCTCTTGTACATAATCACTCTGCAGATGGAAGTAAGCACATGTACAAAGGTGAAGCAGTCATCAAATATAGCTCGCTGAGTCAGTACATTTTGATAAAAAGAGAGAAATTTAGACTGTAACCGAAAATCCTTAAACCCCATAAAAAGGGACTTTTTTTATATTTTGTTAATTCAGTGTTTAACTGAGTTTGGGGAAGTGAAGCATTTTGTAAACAAAAGCTTTCTCTACTCGAAAGAAGATGTTAAATTAGTTGTATGATTGAAAATAGGGATATTAAGTATAATGACTTTAAAATGAAAAATATAAATTAATCAAACGGGGATTATTACGGTGAGACTTATATATATATATATATATATATATATATATATATATATATATGTGTGTGTGTGTGTGTGTGTGTGTGTGTGTCAGCCAAAGAGAAAATATTAATAATACATTGCAAAAGATACTAGGGAAACGCATGGGTTCAAATATATGCAAATATTTACATAAATAGTTAAAGCCAAATAAAATGCACTCTACAGCATTAAAAAAAAATGCACCAAGAAGGAGTTGCCCGATTGTAATGTAATTCCGTAAACAAAGACATTAAGACCAAGCATACAATTGATTATAATTTCGGGTCAAATGAATGATTAGTGGGAGCTACACCGCATCGGAACTGTGCACTCAGCAGGTGTATAGAAGAAACGATTCTCAAAGTGATAGTCAAGTGTTTCTGTTGCATTGCAATTTACGATATCTTTCAACGACTGAAAAAAATTCCTCTCTGCTGGATTCGAGCTCATTACGAGCAATTGTCGAGTTTGAAAGAGGTCGTATCATTGGATTCAAAGAGGCATGTTGGGCAAATCGAAGAATCTCTCGTCATATGGGTCTAAGCGATGTGGCGATTAGAAAATGCTGGCAAGAATGGGTAGACAATGGCAGATTTTAGCTTCATGTTAGTAACGGTCGACCTAGAGCCACAGCAGATCGGGAGGTCAGATTGATTGTCAGATCAGCTGTCACAGTACCAGATTTATCGTTATCTACAATCAGACGAGCGACCCACAAACAAGTGTCCAGCGTGACCATTCAAAGACGGCTGATAGAGCAAAATCTCAGCTCGTACCAACCGCTACGCCACCTGCCCCTCACGCCTGCCCACTGTCGAGTCAAATTACAGTGGTGCTTGGCACGACCAGGTTGTATAATGATGCTGACCGGGGATGTAGTTATGGTGTTTATCGACGAATCCCGCTTCCACCTGTGTCCTGACGATGATCGAAGAAGTATTTAGAGATCTACAACACAGATTTGACAGACAGTACAGTACTACAGACAGTATTTAGATTTTTGAGGCTCTACAACACAGGCCCTCAAACAGGAGTTATGGTCAAGGATGCTGTTTCCCTTGATAGCCGGACCACTTGGTTGTCATTAGTGGCATACTTACAGCAGAGTGGTGCGAGACGATATGCTGAGACCGGTTTTGCTACTGTTCCTTTTGCAGTACTCTTGCCTTATTTTTCAGTAAGATAATACCAGACCACATACGGGACGTGCTGCTATGAACTGTCTTATAGCTTGTCGAACACTTCCTTGCCCAGCCAGATCTCTCTCTAATGGAGCATGTTTGGGATATGATGAGAAGTCGACAGCATCTTCAAGGGAATGTAGATGACCTAGCCCGACAGCTGGAGCAAATTTGGCAAGAAATATTGCAGGAGACTATCAGTAAGATTTATTACTGTATACCACGTCTTGCGGCAGCTTGCATCCAGACCAGAGGCGGGTCAACACCTTATTGAATTCGTTACTTTGTAACTATGTAACTCTGAAATAAATCATTCATTTTTTTTCTCAAATTTTTTACTCTGCGCATTATTTTCCTATCCGCCAATTTTGGTCTCTATGGGACAACTCCTCCTTTGTGTGTCATTTTTTTTTTATTCTTTTTTGTTATAATGTATATAATTTAATGAATAAAAAAATACAATATAAAAAAAACATTTTCTGCAACTTAGCATTCATGACGTCAAACCAAGAAAAAGGAAAAATTGCATAAAACGTGATTTCACAGAAACTTATTTTTTAGCTGTCTCAGCTGTGATTTCAATTGGTCAGCCTTTGTGTTTAAAGAAAATTTGGCTTAAAAATACAACATCAATATGCTTTAATTGAATGTTTGGCTTGGAACATTCTGGGAAGGCCTAAATATTTACAAACACAAAGAAGTGTTTGCAAATAGAGTGCCAAGGAATGTCATTTGAAAGCCGTAAAATTGATTCCATGAAATAAATAGTGCTAGCCGTCGACCAAGATAAGATCACTGGCATGTTACCATAGCAACTGATGACCGTTGTATCCTGTTAACGACTCATCGAGACAGTATACGACTCAGTTGTAGAAACAGTTGCTTTTTGGTGTCAAACAGGTGACACGCTAAACAGTCAAAAATATACGTTGTCAGAGTGGTCTTTCTGAAAGTAAGCCAATAGTGCTTTTTCCGTTGACTTCAAATCACAGTGCGGCCCAAATATGATGGGTTGCGGAACGTGAAGATTGGATGCAATGTGATAGGAGTCCATTGCTGTTTATTGACGAGTCTGATTCTGTCAGGAGAATGAAACCTAACATTTTTTGGTCAGGGGAGATATAAGTAATCGGAATTACCACATATTTCATCTGTAAAGATCACGTTACAGACAAGGTGGCTTGATGTTATGTTCTAGATTCTGCATAAGTAGATGTTTGGACCTGCATATAATTAGAGATAGTAATGTAAGGGCCTAAAGATATGCAGACAAGATACTGATACATTATTTCATACCTTACACTGAGTTATTTGTGATTCCTTTTTATTGTTCAATCATAATGCTAAGCTTCATACAGAAGATCGTCTAGTGTGGAAAGTGCTTGAAACTGAAACTGTATAGCATATGGAGTGTTTAGTATGTTCTCCTGACCTAAATTTGATTGAGCATGTTTTGACAATGTAAGCCGACACTTAGAAGTTATTCCAAGACTTCCGCTTATTGTCCAGGCTTTGGATATCACACTCCTTCTTTGGATATCTTCAGGAGGGGAACAGTATTTCAAAATTTCTTAATTACAACATCCTCACATCCATATAAAACAGATGTGCAGTAGTCTAGGTTATTCGAGGAGCCCACACGCACCATATTAAGCATCTTGCATAATTTCCAAACATTATTTTTTATATTATTTTAGATATGGGGAAAATACATCCATAGTGTTAATTCTCTTCTTGTTGAAGTCCTATTAAAAATATTCTGAAAAAAAAATCATTGACCTACATCATATTCCTAAAGATATACTGATAATAGCAGTACTATAACTTCCTGGAGACTTTTCATAAATGATAAAATTTTGAATATCATAAAGAATTGTTAAGAAGTTGAAGCAAGATCAAAATTAAATAATGAAACTTAGAGCTTTTCTCTCGATGAACTGGATTCCTTTATTGCAATATTATATGTTTGAGGAGTCTTAGTTGCAAAAGGGAGTTCCATCACTAGCCTTTGTTCTAAGATCTGGAGCCACATTTTCTTCCATACAACAATGAACAGGAACAGATTTCTAGAAATCAATCGATATATGCGTTTTGACTTGAAAAATTTCAAGGTCTGATAGATTGAAAAATGATAAATTTGCTCCAATATCAGATGTTTGGAATACATTCATAGAAAATTGTCTCATGTTACAAACCAGGAGAAAACATTACTGTGGAGGAGCAGTTCTTTAAGAAGAAAGACACGGTATAGAATTTTGAAATATACCAAACAAACCTGATAAATTTGACATCAAATTTTGGGTGGCTGTAGTTGTGAGCTCAAAGTACATAATCAATGCATGATTTCAAATCAATTGATCTAAGTGTTGGTGAAAATGCTGCTCTTAGGTTAGTACAGCCTTTTCTTAAATCAGGACTAAATATACCAATGACAGTTTTCTTACATCTCTATAACTTGAAGAAAGTCTGAAGGAAAACTGTTCGAGATATATCGGAACAATCAATAGAGAAAAAAGTGAAGTTCCAAAAACTTGAAGAAAACAAAGAAATGAATTATATTCAACAACCTTCATGACACGTAATAACACCATTCTTGATTCTTACCACAATGTAAACAAAAAACAAAAATATACTTCTTCTTAGCACATTACATTCTTCGTTAGGAACTACTCAAGGTGAGTTTACAATTCCACAAAGTTTGGAGTCGATGTTATAGATCAGATGGCAAACAAATATTCCTTAAAATCTGCATTAGGGCGTTTGCCTATGCATGTTTTCTTCAATATTTTAGATCTAGCGAAAATTAATGCATATGTAGTTTTTAAAGAAAGAACAGGTTTTAACCTGAGCATAAAAGTCTGTATTCTAAAATTAGCAGAGAAGCTAAGAGAGAAATATATTCCAAAAGAAGCAGAAGTTATCCATCCACGTACTACTCCAGAAGTTTCAAACAAGCGAAAGCATTGCCAAATACAGCAATACAAAAACAATAATACAAACATTGTGTGTAAAAAATGGCCAAACTTTGTTTGAGGATTATGCGAAGTGAAAAAAGAAATAAAGACTATAGCGTTCTGCGTGATATGTTTCGAGAAAAATTAGTATAATATAAGTATAATGTTACGCACATTTAATTTTTATTGTGATTTATTATCACAAGAATCTGTAATCACATTTTGGAATTTACATTAATTTAAATATATGTTATTTTAAAGCTATTTTTACATTTTATTTTATATAACCTGCCAAAATATTAGAGAATGCATTCTTGCATTACATATTTAATTTTTTATACAGATAATTTCCTATTTAATAAATTTCATGTTAAATAATAGTCTAGAAGCTAAATTTAATAAATCGTTAATTAAAAATCATTGTATTAATCATGAAATAATTTACTTTCCCTCTGTTTTATCATAAAAATTATGAATAACATGACTGCAGTCCATGGGTCAGGTATGACCCACTCTGGTAGTTATAAGTATACCAGAAATATTGTAATTCTAGTATTAATACATTATTAATTTCATTTCATGACCATGAATGGCTGTATCGCATAGTTTTCTTTACTTCTTTGCTTAAACCCTTAATTTTTTCACTGTCAAATAGAATAACGTTATAAAGTAGCCCAAAATATTTGTTAAAGGGGAAAACGTTCAAAAATGTATTACAATCTTTTTAATAATTTTTGTAGTTTGACAAAGTTTGATTAGATATATGTAAGATATTCTTCATAAGTTCCTGTAAAGAAGTACGAAAAAATCATTGCGATATCAGCTGTAAGATTTCCCACATAGTGTGAGCATTGAAACACTGTTTTTTGAAAAGGCTAAATGTTTCTGAAGATAGTCAGGAAAATGTATGAAGCAAGAAAAAAAGAGGGAATTCTAAGCCTTTGCTGCCCTCTTTGTCATCTGCATTCTTTCTTTTTCACGCTGTTACGAAACGAAAATTGAAATTCACTTCCGAAACAAAAACAATAAAATAAATCAGGAACTAACCAAGGAAGCCACTTTGAAGAAATATTATTGAATGAAATAAAATAGGAACACGAAGAAGACAAATGGTGCCCCTAACTCAGGATGTGCAGATGATATTTCTCTCAAACCAAAATGTACGACTCCTATAGTAGTCGTATATTACTTTCTCAAGTCCGTGAAGGAAAAAAAAAAGAAGAAAGATGTTTAGATGTATTTTATTTCTTTCCCGTGATTTCAGGAAGTGTATTTGACTACGATCGAATGTGCAAATGCTCCTCTGCGGCATCTTATTTGCTAAAAAGAAGAAAAGTGCATTTTCAGAATAAGAAGATTTGTTCTGAAAATCGGGCGTAAAGTAGTGCGAACAAATTTTCCTTTTACGGATTTCTGGATTCCAAGATATATCTGGTTACACTTAGAAGGCAAAAAGACTAAAGCTAATAAACATTCCTTACTTCTCTCTCTATTTTTTTTTTCTTTTGGTAATTTATTTGCTGTTTTCATTAATGTAGAAGATAATCTTGGAGGAATAAAATTGGATATTAACCACTCTTTCATGAAGAAATAAATCGAAAGTAATGCAGCATATGAGATAAATATAAAAAAAAAAAAATTCCGAAGTTTCTTTAAAAATAGAAAAGGAATTTCTCTATTGTAAAGTTCTTTACAGAATTTCAATCGAAATCTAATATAAAATTCTTTATTTATCAATAAAATTAAATACAATTTTGTTTTATGGAAATCCATTCAAAACTAGAGGAATGGTAGAAAAATGCGTTTTTCCACTCTTAACTTTTCAGTGACTGATATTAGTCTGTAAAAAGAAGGAATGAAACGTGAGACGGAGGAGGAATACGAAAAATGTTAGCTATATTTGCTACAGGAAATGTTTTATTAACATGTTTAAGTATTTGTCATAGAGATATTATTTTTTAAGAATTTAAATAAAAATAAGTTTCACATATATTACAATAACACCGGTAAGGAAACGAGTTTAATTGAACATGGGTTTTCCCTCAAATTTCACACTTTGCGTAACATAATTTTTTATATCTTAAATTTTAAGAGGAAAACGGAACGTTGAATGAAATTAAATTAATGCAATAATTAGTTAAATAGTTTATTTAATTACTTGACATTTATTAAATTTATCATATAAAATAAATATGTGTAAAAATCATTTTTCTCAATCAAGTATTGGATTTGGCAACCATTTGGTGACATGGCGAGGAACTTGGCGTAAAATTTCATTCTTAAATAATTAGTTTTAATTAATTAATTTTTATTCATTATAATTAAATTGTCGCAGTGTCATCCAACACAATCGTGTTTAGAACATTTCAGATCAATTTAGCACTTAAAATACGAAAACAAAAGCTTTAAATGTTTTGACCCAGACGTACAATCTGAGTAATAAAAAACAAGAATTTTTATCATAATGGGAATTGTTTTCAATGATAGTGTTTCATTTAGATATAACTGCATAAGGTCTTCATGAAAAAATGATGCTATTCCTGCATAAGAAGATAAATTTCAATGCCATGAGAAGCAGCAATTTGAGAATCAAATGAAAGCAAATAACAAATTACCGATAAATTAACTTTTAGAATATAAATTCGTATTTGTGTCATAGAAGAATCAAGATGTTCAAAACCATACCAAGAATGAAATTCTTAAATTCTCAGTATGTAATTATCCCAACAAACTTCTTCGTTTCACATTAGTCATGATCTTTATTCAAAAAATTGTAACGTTTAATAAAAATGTCGATAAGTATTTTATACAATGTTATTGTTATATGCTAAATGCGATATGAACCGCAAAGGAAATATTTATACAAAAATTATCTTGACAAGCGTATATCTTAACAAAAAAAAAAAAAAAAGGTTTGTACAGTAAACAAAGGAGAAAGACGTCTCTTTTCTCAACCACGCAATGAGGCGAAAGGAATAAAAAGTGCTCTAGAATAATTGGTTTGTTGGAGCGTAAAAAATAGAGCAGATAGATATATACCTCATAATTATTTACAGTAAAATAAATTTTTCAGACGTCTTCCCAGAAAAAGGTTACAACATAAAGCTGATATCTTAAGGATGATTTTTGAACGAAAAAAAGAAAAGAAAAAGATAAGAAATCCAATGGCACATGGCATCATATATTTTGTCTTCCATCTTCAGTTCATAGTTAATTTTTTTGTGAGATATTTCTGATTACTTTCGAAAAATTGAAGTGGCAGTAATTCAGAGGAAAGATTTTAAGTACATGAATGTACTATTGGTTGAAAATAATATGTATATTAATGAAATATTAAATTCTTGTTAACATCATAACAGAGTCATAAATAAGTGATGAATTGTTATTCTTTGTGACTGATCATGACCAAAGGAGAGTTAAAATATATGCCTGCAATAGATTAATGAATTCTTCCT
>BMAW01068347.1:243648-416535 GCA_019974015.1 Nephila pilipes
CATTTACCTACCCAATATTTTTACAATAAACGATCTACCCATTTATGTCTTTTTCTTTACTAATTCTATAGATTCTAGCCAATTTTTGTGCATTTTAATATTGATATAAACTGAGAATTCTACGTTTAACGTTTAACAATTTTGTCAAAAGTATAAATTTATATAGAGCTCCAAAATCATTAAGTGTTCGCATTTAAGTGTGATGATGAAAATTCGCTGATAGTGTGTACGCGAACTGAACATGAGGTTCATAACATTTGCATCGTACACTTCTTAGATTTACTTTGATCAAGGCTCAAAATTACGAGTTCAGTCGCAAATATCCCTCCTGTTGCTTCTACTGTGAAGTTAATAAAAAAAACTACCCACTTTAAACCACTCTACTCTAAAATTTACTTAACATTCGTTAGAGGATAGTTTTCTATTATTTCAGTACTAAATTATTTACAGTTTCATCATATTTTAACTTTTCCCCGTTTATATAATTTAATGTTATTGGTTTTGCTGCCTGAGATTTGCATTAATTTCTGTTTAAAATTAATCCACAGTGTTTAGGAGAATAAATTAAAATTATAGGTTCTTTTAGAACAGGAATTATTAATATATTTATACTCTTTACCAAATTTTCTAAGATTCTTAATTAAAGTAGAAATATAAATATTTTCCTAAAATCAATTATATACATACTTTCGAATTATTTAGAAAACTAGTGATAGTATTCATTATTTGCAGTTTGATTATAAAAGGAAATTCAGCAAACTTTTACATAAATTTAGAATAAGTTTCCTCATTCACTCTGAGATCACATGGCATTCTAGTATAATAAAATAATCAGAAAAACCACAGCTGCAGCATTGGTTAGTAATTGAAACCCTGCCACAATAGCTTATGCAAATAGTTAAGTGTCATACGGTGATCGTATTAGTCTAGTGTTTATCGGAGGTCATAAGCACTTCAGGAGAGAGATCTCATAAGTACTTAAAACTATGGAGCTGATTTCTCTATGGACGATAGCATTAATGTTCACCCAAACTATACATCATATAATATGGCAAAGTAATGAAGTACTACAATAACACTTAAAATTCAGATAGTGAATAATTAAAAATAGTTTTATGAAATTATAAGAAAAAGCTCAAATTTCCGATTATATTCGATTTATTGATAAATGAGAAATTTTAAATAATTTTATGTGAATTTTTTGACTGGTTAATGTGGTATTAATAGTAACTTTTATCCCTTTCATTTTATGAAATAACTTTCAGAAATTGATGCAATGTGTGTCGATTAATTAATTGTAAGAAAAGCCAGCATAAAGATGTAATAATAATATATTTATATTCCCACATTTTACTGCATTGATCGTGGTAATTGAATGAATAGGCCCAGTTTCAATATCCAGCACTTGGTCCATATTATATCAATCAAAATATATTCAAGCAACAATCATCAAAATAATTATAATTTACGGTAGAATTCTAACATAATTTTAAAGTTCGCTAAAGAATTATTAAAAACCAATATGGGTACTAACGATTGTAGAGCAGATCATCACACTTGCCTCAACTAAATACAAATATTATAAAATTATATTTATCTTCCAAAAGCTAAATAGAGTTTGAGTAAATTTTAAGAAAAAAATAAGCTCAATCTAAATAAAAATATTTTAGATGATTACTTCACATAATCTAAAGTACTACAAACTCTATATTTTCAATATTAGATCCATTGATTGATTGATTCTATATTACCATAAAACTCAGAAGCAACACGAAAGCCATTGGCTATAGATCTCGCAAATTTGAACTTGTTTAAGTGAGGATGATGATAACTGAAATGACACTTCCTTCTAGAAATTCACTAAGCATGTCATTAAGGTATTTGCAGCCTCATTTGATTTAACGAGATTAAGCAACTCCGCAGGTCTTTAGTGACACAAAACCTCTAATGACTCATCAGAAACCAACACCATTTATGTGCGAAATAGCGACGAAGATCACAAGACCACAAGGCTATGACGGCATTAAAGAATACATCAAATCTCTTAGTTGAAATTGAAACCTCAATTTTTATATTATATATATATATATAATATATATGACTTTACTAATTATCAATTTATTAATATTTTAAATAATATTGTGAAACTAGTTTCTCATTTGATTTAGATGATACCTAATAATCGTCATTATGAATTACCTCATGCAGCACCCTCAGCAATACGTAACTGAAACTAAAGCACAAGAAATATTTGTAAAAATAGGTACACCATTTATTGTAAAAATATTGGGTAGGTAAAAATTTGTAAAAATTGGTAGATCATTAAATGAAATCGCTTCATTTAATTATCTGAAGAAATAGTAACTAAATTGCCCTAGTTTCCGAGCAAAACAAAATATGCTCCAAGTCATATGAGGAATAACATATATATGGAAACAAATATCTCATCAAAAAATACTACATTTTTGATAAATACTTCCATATCACTAAAAGATGCTTAGAACGGATAGAAATAAAACCTGATGGATCATTTTTAATCTAATGAAAGGTGGAGATAAATACAAGTAATAAACTTCAAGCTTCAGACTTGCATCGCGATCGAAAAGTAAACATTACTATCCCTGGAAGTGAAGTGCAAGGTCTTTTGGCATCGAAATCTGAAATATGTTCTTTAAATCCAAATCATGTCCCAATCCTACCACATTAGTATAATTAAGAAATGATTTTACCTTAAATTCTTGAAGAGAAAATTATCGCGAAAACTACTAATATTCCGATTTGTATCTATCATTATAAAAGCTGGAAAACCAGTCGAAATACCATTAGCAGAAACAGAGAGATTGGATAGCCACTCTGCCTTTATAACTCCACACACACACACACATATATATATATATATATGGCGTTGAGAGCGCAATGAACTTCAGGATAGAGACAACATTACGTCCCAAGGTCCTGTAAACCTCCTTTAGTTAATCCTTCTCTTCCTGGCTATGAAATGTTTGATGTGGGGTGTTTTGATGTCAGTTGGAAATATTTCACTGTATCCGAAAGAACATGCATTGTGGACATTCTTACTGAACTCAGCGGTAATAAAATATCCCCACATTATCTAAACGATGTTTTGGATAAGGAAATGCAAGGACAATTGCACAACTTCATATTAAACTACACGGTGATCTACAATTATTGACATGGAGCAAAATCGCGAAAAGTATCGGTAAAGAAGATAAGGCTAGAAAAGAAGTGGGTACATGTTACCAATTTAGAAAGGCTCCTTAAAGGTGGTAAAATTAAGTCTCTTGAGGCAATTTTCAAGTAATCTTCTTCATTTAAGGATAGTGAAATCATCAAAAAATTTCTTAGAAATGTTTCAAAGGGTGGAGAAATGAAAACGATGTCAGTTCAGAAGCAAACTAGAGCAACTCATCGCAGAAAGTCTAAATCGAACGAATCTAAATTTGGAAAACTTGAGAAACCAAAATCTGACATCATCTCCAGATGATCGGACGGAATTTTGTACTGACCAGTAAACAAAAAAAAAACAGGATAATTCATAAGAACTTTCAGTGATTTGTGTGTTGAATCCTAGACTAGTGATTTGTGTGTTTTTTCTTTTTAGCTTTGCATGTACAAGATTCTCAATGTGGCAGTAGTCTGGACACTTGTTGGTCTGGATATTCAAGTGGTGTGGAGATATACCAGACAAAGATCTAAAATATCAAGAGAATTCTATGTAAAGAATGTAATGTAAAAACTTTTGGGTATACTGAGATCCTATTAGAAGGACAAAAAAACTGTGCTGTCTTAAAACGTAGAAAACGATGTACTTCGTAAGGCGCAAAGGCGCTGGAATACAAGTGTTGTCTTTGAATCCCTCGGTAAGCCTTTATGACGCCTTTCTCTTATAGTTGTATCTGTCTTTTGTCCAATTTAACGTTAATGATTTGAAAACCCACTTGTTATTATTTGGTTAATATCCCTAGACATTGCAGTCAAAACAAACACACACACAAACGAATATATATATATATATATATATATATACGTACAAATACATATATACATACATATATGTATATACATATATATATATAAATTCATATATGTATATCAATATATATATATATATATATATATATATATATATATATATATATATGAGAGAGAGAGAGAGTTTGTGGGGGGTATCTGTAGAGGTCTGAAGAAAAGCCTCCGCTGATTCCACTACTTAGCACTTAAGCGGTAGATTGGTGTCTAGGGGGTAATTTAATTACCGAGTTCCATAGTTTCTGCAGTCATTTATTTATTACTTAATTCAAAGATGGGGCTTGAAATTTATTCACTACATATATTAAAAGTTCGATGAAGATTATATAAGAGCTAGTATTTACATATTGATCGTTAATGAAGTAGTTCATTAGGAAGATAGATAGCCGTTCGAATTCATAGCAATGTGACGATGGACGTTAAAACACACGCTCGAGTTCGGAGCAGAACATTTCAATAATTCATATCAAGAACGAAGATTCGAACTAGAGCTGCCGAGGAAAGAGCGCTGCTGAGCTGGGAGAGCTGACGAGGGAAAAGTGGAGGAGGAAGAGACCGATGTGCTCTTCGGTTTTGTTTTAATATAGAGGGTATGATATAACTTATGATTCTGATTCGTGAATTCATCTATTCAGCAAATGAAGAACTAGTATTACTATATCATTGAAAACGAAATTAATTAATTGATAATTAATCAGAAAATCATTCAGAATTTGATCCTTGCTAACAGAGTTGGTCTCCAGCAACACTGGAATTTGTATGTCTTCACTAATTATATTTTAAACTTTTCCAAAACTACAATTAGTACTAGATAAAAGAAATGAATTCTAATTTTTTTATTTTGTACATGGAGCAAAATATACAAATAATCTTTGAAACACTTTATCATGTAAGAATGAAAAAAATACTAATATAAACAGTGCGAAATGTGAGTAAGTATGTATGGTACATGTAAATAACACAATATATTATCAAATGAATGGCAAGAAAATAACTTAGCTAGCACAACATTAAATCAAACGTTTAAACGAGTTTCACAATGCAATATATATCTACATTTCAAATTTAAATGGTATATATAGAAAAAAAGTTTCTATAGATCAGCAGATGTGGTTGTGAAGTTCTGTTCTTCGTGGTGACCTACCTTCCCTACTACATATCTAACTAGAAGGTTAACATTGGTGATTTTATAGGGTACTAAGAATAAATTCTTAATTTCAGTCCAATGCGAAATTGAGTTCTTAGTATGGCCACTATATCACCTTTTTTTATATTCTAGAGCTTTTTTTCTTTTCCTTGTTTTAAGTTTTTCAATTTTCGGATTGTATTTTTCTACATTCTTTTTAGCATATTTTCTTAGTAATTCTCGTTGTTCATGTGGTTCTTCAAACATTTCCTCGAGGATTTAGTCTCAATGCGGATATATTCTATGTTTCTCATTTGAGTACCAATCAAAAGTTCTAATGAGGACAATTTAGTGCTTCGACAAACACTACTGTTAAGGATTAATCGAAGTCTATGGATATATGTTATTTGTACCACTTAGTGGAGTCGTCCAAAGTTAGCTTGGATGAGACTGGAATATATGCATGGGGAATTCTGTCAACTTTTCCATTTCCTCGTGGTACACCTGTAGCTATTTGTAGACGTTGAATACTGTCTTCTGTGCAATAATCGCTAAATACTTTTGAAGTAAAAGCTGATTTTTACAGGGTTTTCAAAGATTTTTTGCTGTAACCTTAACTTTTCTAAAGCACTTTAAGCTGACACAATTTTTACAGTGTATAACCAAATAAATTTTGTATAAGCATCTGTAACGGTGAAAATATGTTGATAATTTTTATTTGTTGATGGTAACGGTCCAATGAAATCGATATGGCATGTGCTTAAAGAGTTGTCTTCTTTTGGAATAAGGCTTAAGAAACATTCATTTTTGCCACTCTTTTTGTTAGTTAAAATACACGGTACACGATTAACTATTATGTTCTTTACTAGATTCGATAACTTTGTAATAAAAAGTTCTTGCTTAATTAATTCTGTTTTCATGTACTAATGTAATTAATTCAATCTGCATATATTTTGGAGCTACAATTCGTTCTCTACCGTTTGCGTATTTGTAAAATGTCCCGTTCCTTTCAAAAAAGTCTTTAGAATCTTGCTTTTTCAAAGTTTATTTCATTGTTTTAATGTTTTCATCTTCTTGAGCTTACTTTAATTTTGCTGAAAATTTATCATTACTAATTATCATGACAGGATGTCTACACAAAGCATATACGTGTTGCCTTCTAGTTCCAGTTCGATGTTCGATTTCGTAGTGAAATTCTACTAGTTGAAGATCTTATCCGGCTATACGTGCAATCACGTCTTTTTATGCATAGTCTTTTGAAATCCAGAACAACTTGTGACTATCTTAAAATGTTGACCTAAGAGGTATACTCAAAACTTCCTTAATGCTGCTATAATTACGAGAACTTCTTATTCATAACTATCATATTTCTCTTCAGGTGGACTTGATTTCCTTGACGTATAATAATTTGGATGTAAGCTTCCGTATTCAACATCTTATAACAATATTGCCCCGTAACCTAATTTACTTGCATCCGTATATAATTATTTTATATTTGTAAAGATAAAATTGGGCCTTCAGATAATATTTTCTTCAATTTTTCAAACGCTTCTTTTTGTTGAGTTCCAAAAAACAAATGGATTTTCTTTTCTTCTGAGGTTGCTTAATGGTTTCGCTATTTTAGAGTAGTCTTTCATGTATTTAGGGAAATATACTGTTAATCCTAGAAGATTTTGTACTTTATGGTCGTATATTCTGGAAAGTTTGCAATTGCTAATGTCTTTGGGATTGATGACTTGATAGTTCCATTCCCAATTATGTGGCCTAGAAATTCAACAATTCGCATTTGGAACTAATATTTCTTGAGTGTTATCTACATACCATATTTTTTTGCAACTTCGAACAAACGTTTAAGGTTTTGGAGTCCTTCTTTTCATCTTTTGCTTGAACTATGAGGTCGTCCATATAACTGACTAAAATTCTTTTACTTGTGATGTCTCTACAAATGCTTTTGACATATCTTTGAAAAACAGTTGAGCTAGTGATTAGCCTTAAGAAACTTTGTTAAACTCAAACTGTCCAACTGGAATAATGAAAGACGTGCATTTTCGGCAATCATTCTCAATATTGTCATGGAAAAACCGATTCGTAAATTTAACGTGCAGTAAATTTTTCCTTTTTGTAGAGTATCTAAAACATCTTCGTTGAGAGGTAAAGAGATTCGAATTTTATCCCCAATGTCCATCCGTCGAAATATGTTGCAAAGTCATGATAATAATATGTCCTGGTGTAGCTATAAAGTTTTTGATGGGTAGTAAATAGATGACGAAAGTTTCCTGGCATTAATTTAAATATTTTTATTCGTATTTCCTTTACTTGGTCATAGTTGTTTGCTATTTGTTTTGGTTGAAGTGCGGCGGTGTGAGAATTTTCAGGAGGTAAGAGTTCGAACAGTTATGAAGCTCAACGTTCTTTAGGAATGATTAAATATTGCACTTGGCATTCGAATAAGATTAAATATTGACTGATGTCTTCCTTAAATTCATATTTGTGGAGAAATTTAGAAATTTCTTTGGTTAGTAATTTTGAATTATCAGTTTGGTCAACCTTTGTGTGTAATTTCGGTTCAGTTTCTAATTTTAATTGTTCTAATTCAATTTCGAGTTGGTGCTAACGTTGTCTCTCTTCTACAGCAAGATCTTCTAGACGTAAATTTCCTTCAAATTCTTGTTTTTGTTGTGTTTCAGCAAGAGGTTCTAAGTGCAATATTTCTTCTTTCGCTTTTCGCTTCTCTATTACACTCGTAAACAAATCTTTAAAAGTTTTAACGATTAAGTCCTTAAGTTTTTTTAACTGTCATTGAAGAATCAGGTTTTAGATCTAATCCTTCCATGAGGATTAGCATATCTTTTGTACGTCCCTTAGCGATGTACGCCATTTTGAAATTAGTATATGAAAAACTAAAAAGAATAAATTAATTTGGAACTTTACACTTTATTCGTTTTTTGCGTAATAATAATATATGATTTTAATAAAACATGCTGATTATGGTGAATCTAGCTTAATCTTATTGAATTTGTTTTATACATATATAATATAAATATATATAGGCCATGTAAATGTAAGGTATAAATTGTGGAAATGATATAAAAGCACATAAATTTTCTTTCAGACGATTGCAATTCTCTGATTTGTTAAAGTAATTTTAAAAAAAGAATTATTTACCTTATTTCTCTGAAATCCTTTCGTTAACTATTCAATGGTTATGAATGAGTCCAGCTCGTCATTTGAATAGCGCATCATAATAGGCACTGACGAGTTCAGCTTTTCCAAAGTTTATCGAACCAAATGATTGCAGCCGAACCCTACTCGAACAGCGAAACTTTTCCCCAATAGATGCTGACGAGTTGAGTTCGTCCGCGTATATTATCCCGCGTTATTCGTGTTATAAACAATATTTACCGGCAAAATTTAGTTAATTTGATATCGTACAGATAGTGGTACAGGTACTATAAAAGTTTTTACATAATAATGAAAAATGTTTTCGATCCAGTTGTTAATCCAGTTATTTTTCTTGTGTAACTTGGAGCGTACTTGGTATTAAAAAATGTCGCCTTTATTGCAAAGATTTTAATGCTGCAATATGTGTAAATCTTTTTTTTAATGTATATCACCCACAAGAGAGTTTTAGAAATATATAACAATTAAAAAAGCTTTATAAAGCTTAAGGCTTTACTTCTTAAGACTTTATAAATCTTTAAATTGAGTTTATTTTGATACTTTAATTTAATATCTTACAAACCCATATCTATAATATTTAACTTTTACTGAATAGTTAGAAAGCGTAAGTTACAATTGGTCTAAATATTACATTAATATACTGCAAATAAGTGTTTAAAATTTTAATACTTTCGAAAATAATATATGTAATATTCATCATTTCCTTAATTGCTCAAAAGTGCAAGTTATAATTGGTGTAAATATTACATTAATATACCGTAAATAATTCTTGAAAAATTATCTTTTGAAACTATTTTCTAAAAATACTATCTTTTAAAAGACACTTAGCTATCAGTATTACCGTCAGCGACGCGTAATATTTTCGTTGGGCATTAGGGGAGGAAACTTCTGCTAATATCAGCAACCGTTTGATCGTAACGCTGCACTTCATAGCAGAGAGAAAATTTGTTGATTCGCCTAACCGTCAAAGGTTAAAATCTACGATGAAAACTGAAACAGACCCGGAGACAATTTAAAGTCATTAATTATTTTAATGAATGACCAAAATATATTCATGCAGAGAATAAAACTTATTTTTTTACAATGTAATAAGTTAACATTGATCACAGATTAGTCTAACAATTAACATTTTATGCGAACATTGAACACAATTTTATGGGAAAGGCAAAATATTTTCAATCAATTAATGGCGAAGTTTCATCACTTATTCATTTATTCTATTACACTTCTGAGAACGTTGACTCATTAAAAAAAAAAAAAAAAAAACATAGCTTATCAATTGACTGTTAAAAAAAAGAACATTCATAGAATTTAAGCGTAAGCATTTTAATTTGAAAAATATATATGCACATAGAAAATAAAAAGTTTTATTAGATTTGAAAACACCTGAAATAATGTTCGAAAAGATTTTATTTAGTACACTTCTCACGTTTTTTCATTTCCCTTTCTCAATTTGTTTTTAAATTTTTATCTTTCTCAAGAATTGACGTTCCCAATAAGAGAATTTACACACAATTTAGAGGATTTTACTAACATCACACTCGTGAATGAAGAAATACGTTGCTTTGTAGTTAGGATGATTCTCTTTCTATCTCTCTCGGGAATCTACTTTCCGATTAAGAGCAATTGCACATATTATGATCCCAACACAAACGAAGAAGTAATAGATATAGGTTGATGGTGATTTTCTTTCGTTGTCCCAAAAAATTGGCAGTGGATTCTGTATCGAATTTCCGTAAATTCTTGTTGTAAATAATCTTTGTTATCCAGGGATCTTCATCCGCATCTAGAGCCGATTGGTCTTTATTCTTGTGAGAAGACAGTTCCAATTTAATAACCAAAATTCTTGTTGTAGAGATATGCATCCGCGGCGAGCATCTAATTTTATCTCTGTCCGGGCCAAGCACCCGAATCTTCTTGTCATCCTTGGCTAGGCACCCAAATTTTTTTGTGGCTGTATCTACAGAAATCTAAGGAAAAGACTCTGCTAATTCCATTGGTTTGTACTTACTCTGTAGATTGGTGTCTACCTGAACAATTTCATTACCGAGTTCCATGGTTTCGGCACTCATTTATTTACTATTTAGTCCAATGATCAAACTTGAAATTGTTTCACTACATTTATTAGAATGAGTTGAATGAAGAATATATAAAAGCTACAATTTACATGCTGATCTTTAACGAACTAATTCCTCAGGAAGATAGATAGCCGTTAAATTCGTGACATTGTGGCGATGGACGTTGAAACGCATGCTGGCGTTCGGGGTAGAACATTTCTATAATTCATATCAAGAGCAGAGACTCAAACAAGACCTGTCGAGGGAAGAATCCTGACGAGTTGGGAGAGATGAAGAGGGAAAAGTGGAAGAAGCAGAGACCGATGTGCTCTGCGGTTTTGTTCTAATATTGAGGGTGATGCATGGGTTAACTCATATTTCTGATTTGTGATTCCCTCAGGTCAGCAAATGAGGAACTAATTTTACAAGCTCATTAAAAATGCAATTACTAAATTGATAATTAGCCAAAAATTCCACACACATGCGCACACACACACATGTGAGTATGTATGTACATATGACATTTATCACATTTCTAGAGATGTTATAAATAATTTTGGAAATGAGTAGTCTGCGTATCCAACTAAAACTTTGAAATAACGGTTATTTCTATAGCACCTTCATTTACAGATAATGTTTTACAACTGCTACGCAAAATTTGGTCTTTTGAAAACTAACAAGTATGATGATTAAAAGAAAAGGAAATGTTCAAAAATGATATGTAGATTGAAAAGTTGCCTACCTTTCCAGTTTTTTTTATTAAGAAAATAGCAAAATAACTAGCACTTTTTCTTGAGAAAATGCAGTTTTTCTAAAACAAGTTTGAAAGGTAAAGATAGAAAGTAATATCTTAACAAACTTAATGTAAGTTTTTGAGAACTACAAAAAGAAAAGTGAGAAAAAGAGAAAATATGTAAAAAAGGATATGTTTAAAATTGCAAAAGGTTATATTTGAAAATAAAATGAAAAAGAAGAATTCAGCACTCAATCGTAAATTTATCACTTCGATTTCTTAAATATTATCAGATATTTTTTTCTCTTCATTTCTCCATTTCCTTCTCGTTTTTTAATGTCCCAGTTATTTTTACTGTTGAGAAATTAAAATTACGTTCGTTTTCATCTGTGGTTTACCTTCATTCACGCAGTCAAATTTATAGTGCAATTATGAATAATTTGAAGATGATATTTGTCGTAGAATACAATTTTTAAATTTACATTTGCCGCTAACATATTAGCTTTTTTTTTTCTAAAATGAATATTATTTCCTTTCTTTTTCCTTTAAAAGTTTCCGAATGTAAAACAATTTCGTTTTTTTTTTAAATAAATGTGAACTTGCCCAAACTGTTTCAAATTGAAAGTAAATAAAGAAATTTTAAAAAATTAAAAAATTGAATTCCATATTATAAATTCAAAGTAACGCATTTGAATTTATGAGAGAAACTTTTTTGACTCAGAATTGTATATTACGGGTCCAAATTAAAAACGGTCATACGCAGTTCATTTCTTAGAAAAGGAAGTCTTCCCCAGTTTCTATATGGGCCTACCATATTAATCAAATCTAATTCAGTAACAAATTTTAAAGTCATTACTGTCATATAAAGCTGTGTGTTCATTAAGTTTCCCTTTGTTTAAATGGAAACTTTGAAAGTAAGACTTTTCATCAATTGATTTCCAAGTCTCACAGACGGCTTGTGTTTTTAATATGAAAAGATTTTATAAAGCTGGGGATGGTAATATAATTTTTACAAAGACATTATTGACTATGTGGTTGATCATTTTCATAACACAAAAGGAATTAAAATTATAGATCTGTTTCAAAAGGCAAAGAAATATTTTATGTATCAGAACTATTCTAAGAAAGTTTTGCGAAATTTTAGAAAGTAATGTGCATAACGAAATATATCCGTTTTAAAATTTATGCAATATGAAATATGCACTGGTTTTCAAAAAATTAAGAAAAAATCACAAAATAGCGATAACTCATACAAAAATGAACAATTTCAAATTAAATTTTAATATCTTAAGATAAATTGATAAACGTAAAGAAAAGTATCACAAGCAATAATATTAAGAAATCATTAGTATAACAGAAAATCATGAGTTTGGGAAATTAATTTCTTTACTACTTTTGTAGTTTTGAGTATTGAATGTTTTTCTCATCACTTTGCTTCCACAGTAAACTTCCTAAACACGTCTGAAGTAAAGCATGAAATATTAATTTAATTTCTCTCTCTTACCGATTCAATCGGTTTCGAGTTAGTAGAATAGCTGGAAGGGAATTCTTAAAACAAAGTCAAAACTTCTTAGCTATGGTCAAGAAAATCCTTAGAAAAAGAACGGCAAGCTGTCTGCCTTTGATCACTTCAGTATATTACTCTCTCTCCAGCTGACTAACTTAAAATTCTTATATTACTCAATTCTCCAGGGCTTATGAACATAATTTATTCAATCTGATTACTACACTGAATAATTTCAATATAATATTCATAGATCACATTTTACTCCTTAGGAAGAATTTGAAATACTGACACAATCAGAAATAGACATAATGTCTTAATTGAATGGAAAATCACGTAAGAGCTCAATGTCACAAAGTAAGAAACAATAAGCTTTTTTTCTTTCTCCGTGTGTATGTGTGTGTGTGTGTATGTATGTGTTCTCATTTTTCTTATTAAAGTTCCAAAATTTCTCTAGTATCAAATTCAAAAGTAAAGAGTTCATTTCATTTTCCTGTTCCGATTCCAAATTATTCATCTATTTATTAAGCGCTAATGAAATCCATTTAATCCTCATTCCCATTGTCGTAAATCTGCTAGAAATAATTCCTCTAGACTGTTAGACGTCAGGGAAATTTCCTCATAATCCTTTCAACTTGTACCATGTGAGTTCACGTGACTTGGAGAAAATCAAAAGATATACCAACCTATAAAATCGACTGCACGGATGAATTCCGTCTTCTTATGCTCTTCTACACTTTTCTACTGTTAACTAAGAGGCAAAGCTGTGACTCTCAGTTAAAATGAATAAACATACTATGAAAAAAAGAACTCTTCTTTTTGGTCATGCATTCGGAATATTTTATTAATGTAAGAACAAATGTTTAAATTAAAATTGCATAACTATAACAAAAATAATGTATACAAAATTAATAAAATTAAAACTATTAAAATATGTATTCATCAAATTTATTAATTACGATTTATATAAAGTAACTAAAAATCCTGATTATTTACATATTTGTAAAGAACATTTTCAAAAATATTTAAGAATACTAATAAATTGTAAATAATAATTAAAATACTCAAATATAGCAATATAAATCATTAATTTTCTATTAAAATATAAAACTAAAACATGTATTTTAAAAATATTTCTACTACAATAATCGGAATTCCCAAAAGAAGTGTAACGCTAAAAAGCACAATTCAAGTAAAAAAAGATTGAAACACATTAAGAAAAAAGGAAGTTAGTGTATCTCAAAATACTGTCTCAGGATTGGAATTGATACATTCATTTTTAATATTAATATTATGAATCTAACCTTTTACACTTTTCAGCAATTACTTTATAACAAAATGATATAAGAATACCAACAAAAAATCTTCATTAAAATGAGATTCAACCAAGATAGTAAAAGAATACACTCTTATAAAAAAAGAATCAAAATTTATTTGAGTTACATGAAATTATGATCAACAAAAAATTATCTAAACATATTTATGCACATTTTTTTTAAATACACAACTTAAATAGTTATAATTCTAATACAGACCTAAGGCTACGAGAATGTTATATTACAGAACCTATCTAATATTTTGCAAGGAATGCTTTTTATTGCCACATTTTGTGTGTATATATATATATATATATATATATATATATATACGAGTAGGAGGGTGTGCGTAAGTAATATATATATATATGTGTGTGTGTTTTGTGAGTACGGTCGTAACGAATTAAATAGAAAAAAACATTGTCTGAAAAGCAGAAACTGATTTTTTTCCTTTCAAATTTTGTTTTCAAATCATAATCCTTCTCGTCAATAATCAGATATGAAGAATTAATATATTTGATTGACTTTTTCCGTAGAAAAAAAGAAGAAAAAATATGGATGCAAAAGTTTTGGATTAATATTCTTAATTATTAACTAAAGGTCGATATGCAACGATTACCACATTAGTAAATTGATCGCCAGATGTTCATGAGTCTAAGTTTCGAAATTTTTTTCCAAGCCTTTTTGTAAACAAAGGACATCCTTTATTACTGACTACTCGCCAGCTGATGTGGAAGTTTTCGTAAATACATGCGAAAAATTTGGGCAAGAAATCTGTTTCTGGAAAGTATTAAAAGTAAAAAAAATGATGAAAGAATGCAACTTTTATGAGAAATTTAGCTCCGCAGTTGATTATTTGGTTTCTTTTGTCTGTTGTCCTAATTGGAATCTAATGATGGATATTGAATTTTGATGGAAAACTTTTTTACTTGAAAGAATACTGTCGAAACAATAAAAATGTTTTCTAATTACATGCTGAACGATAGCTACGATTATGAAGTAAAGCATAAAAAAAGATTAATGGATGCAGCGTTCGTTGAAGTATTAATAATCTGTTAAGTATCAAAGTCTATTTATCTAAGTATCAGAAATAACTTTTCTTTAAGATTTTTTTTTTTATTTTACTCTGTTCGTAATTGTCATTCTCTTACCATTAAATTTTTAGGGAAATTATAATGAGAAGCAAAAGTTCAAAGAAAAGAGGAGAATCTTTTTTATGAACTTAAGATTTAATTAATATTCTATTTTATTCTTTTGACCGAGATCACTCGAAGATTTTATTGTTTGGGTAGTTTTCGGTTACTACTCAAAGATCCGTTTACAATTCAGAAATTTATCAATATTTTCTAGAAATAGCGTTTTTTTAAAATTTCTTTTACATATATTTCAAAAATATCTTTCGAAAATCTTAAAAAATAGCCATTTAAAAAGAGAAACAAAAGAAATATTTTAATTTTATTCAAAATATTAGATAAAAGAGTCTTGCTTGTAGAATTATTTTATTTGTTTTTGCTTTTCGGGGGGGGGGGTAATGTAATCAGGGTTTCTAATGAGATCTAAAATTCACATGTTAACTAATTTACATTAAAACTGAAGGAAATTTTTCAATACCTTATAGCGAGTGTGTTACTTTGTTTAACGATGTCGCAAAGTAGAGAATTTCGAAAATGAAATCATTCACACACACACACAATTGTCCTGATAAACAAGAATTTCCATAACGGAAAAATAATACTTGATTGAATAATATCTCATCATGACTATCTTTCATTCATGAAATATAACTCCTTATAATATTTTGCAAAAAAAATTGCTTTCAAAAGTTTGGTCTTTTAGTCTCTACGAAATATTTGTATGAATGACAAATATTGCATCATTTAGATTAATGTATGATTTTAGCATACATTTGTATAATTAGGATAGAAGCCTATGATTAAGAACCTTTCAATTATTAACATTATAATTATTAAAATGCTTTGACAACATATTTTAATGATTATAAAGTGTATAATAATAATGAAGAAACGAATTAAATGATACTACAAGGATTTTCTAAAGATTCATTAAGAGTAATAAGTTTGTAAAATATTTAATTTAATTTCTTTTCATTTAATAAATATTTTATTAAATAAATGTGTATTTAATGTATTTTTAGTAACTGTTATGATACAAATCAAAAGCTCGATTTATTCTGCTCTAGGCATTGAAGTTGTCTAACGTAATTTCGATAAATTTACCCATATTCCCCTTTCCCTCAAATGTTGTTTTTTCTGTGAAATAGTGAAGTTTCATCAAAAATTGGAATTGATCGTATACATTTTCAGTGAAAAAAACTAAAAATATTCAATATTATTATACCTTTTTATTTATACTGAATCACAAGCTTCCAGAAATCATGTTTTCCTTTGTAAGACTAAATATGCAATGACATATAAAATAAATTATATAATTGAAAAAAATTGCAATTATTCGAGTTATAACTGATAAATAAAATTTAAATGTAGAAAATAATACTTGCAATAGATAAAAAAAATCAGTACATATGCAGTAAATACAATGAACCTTTATGAAACTTTTTCCTCATAAATTTTCGTCTGAATATGTTTAATTTTTACATACAGAAAACTTGTGATTTGGTTATAGGTCTTTTAGAAACAATTACATTTATTTTACCTTGTTAGTGGATATCATAGAATTTTTAATCATAATTATAATTGGAAATATTCACTCCCCAAGAAATAACTTCAAAGGATTGACTTCTTCCTTTTTTCTACTGACAGAGCAAAATATTTTTTTTCCTCGAGTTCTCTCATCCGTCTATGTGGGCGAGGTAGCCTAGTGGTCATGGTTTTGGCTTCGTGGTTGGAGGTTTTCGTTCAGTCGCGAGTTAGATCCCTGGCCGCTGAAGACCCGCCGTGTAGCCGGGGATGATGCACGTTAAATTTGTTGGGTCCAAAGTCCTCCCATTGTGGAAGTTAAGAGAAGGGGGCTCCAGTCAGGTGTCGTCCTCGTAAATTGACCGAGGTGCAATATTATGAGGTCCGTCTCCAATAGTCCTTGTGTTTTTTCTAGTGTGACGTTAATAAAAACTAAACTAAACTAAAACTAACTCTCATCCGACTACATTTTGCTGTCTCTTTTCCGACGCACTCAGGGCCGATAAGAAATGAAAAGAAGTAACGAATATTATTTTAAAATTCATTGCATCATCACTCGTAATCTGTGGTCACTGACCTTTGAACAAAGAAAATAAATGCAATTTATTGTGATCACAATTTGTCTTTACTGTGGGATACAGAAGAAGACAACCATAAATTCCACATTCATTAATACATCATTCAACCAAATCATTATGGCAACCCTATCCATATTATCTGTATGACAAAGGAGATACGTGATCAAGTCGAATTAGTAATTAACTGCTGTTTAGGGATAATGAGGCATCATTATTTCGATTACGTGAGCATGTAATGAGGTAAAGGTGTTGATATATGCAACATTGATAGACGGCAAATTGTGATATCCCGTCTCGGTACCAACGTCTCCAAAACTGTACGGCTCATTGAGTGTTTACAAGTTGTTGTGAGCACCTATGCAAAATGGAGGAATGAGAGTGATACAATAAATAGGTGTTACGAAGTGGATCGCCCACTCTTGGTCAGCAAAAAATAACTTTGGAAGCTAACCTGCTTGGTGAAGCGAATTCGGTGGCTGATAGTGATTCATCTGACAGCTGAATATAATGCAAATATATATAGAATCATTCATTCAGTATATAATGTAAGACTAAATAGCACACTTTCAGCATACTTTGTTTTTTGGGACTTCATAGCAGACGTATTTTAGCCCTCGTTACACATACTATGGTTTCGGGTACATCACAAGTGAACCACGTAGAAACGGAATATGGTTACTGGTAGGATGTATAACAATTCAGAATGAACCACACCGAAAACTGTGTCAGGATATTCCGTTTTCTAGGCGAATAATTGAAAATGCATATATCGTAGGTCATAAATAGGCTAATAGTGTGGGAAACTATGTTAAGGGAGTCTCTGGGACCTTTGGTTGTAGGTGAACATACCGCGAAAGGTATGACCATCCTCAGCGTCATTGCGGACCAGTTGCACCTACTTGAGGAATCTGTTTTCCCTACTGGAAATGGATTCTTCAAACATATATCGCTCCATATCACAAGTCTCAAACTGTACTGTTGTTGTTCGAGAGTCATGAGGATGAATTCCATATGATACCATAGTACACTAACTCACCAAAACTTGATTTCAAATATAAAGCTTAGGATGCCACGGATCAGCTACTCAGTGCTCGAACAACCATTGCCTCGAACTATTGAAGAATTGAGTGGCCACTATTCGATCCTCTAGTACAATCTATTTCCGAACATATTTTCTGTAATTGTGGAAACAGTGCCAAGGTGGATAGCAGCTATTTTGAATGCCAAAGGTGCCCCACCGTGATATTGAGTGGTTGGATCATAATGATTCGACAATTCATTGTATTTACTATATAGTTTCTAATGAGTTAACATGAACATATATCATGTTGAGCTTAGCAGTAAAGGAACTAGCTTCAGTTGATTTGCTGCTATGTAAGGTTGATGAGTATTTTAGTGCAGAATACAGACAATTGTTTTTTTTTAATATTACGTATAAACTATTTCCTATAACTAATATTATTAGCAAGAGTAAGTATTGAAACTATTAATCAGTCATTTAGTTTTATAGCTTACATATTATATGTATGAATGAAAATTTAATAAAATGTTGCTATTTAAAAATTTTTATTTCAATAGTAGAGACTTTTCTTTTGCTACAAATAAGTTTTACAAATTTCTATTTACATTAAGGAAATACATACTGTCTTATAGTAGAATGACTATGAGGAATTCACGTGATAACGTTTCTTTAATGTATGCATGAGATTACATCCTCCACAAATATACAGAACACATTTTAAAAAAATCATTTTAATAAAGAACATAATATAAAAAAAATAGTTGAATTGATCCTGTTTCTCATATTAATTTTTTTTTCTTTTAAAACAATACTAATACAAGTCACAAAACTTCTTGAATGCGCATAATATATTTAAAATAATTGCTACATTTTAGATCAACTATTCCTATTGGGAACGTCTAATCCAGATATTTTTCCACTCAGTAATTGTTTCTTTGTACGGACGCCTTACGATTAGAAGTACAGCGTATATTTTCATAGCTTATACGTTTTATTTATCATGCAAAAATAAAACGAAATTATAATTCTTACTTTCTGTTGCTATTATTACCTAAACTCTTACAAATAAAGTTATCCTCAATTTTGAGGATTATTGCATACATGAAAAAATTACTTATGTTTTGTTCTTATTCATGCATTAGACTCATTTTAAGTTACAAATGAAAAACATATGAATTGCAGCAGAGCCTCTAAGACTTTAAATTAAGTTTTGTATACAAACGTGTGTAAAATGTATGTGCACAATAATGAACGATATATCCAGAATTATATTTAATATGTTAAAATACACATTTTCTTACAAAAGAGAAGCTGATGCATATATCACATTTAAAGTTGAAAAGAAGAATTGATTCACTATTTTAAATGAGAAAAGCATGAAACGAGACATTCTAAGTTGATTAATTTCAAGATTTAATTTACTTTTCTATAATCAAAATAAAATTATTAAAACCATTTAAATATGTACAAATTTAATTTTTAAATTTATTTCAAATCTAATCTCTCGTCTTTTCGATATTCAGAGTATTTTCAGATACCTCTGGTAATTAATTTGTTTCAAAAAGACAAATTAAAGTTATTAAAGTCAGAAAAAAGTCTCTAAAAAGTCGAAATTGTTTTCGTAGAAAACTATACAGACTGATTTAAAATTCAGACTATAGTTCTTGACATGAGACATCCCAAATGGAAAGGAGAAATATATTTACTAAAACTTGAAAAGTAAATTTTTGAAATAAAAGATCAAACAGACCTTCTAAGTTTCATGATATAATCTTCCTAACAAAACAGATAGTTTTTTCATTTCCTCTAGACAAATTTTTTATCAGTAGGATTTGAAATTCTCTTCTGTTTCAAAGCTCAGCCTGTCTACTTTCTTTTTGCCCAAACAATCTCTTTCTTCCTTGTGCGTCCATCTAACAGTCACTCTGGAGACATTTTTAAGTCAGACCTCACTTAGCGGTGATTAGAAATGTGTTGAGAGTTTTAGCGTAGGACATTTTTTCCTCTATTATATATGGTGAAAATTTTCACTTTTGTGAGAAATTTTATTTTCATTCTTTAACCACGATGTTGTCCCCCCCCCCCCTTTTTTTTTTCTTTTCTCTATTCTAGATAATTTAAAAGTGTCGAGGATAAAAAGGATTGATGATCGAATGATCTGAAAAATGGATAAAGGAAAATATAAAGGAAATGTTCGACAACTGTCTTATGTGTCCATTGAGGTTTAAGAAGAAAACAAATTTCTTTCAGTTGATTAATTGTCTGGAAAGCTATAAGAGTGAAGGATGTGTAAAATATCATGATATTTTTAATGTTAAGTGATGTGGCTATTACTGACGAGAAAAAGAGAGCAAATTTTAAAACTTAGAGAACTGAAAAGTTACAATTGTGGAACAATTAATGTTGCAAACCATTTGTAACAACAGTAAGACATCGTTTAGAGCTTCCTCGATTAATACTAATTCAATGATATGAAACTTTGGCTTTGAATTTTCTTCTAAATTTCATAATTTATTTTTTATGTAAACCAATAGAAAAGTATTAAACGCTTAAGAATAATGAATGATGGATATATAAATTGTAATTTGGTAATAAGTTTGAGCATGTGCTTAAAATTTTATATGGTGCACAATACTTTTCAGAGAATAGAGTTCTTACAAAATATACCAAACATACACCAAAATGTAAGCTAATTAAAATATTTGCATGTGCTTAAAATGTAAGTTACATTATGAGTTTGAGTTGGTAGAATATTATTTGGCCATGAGAGTCACTATCCGTGAAATTAACAAAAATATAAGAGTTAAATATGTTAAAAATGTGCTCCATAAATTTTAATATTCAGGTCAGGAAATTCAAAAAAGCGACGTAACTTTCATTGCACAAATAAAGTTTGTAATATTACAATATCTGTCCTGCGTTTGTTGACTATAAGTAGTCCAATAAGGAAGATAATGGAAAAGAACACTTTATTCACAAATATTCAAAAAGCGACCATGTACAGGTAGCTGAATTCCTACAAATTAGCAAACAACAGATAACGAATCTCTAGCAATAACAACAATATTACATTTTCAATAACGTTCTGCTCTCCAGCTTAGTAGTTCGTACAACCAATATATCTCTAAACTATTATTTCTACTTCAAAGCGGGCTCCAATAGACCAAGCAAATTCACCGGTAGATTCAACCAGACTACGCACCTCTGTGTATTTATAGCTGCCCCACCCAAGTGCGACAACACAGGGAATGTTCAGGAAAAATTCATATCTTCTCTCCTAATACAGGTATCAGGACATTTCGAGAATTTTCAATAACCTCGACTTCATCAACAAAATTGCTAAGGTCAGGTGTTATTGCTTAACTCTTCTTGGGTATCCGATGAAATCGTAAGAAGAACTTTTGTAAAAGCAACATTAAAAGGAAACATCATAACAGATCCGTAACAAAATTTATTTTTTACTGATTCATATGTGTGTTAAGTATACTCAAGTTAATATATACAGAACATATTTTAAATTACTTGAGTTTAATTTAATTATAAAATTCTGCTCCATTTGCTTAGTTTTTAGATGTGATTTTCCTTTTTCCTATTTACTGTATGTTCAAATCTTCTCTTTTAAAGCTGTTTAATTTAGCACCTTGTCGTCTAGAAACAACTCTTAGGCACTAAATTAAGACTAATGGCCTAGTATATAAATTTCACTAAAGGCCTAAAATAGTGCATGTTCCATTAATTCTTCATAATGCATTAAATTATACTACACTTGTTCGACATAACATCATCTGCAAAAGTATCCATGTCCTTTGAATTTTTCCATAAGCAGAAAGAAAAGCACTTATTCGTAATATAGTGCGAAGCCGTTAAATTTGTGGTTCGTAATCTATTCAGTGTGACTGACTACTGATTTCTTATGGATGACATTTGATGAGATTCAGAATAATCTTTTTTTCAAATGACATCAAAGTTTCCTGTTAAGAGAAGACATTAATATATATTCTTTCTTTCTGTTTTATATATAGCGGGATAAACATGCCACAGAATAACAATTTGCAATTGTAAACTTATGTTCCGAAAGAAAGAAGTTTGAAAGATGAAATTGGTAAGTCGAATGGTGTTTGTGCACCTAATCACTTGCCAAAAGGAAGCTCAGGGAACACTTAAAGAAAAAAAATTAATAAACCAACAAAAAAGACGTGGGGGGAGGGTGCTTTGAGAACAATCAAAAATATGTGCAAGACAAGTGTCATAATGAGGGGGTAGAGTAAATGAAACCCATCGCTATCCTTGGAAGGAAAATGGCAGAAAACCAATAACTGAACAGAAGAGTTTTAAAAATATCTGAAGGCACAAGGAAATCTTAAAAATAAGTCCTAAGCGTTTAAAAGAACTTGACGTTCATAAAACCGGTTCGCTGTTTATGTAAAGAAGTGGCAAAGTAACGAAAATAAACAAACACAAACAACAAAGGAAAACTCTTGGTTAGAATGTCTGAGGCAGAAGAGAGATATGATGAAAAGCAGTAAGTACTCTGATCGTAAAATGCAGACGGTGACTTTCATCACAAAAGATAGAAGAAAATATCCATCTAGTGGAGATGAACGAAAATTTGTCTTTGAGATGCCGCCTTTGAAAATTCGGGGCATGAGAGGGTCGACCATTTTATTAACTTTTGCTTATAATTTTTTTAGGTTTGAATGTTGTTTGAATTGGATATAAATCACTATTTCTGGATAGTGAAATGTTCCAGTTTTGAATTTCTTGTAAAAACTACTTTCGAGATCTCGCTTTCAGTGAGATAAGCTCTAGGTTCAACTATTTTTATTTGTCATATTTCGCGAGATATAAACATTTGTTCTTGTATTAATGATTTCCATAATAGTTAAAAATGAAGTCCAGAAAGAGTGTGAATGTAATTTGAGTAGTTCAGATGAATGTTGGAATTTATATTGCAGCTATATCTTTATCAATACAGTAACTCACGTTTTAGCAATCATAGATCCCAACTGCCGCGTTTTAACTAAATCTAACTGCACGTAGGATAGGTTTGAAACCCAATTATGTTAAACTCATGCAATGCTAATATTTACATGGAATAAAATAAGAAACATAAGATAATCAAAGATTTTTTTAGCTGTAAGTGAAAAAAATAATGAATACTGATCCTCATATCTTATAAACAATTCTGTTCGTATAGAGTCATTAAAAGGATGAACGGTATTTTAAAAACTGCTTTAATTACTTCAGTTTTAAATATACATTTGTCAGAAAGGGCTTAAATGAGCGAAAACTAGAATATTTTCATATTCCGTAGAACCAGTTTCACAATGAAGATTGCGTCTTATCAAGGAATTGCATTTTGCATTCTGAAATATCTGTGTAAAACGAAATCGAAATCAATTACTTCAGTCTAATATACGTTTCGTTGGCTTTTTGGAAAATATAGTTCTACTGACCAAAACATTCTTAAGTGGTATTATGAGTTTGAAGAAACAAGTTGTCTCTGTAAAGGGAAGACACATTAAGGATTGGGGTTAGCAATGAGAATGTGAACTTCCTTATTGTCAGGATATATACTCAGATACAGGCAAAATACTCAGAGCTTTATTCTGTAAATAATTCTAGAATTTACTGAGGCAATGAAGAGAAAACGTCTTGCCTCATCTCAAACGCATCACTCTATGGTATGTGAGGACTGGAATAACGGAAGTTATTAATATTATTGATGTTCCTATTTTTGCTTATTAATTTTTGTATTTTAACTTTTGAAAATGTGGCAGATGAAAATTTCTATTTATTTATTTTTGGGTAAAATATTTTACCCTAGCTATATTGTTGAATGAGTAAATCATTCCGTCAAAGTTGTGTTGTAGTCTGTCATCAGTTCCCAGGGAGTTGAATGCCTTTACATTGAGGAAGGAACAATATAGAAAAGTACCTGAGTTACCTGAAAAGTACCTGCAGTTAATTTACTAAAGACCCATTATCGAAAATTGTACCCAAAGAGCAAAAATGTTGTTTCTACACATGATCCAGTGTCTTTCAATAAAACGCAAGGAGCATTAAAACCTTCTTAGTACACAATAATATCGCAATTTTGCACTGGTTAGGGAAATCCCCGGATTAAATCTGATTGAGAGATTTTGAAAAAAACCCTAGAGTGAAATTGCTAGAGAAATAGTAACAACTAAACGATAAATAATAGAACACCTAATAAATATATGGCATAACAATTCCCAGAGTAGAAAATGGGCATAACCATACATAGAAATTACGTCCAAAACTATTAAAGCTTTAATAGCATTTAAAGGAAATGTAATTAAATATTAATGTAGAATATTATTAATTCTTTACAACGTAGTGTTAAATATTTTCATTATTTATTCTTTTTTATTTCCTAAGTTGAATATACCATACACTTAATTGAAGAAAATTTCGTATAACTAATATGATTTTGTTTCATATTTCATTATTAATACATCAATTAAAAGTTTTTTCAACGTTCACATGATTTGGAAGCTCTCTGTATACATCTATTGACCTTAAAAGTGCATAAAAATTATTTGACAATGTTCTTCTTATTCATGATTTTAAACATTTCAGGCTAGATATCAATGTTTGTGCAATGTTGTCTTGAAGCTTTAAAAATAACTTTTTATAGAATTCTACAGGGATTTGATTTAGTAGTCAATTTAAAAAGATTTATAAGATAAGAGCTTAAATTACAAAATTTGTGATTCAGAATTTATGATGATTAAAAATGGAAGAATGAAAAAAATGAAAAAGAAATCCTCGTCTCCTCTCATTTTAAATTGAGTCAGCTAATGCGAAATGTAGTAATAATAATATTTTATTGTTGATCGGGTTTCAAATGCAAAATAGCTCTACATAATTAATAAGCACTTTCTTTTTTATGCAAATCGAAATTTTACCCTACGATTCATTAACAAACACAATTTATTTCTTTTTCATATAAAACAATTAACGCGCACTCATATAAATACACGACAACTTCAATTAAAAGTCCACACAATCACTGAACTTAGCAATATAAAATAGGAAATCATAGTAACTGATTACAAGGACTATTTTTCACACACAATATATGCTCCACATTTGTTATTCAAGCATCCCGCTAGTTTTATTGTCTAGTTTTGTCACTAAACTTGGTAACTAGTTAACGTATGATGACCAAGTGTAATGCCAAGGTCCCTCCCCCTATCTGTTCTCTGATACTGTCAGGCGTATTCTGTTCTTGTCCTTGGAAATATTTTACCAGCCACAATATGCTTTAAGAAGGAAAGAGAACGAAATCGAAAATTTTTGTGATCATATATTTCATGATTGTAATAAAATAAATTTTACTTATGATGATGTTAAATCATTCATTAATTTACAAAGTAATATTTAACTTAAAAGACATTATAAAGCTTATAATGCAAACAAGGAGATTTGTTATATTTGCCAGTAATATTCTGTGGAGCTGAATCTGAATTTAAATCAACAAATATTTGATTATGCGTAACATTATACTAAAAACAGTAGATCTAAATTGAAATGTTGATTAAAACCTGATTTATATGAGCTAAATATACATATTTACTGATATAAATTTAAAATTAAGTTCTTTTTTCATCTGTTTCAAAATAAATAAAAATTTACTTACTGTGTCACAAATATATGGTGAGATAATAGTAAAATAATGGGTATTTAAAACTGGAGAGTATAATTTAATGAAAATTGCTTGAATTTAAAATGATAAAATAAGACTTATTTGATTTAAGTGATTCTGTTAAACATGTGACCAATATAATGAACTAATAAATTAACTAAAATGAGGACTTCAAGTAAAAAGAAAATGTTTTTTGAAAAAGAAATCCTATTAATGATAGTTTAAATGGAATGAAGACTGTTGTCGAGGCACTAAATGGATTTCTTTTCATTCACACTCTTCGCTTGAAGTACTTCTTTGTTGTCGTATCTGAAGACAAAATAACAAGTAAATGTAGACTGCTCTATTTTTACTCTAATACTCTTCCAAAAGAGCTAAATTCAATTTTATGTATAAAAATATTGCTATTCATAAAGCCATAATCTTTTACCAAATATGCATGGTAATAAAAAAATATAAAATAATTCCGTTTCAGATGATGAGAAACTAACAAAAAATTAAGGTAAGAGGTAATTTGATTAAGTCTGTTTTCGCGTAACGTTAAAGAATAGGAAGCGAAATTGGAACATTTTTTCGTTACCAAGACGATCGAAAGTTAGTTTTATATCCTGAATTCACTATATTTCAAAGAGCAGCGTACTTTATAATGTTACTAATTTTTTTCCGAATAATTCACTTTTTTCTGATGAAAGAAAGTGTTCTATGTTTCAGAAGCTATACTGTAATGCTAAACGGGTACTGAAAATTATGCCTTCAGCTGAAAAATGGCACATTCTTTAAATGTTCCAAAATTTCGAGTGTACTACATCATAAACAGATGAATGTGTTACAACATCAAAAACTTTTATTGATATTAGAATGAATTTTATATCTAGATATGTGTTCCAAACCTCGGTGGATTATTTTACATTAAGCGACTTACACACTTAAAGGTAATTATAGCTTATATATTTCTTGAAATATATATATATATATATATATAAAAGTAAAAGTAGTCACGTATAATATATTCACCATGAGCCATCGTGATAACCAGTTCTAAGAAATATTGTGAAATGCTTATGCATCATTCACATTATTAGTTCAACTGTACTAAACATTTCAAACAATTTACTAACTGTATTTTAAGCATTTCAAAGTGATTTTCATTTACTGACATGCTTGATTTCCAAAATATTATTAATTTAAGAAGATTTTGTTTTATATGTAATTTCTTCTTTAAAATAATTGTGTTTTGATTGACTTCAATATATATATAAATACTCAAAAATAAATTAAACGTTTTAAAAAAAAATATTATATCTTGTTTTGAAGTATTTATATTTTTAAAAATTACTATTAAAAATATGCATTTAATATATATTTACTTTTGATTTTATTACTACTCGTCATTTTGACGGTCCTCCGTCTTTTAAGTAATATAAAAATTTCCATCTTTTTAGAGTTAAGATCTGAAATATACAGAATCAGTCATTTTGAAGCAAAAGCCGAGGTTACCTCACCTGAAAATCTTGGGAGCCCCTCTAAAGTCCTTGGTAGAAAAAAAAGTTCAGAATCATAATGTATTTACTTTGATAGTTTTTACTTATTTATCAAAAAATTTTATTTACTCTTCGTTATTCTTCAAACTTCTCCTTTTTGATTGTGTATATTTACTTTTATCTGAATATTTCCGTTATGAATGTATAATAATTTAAGTTGTATTAGAAAAGTTTATTTTTCAGTTTCATAACAAATATTTCATATCAAGCATATAGATAGAATTATTCAATTTATTCCCTAAAATTATTTTATCATTTTGTTTTTCTAAGATTTAAATATGATACTACATTGGTTTACCGTGAAAGAATTCTTATATTGCTGTAAATGATATTACCTTTTTCTGGAATGAAATATATTTTAGAAGTATATAATTCACAAACAATAATGTGGTTTTATTAGTCATATAATTTCATTTCGCTTTGTATTTACTCAAAACATATAACTCAATAACATTTCAACTAAATATCTCTATTATTTAAATTAAGTATGATGAAACTTTCTCCGGAAGAGAAATGATATTTTCGTTAACAAATAAAACTAAAAGTTTAAAAAAAATTATTATACCGATCATTAAAATTTAAACATTTACCTTTTGGAATATTTTCAAAATTTAATATAATCTCGCTTTTATTGTTCTGAAACATTTTAATAAAGAATATATGCATCATATGAGGACTTTTTAATAGAAAAAAGTTATATGAAGTCACAAGGAATATACCAATTATGAATTTTTGATTGGCAATACATTTCCTAGCTTCGATTATATTAAAAGAAAGAGCTTCATTTTCAGCATTTATCCCTATAAAACAAGACGACTTTACTCCTACCTCGATAACTCAGCTGTTTCTGGCCCGATCGACTTAAAATTTTGACACGTTTGAAGCAAAGGTTAGTACTCTAGAAAGACCTGGTTACTGGTTTACTACGAGCGCCATCTCTGGGTTAGTCTCGGGAGTTATTGATTGGTGTGTTATAAGTGGGCTATAAATTTTTTATCAGATATAAAAAATACGGGATACGATAAATTATTCAATTAAATCTATTTTATTTAAATGTAACTATTGCTGCCATAAAATAAAAATAAAATAAACTTTTGCGTATTAATCTATCCATAACACTAATAATTCAACTAAGTGACTGAATTTACTTTGGATGCTAAAAACTATCGTAAAACCTATCATTTTACTATTGATATACCTTTGAAAGCATGCTAATTTTTCCTCACACTACTCAAAAATTATCTTCTCTGCAATTTATTACACAGATTTTTTCCTTAAACCAAAAAAAAACTACTTTACTTTTAATTAAAATATTTGCAAATAAAATATAATCTTATTCGTATTTGTTTTCACCCAAAAGTTGGTTTCCAAAACAGATATTTTAAAACACGCTTCATGAAATTGCATCATGTATACCTCTCTTCATTTGAATTCCTCCGAATCAGTCTCTGAGATGAATTTTCCTTTTCTTCCTTTCAGCTTCATTTCGTCAATGATTTCTCTCCGGAATTTGCTGTTGAAAATCTATCAATTGCGGAGTGAAGGTATTTTTTCTTTTGCTAAGAAGCCTGGAGAAGAGGAAAAATCCTTTCCTTCCTATTTTCCATCAGTATTTTTTTAAGCTAGGTCTTTTTATTCATTCTTAATGTTAGCATTCTTTTTCATTAATTAATTGTGATTCCATTAATTTTTAAAAATACAGGAAAAGAGACTCGGAAATAAAATTACATTTGAAACTATAAAGAGACGTAAATATGATAAAATATGCTATGTTTCTACCTGATCGATAATTTCATATGAAGGAAGTTTCTAAAATATATTCAAAATATTTCAAAAAAACTGTTTATGATTTGAAGAGAGTAAAAGATTCAAAACACAGACTTGCAAAAAAAAATACAACCAGCAAATTAATTAAAAATAAACAGTAAGAAACGTTATTTGATTTGGACTATTTTTTAGCCATCTTGTGTATTTTTACCTTAAGGGACTTTGCACACATCAATGATTTTTTATGTAATTATTTTTTTCCCAAAATGGAATTTTTTCTCATTTAAAATGTACCTTTGGAAATAAATTTGTTCTAAAATTAACTAAATATTAATCCATTAAACGCGTCGAAAAAAAATTTAAATTTTTTGTATGTTTTGTGTTACAACATTCATTTCTAATCATATTCAGTTTACATTAAAAAAAAAATTTTTTATATGTTTAATAAAAAGGATATGGTCCCGATATGGGAGATTTGGCACCTAATGTGGGTAAAAGAGATAAATCCGCCGCAATGTTGAGAAATGAATGTTTAGTTTTAATCAAGTTAGAAATCTCCAAAATTATTTTTAAAGGATTAAAGAAGTTAATATATCCAATATATTATATATCCAATATATACATATTAAATATGTTCAAGCCATAAAATAAAGAATTTGTAAATTTTCTAACTTGTTCAATTTCTTTTTCCATTTACATTTCTGTATGAAACTAAAGTAAGGAACTTTTGTTTAGTATGACATAACATTTCTCGCACCATAGACGAGTATTTCTTTTTACACATTTTACATTTTGATTGTTTGCCAGTTTGTGGGAGAAAATGATTATCATCTTCAAAGCATATGTTAGAGTTCACTGGTATGTGTGGTCCGAGTCGAGATATTGGCAAGGTCTCCAGCCTCTCTGATTTCATCAAACACATCACAACGTCTCGTAAAAGTGTTAATTTGTACATTGGTTCATTTATCTCGTGGTGGATTCACCAAGTCGCTACCACAGCCGTATTCAGATTATCATCTTTTTTCCAAACTTGATTTCTTTTTTTGGCTCTTTTTGTGTGTTTTTCCTAATAGCATCATTTAGTGTGACCACTTTTTTTGTCTACTTCCTAAGCTCTGTTTATTCCTTTTGACTTTTTTTCAAGTCACCTTCGTCGCTTGAAAATTAATTATCTTTTAGAAACTCCATCCTCTTTTACAATGTAATTTTCGTATGTAATTTCTATGTAAAGATGTAAAAGAAATTTCTCAGAAATATACCTTGCTTGCTGAAAACTTAGCTTTGAATGCTGAGTAAGAATTTATCATACATTTATCAAGAATATTCTTCAAAGCGCAGTGGAACATGTCACTTGCTTTGATAAAAACACCTGTCCTTGAATAACAAAAGAACGAAAACAGGTAGAGCAGGTTTTTTCGGGCAAAAGAGTTGAGGAGTTAACTCTGTTAATCACAACACGCCAAATGTAAGACCCATTTAAACCAGTTTTAATGACCCCTATTTGTTAAAAAGAACTATTTTTTTCCATTTTCAATGTTTCTAAATTTAATTATATTTATACTCGATTTAATTATATTTTGTGATTTTTTTTTTTCTAATGAAAGAAAAAAATGAAAATTTTGATAAAATTTAAATTTTTTGAAAAAATTGAATTTACATTACAAACATTTTGTAAAAATTACCAATGAATCAAGATACTTTAATATTCAATGACAAAATCAGAAATATGTGTATCTTAGTTATTTGTGATGAAAAAAAAAAAAAAAATAAAACCTGAATCGAAGTTTCCCAAAATGGGAGATTTGGCTCTTAATGGGTTAAAATTATTTCGTTCTATATATTAAAATCATTCACATACGAATTAAAGTAACTGCTAAATTTAAGAATAGATATAAAAACAGTGCGGTTAAGAAAAAGGTTCTGAATGCTTTTTCAGAAATAAAGTACATTTCAAGGACAATTGTTTTTATTTCCATTAATGATAATATTAAAATACCCTTGAGCCAAATTTCTTATTTTAAATTCAAATATTAAAGAAAACTTTATGAAAAAAGTATTTTAGTGTTTTAGTAACAAGGACAAATTAAAACATGTAATAAAAATACCCCTGGAGAGTCTTAATCAATTTAAAAAATTATATATATATATATGTATATAATTTCAAAATACACTTGTGTATGATAAAACAAGTATTAAAAACATTGGCCTTAATTTTAATGAACACTCACCAAAAACAACGAAAATAACATTTTGAATCCCAAGTGTAACAAAATATTTTTAGGTTTTTTAAAATTCACAATAATTTGATTATTGTACCGAAATTCTTCCTCATTGAATTTGCAATAATAAGCGTAATAATTCAAAAAAAGTAAAGATGTTTACGGTTATTATTTATAATATATACTTTATATATATTTCCAAAGAGGGACACGAATTGTTGCATGCCAAAAGTTCGTGTCGTTGCACGACTGTAAAAAATAACAATAAATTCACAACTTATTAACTGTAACTGGTTTGTTTTCTGGAAATTAAATAAATCCAGTTGATCAAAAAAGGGATCGTTATTGAATATTTAACCTTTGATTGTTTTTTACAAATTTTGTAATGAAAAATGTTGCAATCTACCTAAAAGTTAGAGGGGGAAATTAAAAAGAGACTAAGTGCTCTTATTTTTTGAATTATGCATGTGGCTTGCAAGAAGATTAAGTAACCAGGCAGTAATTAAGTTTTAAAGTATTTAATTAAAAACACATGAATGGACAAAAAATTAACAATTAAGATTAAATGAACCATGCTGCTCTTTACAGATGAAAAAGACCACAACAATGTTAGTAGCTTCCGAACTCCGAGCGACCACTGCTCCGCCGGAGAAGAGACAGTCTAGTAACATCTGTATTCTCTCTTGTGAGATGAAAGCTCCTCGCTGCTGATTGGGCGTTCACTGGTGAAGCGCCCTCTGTTAACGAGAGTGCAGCTCCACATACATAAATAATCAAAAATTATCTTATCCAAAATTTTAATATTCAATTTAATTACATAATCTTCTCTGGAAGCAGAAGTGTTTCTTTAAGAATTGCACGTGGAAGATAAAATACATTTTATTAAACCTCACAAGCATTAAAAATTGCTTTACTAAAATAATCAAAGACAGTGAAAGAAATAATGAACTTTTATTACAACAAGAGTTTTCAAAAATGGTAATGTTAAGGAGACGTATATGCATTGCTTCTGGACTTCGTTTACATTAATATCATTCCGAGCTGAAATATATGCTATAATTATAGTTTCAAATCAAGTGATTTGATAGCCATTGACCAATATCTCTAACAGGCGACACTGAAATAACAGCGTTATAAATCAGAAGTGGGAAGATTTAAGTAAGAAATTAATAATGTTATACATAAACAGCAAATTTAAGGAATTCAACAGCGTGTTTAATAATTTTTCTTTACACAAATCATAAAAAATATGAACCTTTAGAGATGAGCAAGTGCATAATTTTCTTTCTCTCGGAAAACCCCATTTTCATTTCAACATAAATAAACTACGAATGCAAAATGTTCACTAAAAATAATTTTTTTTTCAGAACTACTATCTATTACCAAGAACATTAACTAATTCTGGGGGTACCAATTACGCCTTTTATTTAACTTGGCGATATTTTTGAAAGTGTTGTTTCGTATTTCCTACAGACTAGGCTAAAACTGAGGAGATTAATTTCACTCTTTCATCATAAGTAATGTTACAAATTAATTCAAAAGCTACCCAAGTATGACTCAGATGTCTGTAACACATTTTTCCTCAATTCATATTGAATAGAAGCATCAGGAATGTTAAAGAACAAATTGAATATAAATTCCGTTATGAGAGATTCTACAGAACTATGAACTTTCATTCATATTACAAAATATATCAGCGAATTAATCGAGGTCTCCCTATCAGGGGTTGTTTCTCCTCAAAAAATAGCTGTTCATGCTGCACTGATTTTAATTTCAAATTTTTTAACCAATTGTAAGAGGGAAAACAAAACTTCTCTCTCTCTCTCTCTGACTCAAAGAAGAACCCGAAGCGCAAAAACGGTTCATTTGAGAAAAAATGCCTTATTTTTAAATTACTATCATTAGCTCACACACACACACATTCTCTCTCTATATATCTTGTTCAAATTTTCAATCGTTAATAAAATATTTTTTATTCATCCACTTAGGTTCAAATACATTTTTTAAACTTTTAGTGGATGATAATTGATGTTAATACAGTTTTTTCAAATATTATTTCATTTAATTAAATTTCATTGGTGAAAATGTAGTTTGGCCCAACCACTTGACGCGATTTCAAAAATTGCCAAACTTGGTAATTTTTTTTTTTTTTTTTGGCTGATCGTTAAGTCCACGAAGCGGATCAGGGTAGCCACATTTAGTAAAATACTGCCAAATAATTTAACAAAATAATAATTTAAAAAATAATAATTTCCCATGACATTTACTAAGTGACATAAACATGGATATTGCGCTCTTCATTATTTTCGGTTCTCTCTCTTGTCAAAGTTAACTTCTATATTTTTTTTCTACCGTTCAATTTATATCGCAGTTATGCTTTGTCTGTCTTAGCAAAGCCACATTTGGTTCTTGTGCCATTAAACTCAATCATTACTTGTTTCTCCAGATATCTTTAGAAAGATCAGAATTCATCTCCTTGTTTATTTTCAATGAAAGTCTGAAATCAAATTTGAACGTAACAGTTTTAATAATATCGGGTGTAGTAAATATCCATTTGAACCCACCGTTAAATTTAATAAGTATAAACTCTATATATTGACTTCTAATTCATTATATAACTTACGTCAACGCATTTCACATAAAAATAATTTCCAATGACTTATGAGTTTAATCATTTTGTCATGAAAGAATTTACAATATAGTCAGTTGTACCAAATATTTGTTTTAAGAGTTCAATACAAAGACATAGATTTGCTTTTACAACGTTTTTCTGAATTTCACTTGGTGTGTGTGTGTGTGTGAGTGTGTGTCATCAAATTTTCGATCGTTAATTTAACCAACTTCCCATCAAGCTAGAGCTTTGAAATTTTGGGTTCTCGCCTAACAATGCAATATTTAGACGTTTGCGACAAGTTTTAACTAATATTTCAATAATTTTAATAAGTCAAAATATTCTTTCCTATCGGCGCTTTTAGGATTGAGGAAAAACTTTCTTTCCCCCTCTGGGAGCACCGGGCACTCCCCACGCAGCATGCGGTATCGTAAACCATTTGTACTCACAAAGAAGAGATAGTATCTCCCCTTTACTATCTCCGAGATAGTAAAGGTTGCTGACTTTTAGTCAGTAATCATTCGCAAGAAAGAAAGTTTCCATTATTTGGCGCCGTGTCTTATCACAATAATTTTTTCTGAATTCTGGTTCCCATTCTTTTTTTTAATAGAATAACTTACAAACTTTCAAATGCATGTTTTGATTTTATGAATATTATGAATTTTTTAATACTCTCACAAATGTCTCTTTTTAAGTAAATTTTAAAGTTAAAAATAACCAACAGTTTTAAAAAATATTTCAATAATTTTCTCTAATAAACTTTGCCACCATATAAAAACGTTGTTTTTAAAAACGTTGGTTTTTATATCGAATTATTTAATTTAAATTCAGCAACAACATAATAAGCAGAGCTAGTAAGAAGGGATTTGAGAATCATAAAGTTTTCAATTTTTGCAGGATAATTATCATCATCAAAACGATTAAAAATTCCATAAATTTGACAGAATCTTCAGATAGTTACGAAATTTTCGATCTTGGTAATTTTTAAACTAAAGTAGTGTTTCCGAATTAATGACCGCGGCAGAATAGTGGTCATGGTGGAGGACCCGCAGCCGGCAGCTTTCGTCGAGTCGTGAGTTCGATGCCATTAATGATCCACTGTATAGCCAGGGATAATGCACGTTAAATCTGTCGAGGATCAAAGTCCTCCCTTTTGTGTGGTACAGAATTTAGGAGAGGGAGGACCCAACTCATCCACGTCATTTGACAGATGTTCAAAATTACGAGGCCCTTCGTTAAAAGCTCTCGTGTTGTTCTCAGTACAACATTAATAAAAGCAATCAATGAACACTTTTAAGGTAATTAATCTTGTTTTTAAATGAATGTCGTCTTAATGAATGTTATCAAAATTTGAGTCTGACATTACTTTCATATTATTCGAATTTTTATAAAAAAAAATAATTATTTAAACATTTTGATAATTATAGTAAGAATCAGTACTTAAATCTGAGATATTTTTTGTGTCAGACTTAAATGTTAATTAAAGTTATTAAAGTCAAAATTATTAATTGACAATAATAACCTAACTATTACCATAGAAATGATCAAGTGAGGAGTAAAAAAAATCTCAAGAATCCTGAACTAGATAGTTAGAACACAGTGTTAGTAATTCACAGACTGATGATATAGTTTACAAAGCACTGTAAATAAACCCAATAGTGAAGATTTAGCAAATACCAGTGGATTCAAAATGACATAGAAGATCATATTAACAGTATTACTCATGACACCTCGAACATTACTGATGCCAATTTTGACGAAATTCTTGTTATTTTTTTAGACATTATAAGACCTTATTTTGATGTTTTGATGTGGGTTTGATTGATCAAGTGCATTGTGAAATCAAAGACTGAAAATATTAAATACATGTTTTGAATAGCATTAGAGAATCAATTTTTTTAACCTTTACAGTTTTCGAACATTATGATATACTCAATTTTCGACCGAAAATTACATTTTCATTTTACGTCTTATTTTAAGTACTGCAAATAGAGTTGACTGAATATATATATCTATCTTTTCAACTATGCTTATGTTGATTAGAAATAGAGATATAAAGTATTTTCAATAGGTCTAGAAATCAAAAATATTTTTAACAATAGCCACTGATGTATATATTTCATATATATTATTTAATATTTTACAGAAAATGGATAGAAATGTGCAATTACCCAGTAAATCAGAGCAGTAAGTATTGAAAAGTTTAAAGTATTTGTAAGACCATTCATCACATGAATATAGTAATTAGAAATTGGGCTGTCATTATCTTAAAATTTAGTTTGGTGTAAGACTTTCTATAAATCTCTTAACGTAAAAACTCACATTTTTACCATTATATTGTTTTGGAAATTTGCCAACACATTTTATGATTAATATTTCAGCCTTTAAACTAAAAAAAAGTTTCAAGTTGTAATTATGGTATGTTACAAAACTTTTACAAGTTTTAAATATTGAATTACTTGTAGTATAAGAATAAGCTTGGAAGTTTATAATTAATTTGGTAGTGAAAGTTGTACTTCTATTTTCCAACTAGCATTTTAATATATTTTTGAAATCATTTCTTAAACTTCAATAAGATAAAAAATTTTAATAAATATATACATTAGTAACTGCATACATGATTCTACAAATGCCTGTTCCCAAAAGGTTCGGATAACTTATATATTCGTAAAATCAAATAACTGATAAATACTTTTCTTCTTTTCCTTAAGTTCCTATAATTTTTTTTTACCAGTCTATCAACAGTTGTATACAAAAATACTACCGAAAAGGAAAAAAAAAAAAGTTTTTTCTGGGAAAAAAAGGATATTTTGAACAAAAAATTTCAGATAGAATTTTGTATACTTTTCTACATTTCCTTGAAAAAAGTGACAAAAATACTACCGGGCATTTCTTGACGATACGAAAAAACAGTAATTTTTGCAAAGAAGATTGGATGGGAAAAAAAAAGAAGATGGGGAAAAAAAAGATTCGGAGTGATCTTTTAAAGACTTAAAAAGAAACAGAAAGTAAGAATATTATAAAAAAAGAGTTACGAGATAGAATACCGTTTTGCCCCCCAGGCTGTCACTTTGCGGTTTTAAATAATGCCGTGTCATTTTCAATTTCCCCCTTCCAACACTCCCTTTTACGATTCTCATTTCAAAATTCGGTATCGGAAAATCGAACATACAGAGTTTCGAAGTTGAAGAAATAAAGCAGGAAATCGACACTTGAATGAAAAAAGCAGATTTTGAGATTCATACAATAATATTAAAACACACAAAATATTAATAAGAAAAAGCCTACTTCCCAATTATTATTAAAAGTTGTACAAGTAATTTATGAAAAACCTAACTGTTAATTATGAATTTAATTATTTATTGTATGAAATACTTTGATTTTTCCCGAAAAATGGCAACATAAAATAAAACAACCAATCTTGTAGAAGGCTGTTTATTATTTTTTATTAATATATAAGCAGATCTTAAGAGAGAAAATTTATGCGTTAAAATATTATGATTTTTCCGATTTAGATTGTAATTATATTTTTCTTTCCATGTATTGTTTCAAATCCGAGATGATTCTTAATAAAATTTAAGTGTAATGAGAAAATTTCATTTGAATTTTTTGAAAGCAGATTTGTTTTGTAAATGTGAACAATATGATAGCCAAAAATAAAGAATTTACTACATAGTGGAGAAATCAGTAAAGATTTAGTCCTCTTCTGATCGTATGTTAAAGTGTCACTTAACCAGTCATAGACTGATAAAATTACCAACTGGTATTTTTAGGGATTTCTTGGAAAACTGAGTCCAACTTTTGTGTGTGTGTGAGATAAATAAGTAGCATTTTGGAACCAATGTAGTCAAGGAAGTTTTCAGTAAACATGATGACAGTTGAAAACATGTGTTGTCAAGCGAGTCTGAACATTATTTTGTTGTCAGAACAGCTGCGGATAACGACAGACAAGAATCTAATGTGAAGCCAGAGAGACTGTTAAATCAGCAGTCACAGCATCCTATTTGCGACTATTAACCATCTAATGTGAGGCTCTCCCATAAATTACAGATAAAAGTACTGTCAGAAATCTGAGGCGAAAAAAACTAAGCTCGTGCGGATTGCCTTTTCCCTTTCTCTCCTGTATACCATATAGATTGATTATAATAGTACAGGGTTCCATGCACATCGAAGTCACATACTAATAAAGAGCATTCTTTAGTGATGAATAGTGTTTCTAGCACTGTTTTGATGTGTCTGGAGACGTACAGCACTGCGTACCAGTCCTGCTGTTTCTATCGTATGTCACTTAGACCTAAAACAAAGCGTCATAATTGTGGGATACTATTTGGTTCTAAAGTAGCACTTCCTTATTCGTTGGGGCCCGACAGATTTCTTTAGTGATATATAGACGAAATTTTATGATCAACCTGTTCCTTTTGTGTCATCAGGGATTTACGTTTCAATAATATAATTTTCAAACACACACGACATATCTTGCTATGAAATCTCTTCAAGTTTTCCCCAAACATGCTTGTCCAGTTATGTTGCATCATCACTCTACCGTTGATAACATTTTGCAGTTAATAGAAAATTGCTAACTACCTTCTCTGTATAATCATGATTTAGCTTGAAACCAGAACCGATTTGGTTAGAAATCCAGCAGGTCATCATATGGGGAATTTTATTTAACATTTGTTACATCTGAAGATTTGCATAAAGCCCAGAAATGAACTAATATCTTACTGAATGATTCCTTTGGTTTTCAATCGAAGTTTGGAATAAATCGCACAATTGTTCTAAAATAATATTCGTTTCTGTTCAATACATGTTCTTTCCTCCAACTTCTTTACTTATAATTGAGCAATTCCTCATGATTTATCAGTTTTTATATCCTGGAACATATATACATCCTATAACAAAAAACGACGCACTAAGGAAAGGTTGCCCTATTGTTATGAAATTTCGTATGCAAAGACATTTGGATTGAACATGCAAATGATTAAAATTTCGTGTCCAATAGATGAACAGCGGGAGCAATGGTGCATCAAAACTGCGTACTCAGCAGGTGTATATAAGAAGGGATTCTCAATCCGATGGTCAAAATTTTTAGGACACCATTCAACGACTGAAAAAATGCCTCGCCATAAGATTCAAGCTCATTACGAGCAACTGTCAGAGTTTGAAAGAGGTCGTATCATTGGAGTGGAAAAGGCAGGTTGGACAAATCGAAAAATTGCTCATCATAGGAGTCGAAGTGATGTGGCGATTAGAAATTGCTGGCATTAAAGGGTGGACAATGGCAGATTTCACCATCATGAGGGTAGCAGTCGACCTAGGGCCACACCAGATCCAAAGGACAGAGTGATTGTCAGATCAGCTGTCACAGCATCTGATTCATCGTTATCAACCATCAGACGCGTGAACCGCTCACGAGAGTCCACTATGACCATTCTCAGATGGTTTACAGAGCAAAATCTTCGCTCGTATCGACCGCTAGGCTTCCTGCCCCTCATGCCTGCACACTGTCGAGTCAGATTACTGCTGCGCCTTTCTCTATCAGGTTCGTAGGATGCTGACTGAGGACGTATAGTGTTTAGGAAACAATCCTGCTTCCAACTGTGTCCTGCGATCATTGAAGACGTGTCTGGAGATGCTCATGGCAGCTTGCCGATCCTGCTTTCTCTGCGATACAGGACCTTTACTAGAAGTTATTGTCTGGGGTGCCATTTTCCTCGATAGTCAGACCCCTTTGGTCGTCATTAGAGTCACACTTACAGCACAGCGGTACGACGACGACATTTTTAAGACCTGTTTCACTACCGTTCCTTTTACAGTACCCTGGCCTTATTTTTCAGCAAGATAATGCTAGACCACATACGACACGTGTTGCTATGAACTGTCTTATAGCTTGTCAAGCACAATTCCTTGGCCTCAGATCTCTCTTCAATCCAGTATGTTTGGGACATGATGGGAAGGCGATTGCTTCTAGCAAAGAATGTTGATGACCTAGACAGACAATTGGAGCAAATTTGGAAAGGAATACCGCTGGAGACCCTCAGGGAGCTTTATCACTAAATGTCATGTCGTGCGGCAGTTTGTATTCAGGCTAGATGTTAGTAAACACCTTATTGAGTTTGTAAGTATGCAACTCTGAAATAAATCATTCAATATTTCTGAAAATTCAATCACTTTCTATTCTGTACATAATTTTCCTATCCGCCAATTTCTGTCTCCGTTATTTTTAGAAACATCTGCTAAATGTTGAACTATATTGGTATGTGTAAATAATTTAGTAATTAACCATCGTTAATAATTTACCATTTCATTGCTCAGGAATATTTCTTTTTATGTTTATTTGATAAAGTGTATGCTGTTACTTAGCGTATGATTTGTACTGGTAGTACTTTTGTTTCAACAATGCATAGTGATTTAATTGTTATTTTGTAGAATGAGACTTAGAACTTTTGTAGAATGAGAATGGAAATTTTATGGTGGAAAAAAATGATTGAAAAAAAGATTATACAAAGGGTCCTCATCTAAATTGGAAAAAAAAAACCATATTTATTCAAATAATAATTATAATTGAATAAAATAAAAAAATTTTAAAAAAAATTAAAAATGATGTTATAGAACAATAGAGAAAGACAGTGAAATCTAAAGCCAGGGAAAAAATAGAATACTAACATACGAAAAAGTAAAATCTATTATTTTTTGTCTCATTTATAATTTTTTATTTCAATTTTTTTAAATAGATAATAAGATAATCAGCTTTTACATAAGTAATATATAATTTTTAAATTTTGTTTCCGATCTATTTTGCATTTTTTATAGATGACATTTGTTATTTTATTTTTTTCTTACAGTTTTATTTTCTTTCTTAAATTTGTAAATTTAGTTTTTGCTTACTATTTTTTCCTTAATTTTTGTTTAGTAATTTTATGCAAGTAAAATTTTGTTTGGTATTACCTAAAAAAATAAATTTATTGTTTTGGTTTCATTTAAATGATTCAAATCAGTCTTTGATCTCTCTCTTTGGCGGTAAATCCTTCCATGAAGAGTAATGGTAAGCAAGCATGTGAAATTTGTGTGAGTTTTTACATGAGCTTAAAATTTTGTCAATAATAATGCTTGCTTTATTTATATTTTTTGTAATTACTTGAAATGTTTTTATCCTTAGATAATTAATTTATTTCAGCAAATGCTTTGTCGTTGTTTGTAAAATGTTTCTACACTATTTCTGATGATGTGCTATTGATAATTATTTTTTTTTTATATTTGGATATAGTTTGAGTAATTTGTGCTCAATTATTGGTTTAATTCCTATTTTTCCATTTCTTTTTAGAAATTTATTTGGTTTTATAATTTTTAAATGATTATCTGTATGTAAATTGGATGCTTGCAGATAACTGAAGATTTTTACTATTTTTATTATGTCTACTTGCTCTTTTTTCAGTGTCTGATTTTCTGAATTTGAGGAGTTTTTATATTACCTTATTTTGGTGTAATGTAATTAACTGAAGAGTGTTAGTTTGATTAATAATAACTTAAATAAAAGCAAATACACATTATTCTATTCCTAACTAAACAACAATATGAATTAAATTATTTCCATTATCCTAAATTTTTGCTTTTCTTTCTCTAGGCTTTCTCAAGTAAATTTTCTGATTTCAACCAACTATTTTTTTCACGCTAGATAATTTCCGTAGAAAAAAGAACAAAAAAAAATCGTGTTGAAAATATATGCGTCATTTGATAAATTTGAGGATATGCTCCTTAACCTTAAAAAAAGTGTGAGATGAAAAACACTCTTAATATTTTCACCAAAACCGTGCAAAAAAGAAATAATGAAGTCTAAATATTTAATATTTAGATATAAATAACATATTTAATTGACAATAACAATTAACTTTTATTACAAAAAAATTAAAATTAGTGTAGTTACACTGAAAATTAAGTGTATGGGTACATACAACATATAAAAATTCAAATTGTAATTAGGAATAAGACAACAAACTAACAGCTACTAACTTGATAACAAACTAACTTGATAACAATCGTGCACGTTTATTACGAACTGGATTAAAAATGTTATCCTCACTAGATGAGTCAGATATGTTTACCACAACTCTCGGCTTGGATTCAAATGAAGAATATCATTTGTTATTAACGACCACTGTTTTTTTTTTTTTTTGTGGTTACAAAGTCTGCTTTTAATGGCAATTTTTTTAGTATGTCAAGTTGCTTAAATAATTCTTGAAATCCTGCTACTTGAAAGATTACGTTGAAACGAATTCAATTTGACAGAGTTAAAATTTCAGAATACACAGCTAATTTTTGTACTACGAAACTTCCACTTTTCAAGCATGCTAGCAAAATTTTTTTCCAACAAGCATTTAAGGTTAAAGAACAAAGTGCAGTGTTCAAGCTGAAGTACAACGGTATTTCCCGTAACTCCTGAATAGAAAGTAAACAAGCTATGAAGTAGACCAAGCCACTCACATATGTCTTGTCATAAACTGCCTGTTTTCTGATTACTCTGTCAAAATTAAAATTTAAAAAAAATATTTTTAGGATTCATGCTAGAACAAAAAAAGTCGTGTAAAAGGAATATTGGTTAACCGTGTTATTTCCAAAACGTGTATAAAAGACCGAGTAAAAAACTGTTTGGCGTATTTAGTATATTTCTTTGTTGTGTTTTTAATCAATAGGTTTATATTTTAGTTTGTTTAATTTGTTGGATTAATTATGATAATTTTTGTATTGGTTGCATAAATAACATTTTGGTGTTTTAATGATTTATTAGATTGATAATTTTCTACAAATTAATAGTACTGATTTTTTTGATTGTCATTCTTAGTTTGTTATATCATATGATAATTTCTGAATTATACTATTGGTGTTTTGTTGATATATAAATATATTATCATACAATATATATAGACTGCATTTGCACCTGTACAAATTAGTTATTTAGCTTTAATACTTATATATATATATATATATACATATATATATATATAAATTGCCTCATCCCTCAGAAAGTGGCCGTACAAAGGGATCCACCTCACCACCAGATAGCGTTGATACAAGCGGAGTGACATTCAGCAATGAGAAAAGAAACATCTTTCTGAGGGAAGACACCATTATAGAGTTTTAGTGGACACAATGCATGCGTCATGTCTTGCGTCAGTTAGTGGAACTACTATTTGCTGCTCTTTTGCCCTACATATATGCACAGATTACTTAAAACAAACTGTTTTTAAAACTAATGTTGTAAAAATTACCTAAATTATTTTAACTAACTGTCTTTTTCTTGACTGCATAGTAATCACTGTGAATAAAGTATTCATGCTCAATCAAGTGACCATCATTTTTATTAACCAGAACACACACACACACACGTGTGTGTGTAACCATCTTGTTTGACCAAATGAGGTTTTAAAAGAACACTAACGTCAGTTTTTCTCGATTATTTTATTTTTTTTTAGAAAAATGCAGTGCATTTTATATATTTATAGCTAAGATTTGAGCTATTTTATTATTAATTCTGATGGTATCGTTTCTCCCTTGAAAAAAATCATGAAAAACTACATTTTGATTTGGGGTCCTTATATGATCCCACTGTTCAGTAATGTTATAAAAATGTATTGAAAACAATCCTTAATTTTGCATTAAAAGCATTTTGGAAAGAGACTATTAGGGTTTAATACAAGCCTATAAGTAACAGAACCATAATCATGCTGTCAACCTAGGATTTTAACTCCAATTTATCAGAAAAAGAGAACTCTAAGTAATACTTGAATATTGTAATTTTAAAGGAGTGTGATGAACTTGAATCGAGTGGTAGGTGTATGTTATTGTTCACTTCATACTAAATGATGGCCAAAAATTCCTTTTTTCGTAATGAAATACAAGAAGTCTATGCATTAGTTACGTTTTCACGAGTATTTGAAAACTGCGAGAAAATTAAATACTTTGTATTGAGATTATTTCTTCAATATTTAGGAATAGCTTTTGAGGTAATGACTTAAGATTACGTCAAACAAAGCATTAGGTTGATATTAAAAATACTGAACATTCAGAAAAACATGAGATAAAACTGAACCTTCTGCCAAGCATAGCCAGTGCATGTTTTAGAGCATTCGACTAAACACAGTCAAGAAACATGGTTAATGTTAACGATTTACTCTTAAAAATCATTTAAATATCATAACAATAATATTTTTATAGTGCATTGATAAAAATGATTAATTAAGCTCATTGTACTAACATGCACTAATTATTATTTTTTTTTTTTATGTATTTTGTTACAAATGTAATACTTTTTCTCTTCTTTTTTTCTATGCCTGCAACACTTGTTTATGTTATTAAATGATTTCCAAAGCTATCTTTTCAGTTTTATTTGATATAAGAAGCAAATACAGTGGTACCTTGAGATACGAATGTCCTAACATATGAATGTTTTGAGATACAAGATTCTAAAATTTATACCTCGACATACAACGAAAAATTTGAGATACGAATTTGCGATGTACAATAATTGCATGGGTGATCCCTAATTGGCAGAGCGTTCACTCAGCTTTCCTCCCGCCGCTTCTGCTCGCTACGTCGCTCTATTTGGTTGTTGAGACCAGAGTCCTCTGTATGGCCGCCACGACGTGTTATTCGCTTTGTTTGTGCCTGTTTTTCGTGTCATTTTGGATAGTATATATACTGTACTCTGCATATTTTTCTTATTTTAACCATGTATCTCAAAGTTAAAGTCAAAACTGGTGAAAAGAAAAGCCTAAGAAAATGATCTCAATAGAAGCGAAACATGAAATTATTGCAAAGCATGAGCTTGGTATCCGTATCATCGACTTTGCAAATGAGTATGGCCGTAATCCTTCTACAATATCCACGATCATCAAGCAGAAGAAAGCGATAAAGAAGCTGCAACCTTCCAAAGCCGTCACCATTATTTCAAAGCTACGAACTAATATACATGATGAGGTGGAACAGCTACTTTTATTATGGATTAAGGAGAAGCAATTGGCAGGTGACTCTCTTTCTGAAACGATTATTTGTGAGAAGGTTGGCTCCATCTTCCAAGACCTCAATCGTGATGTAACCGAGATGGACGGAGAATCATCGCAAGGCGGTGAGGGTTTCAAAGCTAGTCGTGGCTGGTTTGACAATTTTAAGAATCGAAGTGGCATTCATTCAGTTATTCGTCATGGAAAAGCATCTAGTGGAGATATTAAGGTGGCTGAAAATTTCATTAAGGTTTTTGAAAAACTCATTAGTGAAGAAGGATACCTACCGCAACAAGCGTTCAATTGTAACGAAACAGGGTTATTTTGGAAAACAATGCCTAGGCGCACGTTTATCACGGCTGAAAAAAATGGTATACCCGGCCACAAGGCTATGAAAGATAGGCTAACGCTTGCCCTTTGCTCTAACGCTATTGGGGACTTCAAAATAAAACCGTCGCTAGTCTACCACTCGGAAATCCCAAGGGCCTTCAAAGCTTATAAAGTTATGAAAGAAAATTCTGTGGCGTGCAAACAGTAAAGCATGGGTGACCCGTCAGTTTTTTATTGAGTGGATGGACATAGTTTTTGGTCCTTCAGTGAAAAAATACTTAATCGATAATGTTCTACCACTTAAGTGTGTCCTTCTGTTGGATAGTGCTTCCGCTCATACTCATGGCCTTGAGGATGACCTTTTAGATTAATTTAAATTTATTAAAATTGTCTATCTGCCACCGAATACAACGTCTACCCTTCAGCCCATGGATCAACAAGTTATATTCAATTTTAAGAAAATTTTCACGAAGCATCTTTTCAAGCGTTGCTTCGAAGTTACCGAAAATACGAACCTAACATTGAGGGAGTTTTGGAAGAATCATTACAACATTGTGATCTGTCTTAAGCTTATAGATATTTCCTGGCAAGGTGTTACCAAAAGAACATTGAACTCAGCTTGGAGAAAATTATGGCCAGATGTTGTTTTAAAACGAGAGGGATTTGAGGGATTCGAACCTATTGAGGAGGAGATCGTATCCATTGGTCACTCCATGGGCCTAGAGGTAGACGAGGCAGATGTTGCTGATCTCATTGAGGAGTATGCTGAAGAACTCACGATGGAGGAGCTGAAGGAGTTACAGAAGATTTCCCACTCTGGGGTAATGATGGAACTCATCAGTGAGGATGAGGTCGAGCCGGAGCAGAAACTTACTTCGCGTGAAAATAGTGATATCCTTGGCAAGTGGCAGGAAGTGTCTGATTTAGTGGAAAAAAGACTCCCAGAGAAATTGTCCACAGAGAGAGCGAGTGCCTTATTTGATGATAGGTGTCTCACATTCTTTCGTAACATTTTAAAAAGAAGGCAGAAACAGATCTCTTGTGAAGGTCTCACGAAGTGAAAGTCAGGAAAGTGAGGCCAAAAAGGCCCGACGTTAAAGTGATGATTAACAAACATTGTGTGTTATTAATATATTAATAAATAAATTAATAAACATTATGTGTGTTATTACTCGTTTATTTATGTACAAATTGTGTATATTATATGCAATTTAACTGTGTTTTGGGTTAGTTTCATATCACTAGAACGCAATAATATATATAACATTATTTCAAATGGGAAAAATTGCTGTGAAATACGATTTTTTTGCCATACGACGATGATCACAGAACGAATTAAATTCGTATCTCAAGGTACCACTGTACACGTTTTCTTAAAAATTGAGTCACCGAATGATCCCACATTAGCCTACATGTTCGGATGCCACCTGGTTATCAGAAGGTTAATTTGTCAGAATATTTCCTTGTACGTTAAAAAGAGGAACATGATTAGATTTGTAAAAAAATGGAGAATAATTCGTTTATTTCTTAAAATTTTTGGAGGAATTAAATTATCTTTTATAACAAAATGTATGATTGTTTAACTGTCTGTACTAAAATCTTCTAGTCTGTATTATTCAGAAATATGATATAAATACGTTTTTGAGTAGACAAAGGGAAATTTTTTATTTTTCAAGTATTAAAAATATTATTTTTTTCAATAATAAAACTTTTTCCTAAAGCAGAATTTAAAAATACTTTCCAAGCAAACTTCTAGTAATTAAATTAAATTATATAAGCAGAACAGTTAAATTTTCTTAAAGGAATAAAATTCAAATCGGTTTATACTTTAGATGAATAAAAAATAAAGCTAAACTTTAAACATAAATTATTTCATAAGACCTCAAGTTGCAAGGGGAAAATATTAAGAATATCAATAAAATATATGTCAAGTGTTTCAAAATTCTAAATTATTTTATGCTCGTACTATCAATTAACAATGATTGCATTGTTTAAATATTGAAATACTCTTCTTTCTGTCTTAAATCACATTACTAAAAGGGGAGTATAAAAAGGTATGAAACAAAAACATTGCAATGATTGTTTATATAATTTTACTTATGTAACCTATTAACTACTTGTACAAATCTACGACTGTATAGTTTATAAGCGAATAAATTTGTTGTTTATTCCATTAATTGTTTTCTGAAAATACTTTTTGACGAGTAAATGTATTATATATAGTAAAAGCATTTTAATGTGCCAGGTTGCATAATTAAACCTGGAAAAAGAATGAGTTGGATTTGCTTAAAGTAATTTAATTTGAAACGTGAGCAATTGTTTAAGAAGCAGTAAAAGGCTATGTTAATTAATTTTCTTAAATAAAATATCAGCTAGCATTCCTGCGTTTAAGATAACTTAACAAAAACTAGTAATAATAAATTCCTTTATTAAGGCATGATCATTTGTAATTTGATTCTTTTTAAGTTATTAAAATGACATCAATCTTACCTAGATGCGACAATTTATCTGAAAGTAATTAAATCTAATTTTATAATGATTACATCAGTATATAGTTTTTTTTAAAAAAAAAATTGACCTTAACTGTATTATATGACTCACAAATATGTAAAATACAGCACAACTCAGAAGTGAATGCAGTATATTCAATCACTATGTGTATATACAATATATTCAATCACTATATGTATATACAGTATATTCAATCACTATGTGTATATACAATATATTCAATCACTATGTATATACAGTATATTCAATCACTATATCTTAATATGTGAGTTTATATGATAAATGATTATACAATTAATTTATTTTTAACTTAATTTAAAAACATCTGATGTTCCATTATAAAGAATTTATTTTTTTTTCTTTTTGCTAAGCAAATAATATTGCTACGTGAGGACCGAAATTGACGATGGGGTAAAGAGTAGATAAGAATTCACATAAATAATCACATTCTTATTCAAATACAAAATAAGTCGATCAAACTGAGAATTGAAACGAAAAGCAAGGAAGAACTTTTTTACAATTTATAGGCATCTTTATTTAATAATAACAGAAGACCGATTTTTTTTAATAATTTTATTTGAATAAATGTATTAAATAATCATTTATCTTGTTATTATTTCTATATGACAAAGATTTATTTTTGCGAAATGGGAGAGCTAGTAATAAAAAATAATTGTAAACATTGTATTAATTACTTTGTCTGGTGAAAAGATATTTCTTAACATAAAAATCTATAAATTTGAGATTTTTAAGAACGAAATTGCTTTTTTTAAGCTTAGATAAAATTATTTACCCAATAAATCTCGGTATTCATTTGTCTTTTATCAATAATAAAAAGAATGGTTTTATACAGAACTGATTATTGGTTTTGTTACAAACAGAGTAAAAAGCTCACATATAAGCAAAAAGACATTCCTTTGAAAATCTTTCATTCAGATAATCAGTTTCACAAATAATTTCATACAGTTTTTGTAACAAGCTATTCGAAACAGAATGAAGAAAACTTATTTTCACGAACAATTTAACTAAATATTATACAAGAATTTAAATATAACTATCTATATGGCATACGTAATGAAAAATTATTATAATTCAAAATATAATTTCTCCAAATTTTTTATCTTTTATTTTAGCAGAATTTCAGTATCAAAAGAAAATGAAAATATGAAAGAGAAAGAATTTCTGTTTTTCCAAAGATTTGTCTATTTCTGCTTGCTGGACTTATTTTTTTTCTCATCTAATTCTTACTCCAGTGACATTTTTTTAAAAGTTTAGCGTCACTTAGCAGTGATTAGAGAAAAGTTGGAGAGTTTTGGCGGAAGGAAAAAAAAAACCCTTTTCATCACTATCTGTGGTGAAAATTTTTACTCTGTGGGATGTTTCTGTTCTCTTTTTCCCTTCAACCGCGACGTTTCCCCCTTTCACCCCTCGCCTCAGATTCTAACCATCCCAGATTCTTACAATGTTGAGATGACAAAAGATTGATTGTTGAAGGATCTAAAACAGTAACGCAAGGACGTTTTTTCTTTATGTGTGAGAGGATTAGACAGGTACTGAGAGTGAATGTTAGACCATAATCTAATGTTTTTAGATAAGTGAAGGAACACGAATGTCATTAAACTAATAACTTCGGAAATTTAAAAGGTGAATAAAACAAATTAATCCTGATAAATTTCAGAAAATGAAAAATAAAAGTAATTCTTTAAAATTAGATACTTTACGTTGGGATGTGGTTGCAATATGATAAAATGAACTAAAAGTAGCTGTAAAATATTATTGAGAAATATTAAATAGTTTTTGCGCAAATTTGGTTTCCTTCTATATCAAGAGAAAGAGTTACCTGAATAAAATGAGGGCGAGTAACATACATATACAAAGCGCCTTCTGATGAAATGGAATTCCTTTTCAATTCAAACAGCAATAATTACATAGTTAAATAAATAAATAATTATGTGTGGGATATTTATAAGTATCAATATTTAAGGATATTTCATCTTAAATTGCATTGGACTGAATTGAAGTGAAACACTAATAAAAATATACTGATCTGTGAAGCATCCCGAATGCTGTTTTACATTTTTATATTAAACTAATAAAATTATAATGAAAAAGATGAGTTAAAGTATTCTACATTTATTTTCTCAAAATATTATTTTTTTGCATTAAAATGGTAATATTTTAAATAAAAGCGTCTAATGCTTGTATTTCAATATTTTTTCCAGTGTAAGGTTGGAAAAGGAGGTACCCGCTCAAGTGTCGTCGTTGTCGCTTGAAGGTTGCTCAAGTTTGCAGCAGACGTGGAGAAATAGTAACAATAAAAATTACAGTAGCAATTATTATTAACTTTTATATTGAGAAAGAGTGATATCAAATGGTTTATAGGAAAATAAACCCCAGGAAGGAAGAACTTTGATTGAACATTGTTACACGTGGAATTTTATACCACAATTAACAATCACGAATTTTTCTCTTTCGGTGGCCGTTATAACGCCAAAGAGCTTTGGACTTTGACATGGCAAATACACGATTCTTGCACATTTATAATTCTTGTCTTAATGTTTCAAATATGACTGACCGAAAAGTTATATTTTTGTAGAAGCTCTTAATATATATATTTTTTAAGAAACTCATCAACGCTTGTTTTGTTGAATGAAGTTACAAGGCCAACAGATGTCTTTTCTGATATTCTTAGGGATATTATTTGATTTCTTTTTATAAATATATTAAAACAGTTAAATTCAGACATTTCATTTTCATACAAAAGAAAATTACGTACATTTTGAATGCTAATAACCACAGCGTTATGTTAAGCAATCTATTTTTCTTCTAACGGAAGAGATCAAAGTATCGGCCCATTTCATCGAATAATTAAATATGTTCCCTTCTTCCTTAGGTATAAATACTAGTATCTGTCTGACATATCTAAAATAAAGGAAACATTTTGCTTTTTCTGTTCAATATAATTGTTCTTAGGCACATGACAGAGATCGAATAACGTTGTTGCTTATCCAATATATTAATTGTAGTCAATTTATATATAATTTAATTAATTGAAACTCTTACACGTTTCTTATACTTCCTCATTCTACAGTAATAATTCACACAATTCATAAAATGCTATATGCTATTTTATTTCTGAAATATTATTCATTTTGTGTTTATTCTATCTCGTGGACATAGTATCTTAAGTCCAAAGTAGATTGACAAAAGCCTTACTAGTTTCAATTTTTAAATAAGGTGCGTGCTACATCTAACTTTATATATAATCTTTCAGATTAATAGTGAGAGATAATGAGTAGGTATTTTCTCATATAAAAATATAGCTGTAATATGTGATAGCTTATTTCCACACTTTGTTACAACTTGTCCATCATATGGGTTTTGACATTTTTGTTGATTTACAAGAAATACTATGATTAGTAAGAGAAAAAAAATAATTTAGCATTTTAAGAATTAATTCATAGACAAAGTAAATAGGTCAAAATATGCTTCTAAGATGATCAATTACTTTATTTCATATCAGAATTTAGGATACTTTTCTATTAATCAATAAGACGAAGCACAAGCACTCAAACTTTCACTTCCACTTCTGATGAAGCACTGACTTTGCTTAAGTTATATGGTCTGTCATAACAATCATGCTTATCAAAATTCTGATAACAATTATTAAATCTCCCGTCTACCAGCCATTTTGATTTCGTGAACGCAATGCTAATACTATGGAATTTATTCTACCGTCTTCAACTATTTTAATAATTATCTATTTAAATAGAAATAATTGCATCCGAAAGATCAAAAAATGAATTTTTAAGAGAAATTACATTTTCTCCCCGGATTTTGAAAATATTTTAGAATATTTTTAAAGAATGGAAAACCATTTACCAATCAATTAAAATAGGGATGAAAATACTTTTAAAATTTGAAATAAAACTGTAATTCAAATGAAACTTTTTTTCTCTTGGGAGCGCAATTTTTTGCACTCAAATAGATAAAATAGAAAAGATTTGAAAACGGTAGAAGAAATTCCGTAGAAATAACAATAAGTTAGTGAAATCAAAATGGTCTTTGGACAGAGAGACTAAAAGTCATTTTGTATTACGGGGGGGTATCACATATCTCTGTTACAATTAAACCTGGTTCTCCCATCTTAGAAGTTATTTCATAACACTATTAATTATTTAATTTTTTTATTCAACATCACAGTTACGTGTGTGTGTGACTCGTATTTTGGAATAATTTATTTAAATAAAGACCTGTAGGTGTGACCAATTGGTAACCACCTAATTAAATCCAGATATTTCTTAAAATTGGAGATTAGTTACTGGACTTTTCAAGAAACCGATACGATTTATTGACATAAAAAACACTTAAAATAAATTAAAGTTAGCTCAAAAGTATACCCGAAAACTCGATTAGCTAAATAAACGAAGTGATAATCATCCTCAGAAGCTGATGATGCGGTGGAAGTTGAAACTGTTTTTTATATACTTGTAGAAGGATAAATCAGATTTTTTTGCAATTGACATATCACACTTGACAAATTCTGTTATCCACAATTGACAGCTCTTAATCTCGATGGTCTGCGTGTAAGGATCGTGATATGCAACATATCATTTTGTTATTATTAATAAGTAATATCCATGGATTTTAATTCAATCAAGAATTTTGTAAATAACTAAATTGCTCAGTTTAGTAATTCATAAGTAAGCTGTAACTATTATTTTCGTGTTTATATAGCTTACAATAAAGCTCTATCTTCTTAGTATTTATCATAAACAAATAATTAGATTCCACTGTGAATATCATATCTAAAGTGGTAAAATGCAATTAAATATCAAGAGAGTCGAGATACATATTTCCTACTTTACATTCTTTCTAATGCCTTGGGATTATTTACTATCGTCACTCTGGAAAGCAGCATTAGGTCTATTGGCAACGAACCTCGTCTGCCTTAACCTCAGTCAAGTGGCTAGTAAGACACCTGCACGTGTACATCACTCTTTTAACTTCCATATCACACCATCGGGAGGACTTTGAGCTAAGACCGATTTAACGTGCCCCCAACCCCGGTACATAGCGGGTCTTTTAGTTGTGGGTTCAAATTTTATGCCAAGACTCGACACTACAGCTCTTCGAACATTACGTGGGCCGTGATTTAGCAGCCATGAACATTCGAATACTACTACCAACCTTCTAATGCAAATAAAATTTTCATAACGAGGGATTTTTGTGTAACTTCCCTTAACTAACGTCCGAGTTTACGTAGTTATTTTTGTATCAATATAAGATGTGCAGTGAACGGGTTTAAAGGAGTCTATTTAAAGGTAACAGATAATTGAATGTAAAGGTAGGAATGAAATTAGTAGTGATTAGTCAACATAGAAAGTATATGTCGCTACTAGCTGAACGATTTTAAATAGGAATTTTTTGTGGTGTGATCTGATACCGTAAGAAGTAAAATTTGTCAATCAGATCTTCAACCTCTTTCATTATACTTTTTCGAATCCAAGTGAGTTGTTAAGATAGAACGTAATAATTTATTCTTAACTAGATTAAAGACGCATTGATAGTTCCTAAACGGAGACAGTTTACTAATTATTCACAACTGAACCTCAAATAAAAACACTATACCTAACATCTCTTCACTGAATCGTGTGAATATCTGTTACTTCGAATTGCATTTAGTTATTAATCAACTTTGGAATAGTGACCGTAGAATTAAATAGTAGAGACGAATCACGGTTTTTCCTCAATTCTTCTATCACTATACAAAAACATGTTCGCATTTTTATGCTCAGTATCAGAATAACCCATTCTAGTTCTTGAAAATGTACTTTTTTTCTATCCTTGATCAAATCAGTTGTGACATTGGAGAATTTGCACATTCGATCGCCGCCAAATATGTTTTCGGAAATCCCGAAAAGGAAATAAAAATGTGTCTAATGTCTAAATGTCTTTTCGTCTTTTGTTCACTGACTTGAAAAACCTATAGACAAGGGAGACATATATTCCAACTTGAAAGAAATATTAGCAGCACGTCTGAGGACTCCATCCTTCTTGTTTTTGTAGTTTCCCATTTTATTTGATACATTGATATTTCTTCAAAGTAGCTTCTTCGGTTAGATTCTGTATTCATTTTTCTTGTTTTTGTTTCGAAAAGTGAATTTCAATTTTCGTTTCGCATGGACTTGAAAAAGAAGTAATGCGGATGAATGTATCCGAATTATGTATAGAATGAAGTATGGGATTACATTTCTGTACAATTTTTCCGAAATGCTTGATGTACATACAAGGAGAATCAAAATCAAATTAACAGATTCATTCCTCCTGGAATGGATTCCAGCACATTTTCATGTTTTTTAAGATAACTTTGTTCAACGTGCTCATTATTTCGCGATTGATTTTACGCAATTGCTTACAAGGAATGTCACGATTTAATCTACAGTTAAGGAACTAAAATGTTATGAAGTTTATATACAATACATATGAGTATATTAAGTGTATAATTAATATTAGATTGAGGAACTGACTAATTTGAATAAGAACATATATTATAATTCTTTGGAAAATCTTACAATAGTTTTGAATAATTACAATAACCAAAGTAACTACACGGATCTGCATTTTAACAAATATTATTTCAGTTGCAGCTCATTATTTTGTACCAGAAATTATTAATTTTAGATTAAATTGATCATTTTTGGAAAAAAAAAATTACATACTGTTGCGTGCATTTACAGTTTCATTCAAGATTAAATATATGACCGCATTTTCTAATATAACTGCATTTTTTCAAACACAGTTCCCTTTTGAAATTATGGTGATAAACGTAAAAGTATGGATCTAGGTTTTAATTTAGCTTTATTCGTTATAAAATGAAATTTGTACTAGAATTTCAGCTCATGAAGAAAAGGAATAAAAAATTCATAAACATCTCCCAACTGAACAAGCTCAATTGTATTTCTAAGAGATTAGATAAATTACACCTGTATCTATGATATTGTCTATTTATACTCTTTTCTTCATTTTCATGACAGTAATAATATTCTGTATGCAATGAATATGAAAGAAAATTTTTCATCTCTTGTTCTATACTTTTTATTCCAATATTTTTCAATTACTAAATTTATTTGGTTGTAAATTAACCAACTATTTATACCTATGTTGGTTACACAATAATCCTTCGTTGTATATTTATAATTTGTACTCAATGTTGGTTGATAATTCTATTTATTTATAACTATGTTTACTTTAATTAGTATATTCCATTTATATAGCTATTTCCTTATTGTGCCTCTATTTCTTTCCATCATGTTTCTCAATTTTTCAAAAAAAAAAAAAAAAAAAAAACTAAGAATCATTAAATCATCCAAGATCTTCAAAGAAATACAAAATATTTTATCTTCCTAGTTTGAATTCATGTTTGTTTCTGAGAAATATGTTGGCTACTCTGGAAGCCTATCATCAAATTCAAAGTATAAAAGGACTGGATTTTAAATATTTTTTAAGTTTACAAGCAAAAAGTTGTGCCACACATGTTAAATTAAAACGAAATAAAATATCTATACATGTATGTTATGAATTTTACTAAATAGCTTTAAATATTACATTTACCCTTTCATTAGTTTTAAGTTATATATTTATTATAAGTTATAAAATGGAATGCTTGATACATGCATTATGCATCAATGATATAAAATTTAGAATTAAAATTAAATATATATTTTACAATTGCTTGTACAATTTGTATTATTGTTATTAATTACTTTTTGTTTGTGTTTCCCGTATATATTTTATGGTCGATTTTTTTAATATTTTTAATGATATGTATTTTGTATAAAATAAATACATAACCATGCAACACACCAGAGCCATCTTTCTAGTGTTTTCATATATTTAGAACAATTGTATTTTCTTTATTAACTGTCTTTAATTATGTTTCATTCATTCAAATGTTAAATTTCTGTCTCATATTTATTAATATGTTTTTTGTATCAAATAATTATTTCTAATTATGTTACTACCTCACCATTTCCCCAGTATTTAATTTTAGCGCCATTGTAACTTCTTATTTTGTTTTGATCAGAAACAGTTGGGTGAAAGATGCTCAATGATACATTGTGTTGATGTTAAACAAATAAATTTTCTTGTTTCTGTAGCAAAATTCGTTTAGTGTTGTGTGTACTAATTGTTTCCCCAGGTGAAAACGATATACTCTGCTTATGAAAGATAAGAGATTAGTGAAATCCTTTTGTAATTTTGTTATTCACTTTTTCATTATAATTGATGAAGCCACTATTTTTTCTGAATTTTAAATAATTTTCAAATACTTTCATAGATTGAACGACTTGATAATACTTTTAGAGATCTTCACCAGTATGGCCTGATGGAAAGGCAGAAATCGAAGATTTCGTAAACAAACTTTTCTATATATTGAAAAATATCAATTCACTATTCATGCGTTGAATAATTTCTAACATTTGAATTCTTCTATTAACTCTCTAAACTTAAGTACAAACAATTTCATTTTTCACAACTTAAATATTTCTCAGTTTAGTGAAAAATATCCTGACTGGTTAAATTTCAAAGATTTATACTTAGCTACTGTGCACGAAAGTACATCGCTTGCCAGTATTAAGAAGTTTCAATATTTAATAGGTCTTTTGGTGGAAGAGTCTGCATTTATTATTTAACATATTTCTATTTTTGAAACAATTTATGAAGAGGCTTGCAACGAATAATTAATTCGTTATGATGGAAAAAATCAAATTGTTGCGACATCAATTAAAACATTCCTGAATCAATCCTATTCAAGGATTTTAATCACTCAGAGAAGCAGCTTCATCTTGAGACATTTGGCTAATTTATCTGCTTTTACAAAAACTTGATTCTAAGAAGCATATGTTGTGGGCACAAGAAACAACAGATGGTGGATTTCTCTCTCTCTCTCTCCTTCATTAGATTCATTTCTTGAATTTTTAAATTCTAGATGTATTTCATTAGAAATACTTAGTAATGATGAAAGTAATCGTACGGCTTATGTCAGAATTTAAGATTCTACTTTAAAGAATATGTTACATTTGAAAGATAAGGTCAAAAAATTTATTAATTGTAATGATACTCATAAATAAAGTGTGTGTATCATGATAATTTGAATTTAAAACTTTTAATATTGGATCGAGAAAAGATGTGATTCATAATAATTTTTTGTGCTTTAATTGTTTCAGTCAATATTATGTAAAAAACTGTCCTTAACAAATAAAGTGTAAAATGTTTAATAAACGGCATAATAAAGACTCAAAAGGGAAAAGACTCAATAGGAAAAAAAATTAGTTTAATATTTTTCCTTGTTAAATGAACAATCTCCTAGATAAAAGTAACCCACTAATTCATCCGACAATACAGTCTACCATCATAATATTTCTTTAAGGGTTGCTGTTTTCGATTAGCCGGGTCATTGTCATGAATGCGTAGCTCATTTGGATAGCGAATCTGAATCTACTTTCGTTTCTGAGTGTAGCATAAATAAACTGGTTTTAAGGATATCTAAGGCTAGTATTAATGTTAAAAAACACGGCATTTCTGAAGCATCTGTAACTTGTGGCTCTGTCAATATAAATATAGCTACAAAATATGGATCAGATGAAAGGTGTTTTCTATTAGAAGGACAAATGTTGAACAAATTAATATCTAATTTACCATCAGAGAAAGTAAGCGTATTATTATTAGTATGAAGTATTTATATTATTTATATCCAATTAGTCTTGCCAAACCTAAGTTTTCCATTCCAAAAGAAATTGACTTAATTGTTCGAGCGAATCAGTTTTAGTTGTATGTTGCAGAGACAAAGAGTTAAATCTTTCAATAATCCAATTGCTCAAAACGTTATTTCTGGTTAGGTAGTATCGGATAAATGAAAATCAAGGGTGATGCTTTTCACTATGTTAATTCATATTGCATCATCAGTTTGTTCTGTGCAAGCAGTATTTATCAAGCTCTGAGACATTTTGGAGAATTTGAAGAAATACCTTCCCTTAATCTCCTGTTATCAGAAAAAGTATCATTTTGTGAAGCTCATATTCCAAAAAATCTATGATGAAATCGGAATTTTTTTGGGGGAAATTGGTAATTATTGAGGACAGGAAATAATAAGCAGATTACAAAACACTACAAATCTCACGGGATTTATGTATGGAAAGGAAATTTACTAAAGACAAACATTTTGAAGGACAATATAACTGTTTCATGTTTGAATATGTGGAACATAAGCAAATGACATTAGTCAAAACAGATGATAATTTAGTTCCTAATGATTGAATTTATTACTTTCCTTATCATGCAGTTGTGACTCCTGGTAGTTCCTCAACAAAATTTCAGGTAGTATTTGATGAGTCTGGAAAACTGTGAACTCTGTATCAATTAATTCCATATTAAATGTTGGCCAACTATTCAAACAGATAATTTTTCAACTTTGATGAATTTTAGAATGTATGGGATTGCAGTTTTGGAAGACATTGAAAGAAAATGTATAGCCAACTATTAGTTGCAACCAAAGACCAAACTTTTCTACGGTTTGTGTGGAGAGAATCACGCTAGTTACTATTAAAATAATAGAAGTTGTACTCAGTAACTTACGATATTGCTTTTGGTTCCATTTTTAGCGATTTGCAATATGAAGCAAATTGCATTGGATTATAAATTTGACAATCCTGAGATTTTTTTCGATCAGAAAAAATGATTTTTATGTGATGACTGCGTATCTGGATTAAGCAATTTGAAAAATCTTATTAAAATCGTGAATAAGCTTTCAGATATGATGAAGAATCACGGATTTTATTTACGTAAATGGCGATTCAACTCCACTGCCCTTCTTGAGAATTTTTCCACCACCATAGAACCTGTTAACTTAGAAATTCTAACAAAATATTGTGCAAAGGTATTAGGACTTTTATGGCACTCTAAAGAAGACCATTTTAAGTTCAAAGTTTCCTCCGAATGTGAAAAGGAATTGACCGAACGTATCATTCTCTCCCAGTTTGCTACGCTATTCGAACCAATGGGTTTATTATCTCCTGCAACAATAATAATCCAAATGATGTAACAGAATCTGTGGTTGACAAAACTAAACTTGAGTTGTCCTCTTCCAAAAGAGTGGAAGAAAAAGTTAATTAATTCCCTAGCCAATTTAAAGATCTTGAAGGTGTACGAATTCCAAAATGGTTGTTCATGACTTAAAATGGGATGCATCTGAGTTAATCTATTCTGTGGTCCTTTATTGATTCGAACCATATGGAATTGATCCTCAAGTCAACATTATAGATATATAATGTTGACTTGAGATATATAATGTTGACTACGGTTGCTCCTTCAAGCAAATTTTCATTTGCTTACTTGAGCTCTATGTTGCATTTCTACTTGATAGATTCTTTGCCACTGTCCCGGAATCACTCGTTACGTATACAATACCATGAACCGTGAAGGGAGAATCGTGCGATCACGTATAAGTGATTACGGTCCTGAAAAGGTTAAGACCTTTCGTAGTGACTATATTGCAGGAGCTTACATTACTTCGTTTTTAGAAGTGGCACTCCTAAATAGTAGCTCTCTAATAAAGGGACACATTTCATTATATCCAAAAGAAAATTACCTAATTTAAACGCTTTTTTTCATTTTCCATTAATGCTAATGAACTTATTTTAAAATATGTATCTCAATCAGTGATTGAATGGAAAATGATTCCTCCTAGTTTACTTACTTTTGGAGGTATTTGGGAATCAGGAAGCCAGTCTTCAAAGTTCCATCTGAAAAGAATAACTATAGAAAAGGGTGTAAACTTTCGGAAAGATTTCAATTGAAATTTCTGAAAGAATAGTTCTAATTGAAGCAATTCTCATCTCGCTCTCTTTACTGAAAATTAATCATTCAGATACATCAAATTTAATGTTTTAACATCTTCATTTTCTTAAATAGGAAATGTAATTTCAAGTACTCCTATTAACCCTCTCGCGTTCGAGTTATGAAAAAACCAAAGAAAAAAAATGATTCTATAAATTATTATACTTAAATTCTTATTTTAAAATCGTTAGAAAATGATTATTTGTTCAAATTGATTTCTTTTTGGGAATTTTGAGGAGCTTCATATGAGGCTTTTAAGTTTAAAAGGTTGCAAACATGCTTTTTCAGAAAATTGAAAGGAAACAGACAGGTGAAAAATTTAAGTTAATTCTTATACTTATCTTAAAGTTACAAATAAGATTTTACAAATTATTACTTAATGCAATGTAATTACAGCTATATTAGAAATATTATCTTAAGTGAAAAGCCTGGAAGTGCTTCACTCCTCCCCTGGACGTAGTGCTTCCTTGCATCGAGTTGGTGGATCTTGCAATGTACTTGGTCTGCCTTTCATTTTGCTCTGAGTAGAGCTACCATTGTAAATAAGGGATCTCGCAATTGATGATTTAAATTATAACAAATTCAAGGATTAATTTTCAGGACCTAACTTCCATAAAAATCTGAGATCCACTAATTAAAGTTTAACAATTTACAACGCAATCATTCAGCATATGGTGAAAAATTCGGAAGTACCAGGAAGTTTCGGAAGTTTATGCCATGGCGTATGTCTATACATAACTAATAATGAATCCATGAGATCTACTGTTGCCATATTTTTACTATGCATTTCGGCGGAAGGAGGAAGCAATTTTGGGGGAAAAAAAACATTTTTCTTGCCTACTTCAACGTTTCAATGATCTTACAGAACTTGCTCGAGGAACTTTTGAGACTACATGAATAGCTGAGTTTTCGAACTATCTTGTTATTGTTATGTTTACCTTACTTGGGATAATGGAAAATGTGCCTCTTGCATTACGTTTCATTTAACTGATGTTTCAATTTATTAAGAGCTTCTTGTAACATATTTGTACATATTTTTACTTTGAAAAATTTTTCCTTTTAACAAGATTCATCAAAAGAGGAACTGTTGTGAATAAATTGTCGAGAAATACTTTGTGAATTTCATGCATTGTAAGTTTACAAAATCTCAATACAGCACCTTCAACTAGTCCTAAATCATTACAAAATTCCTCAAATTCCGCATATGTACCTTGATAAATTTGAAAGGCATAGCCAGAGATTGACAGAAATGCTAGCTAACTCTCAGGATTTTATTACCCATGGATAGGGATTTCCTCTTACGTATTGTTTGACGTTTGACCTTCCTTGGAACGAAATCATCATTTCATCCACTAACAAATAATCTTCGGAATCGCAACTGTCAGCAAACACTCTGGAAAAATGGTCTGATACTGGTTTGATTTTATACAGCTTAACTTTACTATTATGAGAGGCATTACTTGGAAAAGTACTATTTTTTAATTCATTTTTAACAAATTTTGGCTTCCTGTTTATTCATTTTATATTAAAAATAAAAATACAAAAATATTTTTAAGGAATTTTATTACAACTTGTTTAGTTTTATTTTTAATAAAATTTCCCATTACAACCACGTGTTACTTTAAGCCTCATATGATGCACTATAGTTTTCAATACATCTGAAGTTTATTTTTAGAAGTAAGCAATTTAAATGAGATTATATGACAAATGCATGCCTTATGAAAAGGGAAAAAAATTACTTACCTCATTTGGAAGTTATTACAGTAAAAAATAAATCATGTTATTTCTTCATTAATTTCTTTCACAAAGTCAAAGATTTTAATTTTTCAAGATTGGTTCTGCCATTTGTTATGATATATTAAAGAATTTAAGGCTACATTTCAGCCTTAAATGGATAAGAGGTGTCACTCAAGCTAAAATATTGAGAGAAAAATTATTTTCAATTACTATTTATTTGAATTATTCTAGGAGCCTCCAAAATGATCTAGGTCCAGGTGAGCGAGAGAGTTAAAGCGCTGAGAACTAATGCAACAAATGAGATTAAATTTTTAGAAAAAAATCGGCATGAATATTTGAACAAATTACATCAGATGTATATGTGGGAAAAAAGGTTGACTTAATGTTTCTGTTTTTTGGTAGCTTTGTATTAATCGAGGAGGACAATATGTCACAGGATGCATGACCCCTAAGGCGTATATCTGAAGTGCATACAGGAAGTCATGGTATCGCTTGAGTTGTAACAGTATAAACTGAAAATGGTTACTTAAAAAGACTAATTGTAAAACTGTCTCCTTTATCTTTATTTTAAGAATAATTCTTGTTTGGTCGGGAATGTGTTTTGACAAATTTTGATTATTATTATTATTTATTTGTATTTTTATTTATATGTGTATGTTCAGTTTATTTTATTTTAATAGATATGTATTGTGCATAAAAAAATTACTTTGTCATAACACACACCAGCATAATCTATCTATTATTTATCTCATATGTAGAACAATTGTATTTTCATAATTAACTGTCTGTTATTAAGTTTCATTTATGTACATATTCAAATTCTGTCTCACTATCATTAATACGTATTTTGTATAAAACTATTATTCCTCACAAGCCATTTTTCTAGTATTTATCTAAGAGCTATGGCAGATTCTTGTTTAGTTTTGTGCGAAAACGATTAGCCGCGAGACGTTCACTGGTGTACTCTGTTCGCTGTACCAAGCTGCTGGATCTTGGCAAACAAATGTATTTCTTGTTTCTGTTACAAATTTTGTTTAGTTCTATATTTACTAACAATGTATAATTTTAAAAGCACGATCAGTGTGTTCCAAACTTCTATATGCTTAAAGTTTTCGATTTATATGCGTTTTTCCTAAAAACAGTTACGTATATATTAGAGGTGTCATATAAATTGTAATCGAGACGAGATTTTTAAAATAGTAATGAGCTGTGAAAACATTCTTCAATCTTATAATTTACAACTTTAAGACAGGTACAAAAAGTATTTTTTATTTGCTACAAATCTACAAATATATACGAAAGGTATCTACTTATATGACACAAAATGTTTCTGACATAAATTCAAATCATACAAAAATGACCATTATTTCCAGAAAATAGTATGAAGAATCATTTTAAAAATGATTAATACTTTAAATATTCCTGAAAAAAATTTAAAAAGAATTTTCTTATTGACAATACAAGTTGAAAACATATACTATTGTAACATCACAACTTAAGATTATTTACATGATATATTTTTCTAATTAGAATTTATTCATTATAGTTAGTTAAGAATGTATCAGTTATATTAGCTTTACTCATTTTAAAAGCATTCATCACAATTTAACTGTTTTTTCAAGAAGTAAATTCACTCGACATATCTTATAAGAAATAAAATAATGCTGTTTTCAAGATCATTATAAATATATAACCAAATTACAGTTTTGAATGAAATAAACAAATTTATATAAAATTGTTTTATTTCAAACAAATCTTTACACAATTGCGATAAAATGGTAGATTGAACATTATTAAAATTTTTAGTTTGGAAATTTATTTTATCAGGTTTTCTCCTTATTTCTCCTACCATTTCACGTTTAAGAAATGTATATTATTTGAAAAAAAAAAGAGCGTTCAATTAAAGAATGAACTTTTTTCTACTATACTCTTAGTTGCGTGAATGAATTTACACACATACACTGTCTTTTAAAAGCGAGTAAAAAAACCCGAAATAATCCGTTGTGGTGTTCAATGACTTCATAAGCCGATTAAATTTGTGTGTGTGTGTATAAAAAAAAGGTAAACTTCCGCACTTTTAATGCATCATTTTTCAAGAGAGGGATTTTTTACTGCCGGTTTTATTAAGATCTTTCCTTTATATTTTATTTTTTGTGTAGTGTTCGTAAGGGAATCGAGGGGTCATTTTAATTATTCTTCATTTAGGCGTATCATGAGTGCTTACTGAAGAAACATATTCGGAACCTGATACGCCTGAAACACTTCAGATGATTTAAGAATCCGTAATTAGCTTAATATTTATGAGGAGAAGGATTTTAATGTACCATGGGAATATTTAGCGACCGGGAGATATTTAATGATATATTTTGTGGGGCATTTTTAAAGATCTAATATAAACAGAACGTAATCCGGCTTTGAAAATTAGTTTTGAGTTAATCGATTTGCTGCCTATCAACGGATTTTCTTTTGAAATTATTTGGATTGAATTTCGTTGTTTAGTTTTCATGAATTTTGTTAGTTGGGTATCTTAATTCTTATTTGCATATTCTCTGAAATTTGAATTCTTAAAGGAAGGAAATGTTATTTTAATTTAACAAATAACAAAAAGGCTATATTTTAATTAATTCAAAAATAATTAAAAGCCACGTATTGCATTGGAATTATGAAATGTCCGACACTTTAGATTAGAAATATGTTACAATGGTTTGAAAACTGTCATAAAATTAGTTTGTACATAACAGTTAAATAAATGAGAGATTTTGCCTACCTAGACGTTCTATAATGAGTAGCCTCGGTAGCCTAGGGATCATGGTCGCGGAATCGAGCCTGGCAGTGTCTTGGGGTCGAGTCTTGATGCCACTAAAGACCCTCTGTGCAACCGAGGCTGACGCACGTTAATTCTGAAAATTAGAAGTTGGAAGTGCCAGTTCAGGTGTCATTCTTGTCACTTGATCTGGTTCAAAATATCGAAGTCCTTCCACAATAGTCCTTGTGTTGTTCTAGCGCGAAGTTAATGAAACCAATCAATCAATTATGTTTGATCTTTAAATTGATAAACACCTCAACGTTCAAAAACATTTTGTTTTTCTAATCCTGATATTTGAATATGTAAATATTGCAAATGTTTATTAGCTGGTAAGTCATAGTAAAATTTAATTTTAGATCAAATCAATTTTTTATTTGATACATAATCATCATATGAAAGAAATAGAGGATTTACTTAGATTGTAATTCGTTAAACATTTTATTTTAAATATATTTTTGAATACATAATGTCTTAAATATTAAAATAAATGAATTTGGAATGAAATCTATATAACACTTTAGACATTGTGAAAAGAATACTTTATGAAAAAATATTTTAATTTGATCAAAAAAATTAACATGTTTGTTCTTACGGTTAGTTTAATATAAACCCTATTTTAATTTTTAAATAAAATTTAATTTAATGATATCTATTTGTTTCAAAATGTTTTCATTCGTAGATATAACAAATTAATGAAATCTCTATTATTATAGACTATGTACTTTAAATTTGTTATTCTATTAGTTATCGAGAACTTTTCTCGAATTTCATTATAAGCATGTAAATTTCAACATTTCTTCAAACTTTTTACATCTAAGAGTTAATATTTACGTAATATAAGTGTAAGCAGTTACTTTAATTTACGTATCAAAGTTTTCTGAAGAAATCTTTAATAATTAACTTCTATATAATAATTTTAAATGCAAAATTTACATTCATCTGTATCATGGATATTGATTTTGAAATGTGATTTTCTTTGTTATAATCGTAAAGTATTTTCTGAAAGAAAAATTAAATGCACTATCTGGGAATATTGTATTGAATTTATAATTACCATATAAACCTTAAAGTTATTTTAATTATCTTTTGAATCTAGGAACTATTTAGTGTAATTTAATAATAATAATCTAGAGGAAGGTGTAATAAGAGAACTTTTTGAAGTTCATAATTCAAAATGGACGTTATATAAAAGACTAGATGAGGTTAAAAATACTTTGTAATATGTTTATTCCTATATAATTTATATTTATTTTTAATAAACATGTACTCACTTTTAATAAAGTTTTTTTCTCATTATTTTAGTTACAATACGTCACATTCAAACTCCAGCTAAATGATCACACTCGCAAACACATACACATAGGCTTAATCCTTAAATCCAATAACTATTTTTACTACTAAACTCGTTTATATTAAAAAAGATCTTGAACACAAAGAAATATTGTAATTGTTTTTGAAACTGTATTCAGTCAAGTAAAATATTGATATTTTTATTTTGTTCAATATTTCTTTTTAACAGAAAAATGAAATAATTGTTTCTATGTTTCAAACTATGTCAATAGAAATTTATTTTTCAAGCATAACCTTATTTAATTATTAAGTTAGTAAAATGCTTAATAATTTAGGCAGTAAATATGTACCAAGATTAAAACCTATTTTTTTAATACAAAATGGATAGATATTTGTTTTATTACAATATGTAGATTTTCTCTTAAACTAATTATATAAAATATTATATATTTTCAAATTTCAATTTTTTAAAAAAATAATTCCAGTTAGAAGAGAAAGGAAGGAAAAAAAATTATTTTTAAGAAAAAGTCTGTTTGATACGGTTCCAGGTAAAAAAATATATTCTTAGATTTAAATATATATAAAAAAGAACAGTTCTATATCTATAAACACGCAATGATACATGACACACTGGGAAGTGATTTTTCCTTGAATTCGTTTAGTACGCTTATTATGTTTTGCTAAAAAGATTTAAAATATAATTAAAGGGAAACAAAATATTTTTAAGGAATCCTTCTCCCTTAAAAATTTATAACGTATAACTGTATTTTAATAAGGAAAATAAACTTTGTGAAAGAATACTTTAATTTTTAATTATTCTTTTTTTATACATACCCCGACTTATAATTATATTTGTATGTGTGTTTCATTAATTAAATATGTATCTGTCATCTTTTATTCTAATTTTTGAAATTAAAATAATGTGTAAAAACTTTAGTGTTCTAATTTTAGGATTAAAACTCAGTTAAAATTGGAAAGAAAAACTGTGAAAAATATTTTTGACATAAATAACTGAGAACATTTTGCATCAAAATGTGAATATAAGTAAAAGTACATTGACAAGATTTATGAATTCATAGTTATCAGGAATAATAAACAACTTTTCAGTGAGAAAAAAAACCTTTTTATATGAAACTAGTAATTCTAATGTTCTAAAGAAATATCACAAGCAGACTGTAAAGGATTCAAACTTTATTTGTTTTAAACATTCAAAATTATACAACGAAATATATTACATGTTTTGAATATTTGTAGAATGTAGAAGAATAATTATCCAAATATATTAATTTACTTGCATTTTTAGGTGTTTTCTCACTTACAAACTCGGACTGAGCACATGCTGTGTTTCTTCTTTTAAATAAATGGATATCACAGATAGCCTTCTTTGCGCTTGCCACTTTATCATAAACACTAATTAAGAACTTTCCTTTTGACTTTGAATAATGTATATATTTTGAAGTGTGAGGAAATTAAAGGTCAAAAGAACAGAAGTGCAATAGTAAAGTTAAATTGATTTAAAAGTAGTTGCTGAAAAAAGTCATAACAGAAATATACTTCGTTAAGGAATGTGATGAGTTATTTACTTTTAATTTTTTTGGTAGTAATTACACGAGCAAATGTGAACTGGATACATTGAATAGATTTTCGTTTGAAAAAATATTTTATTGAAATATAACAGGTCAATTGAAAAGTACCCGGCCTACCATAGCAAAACACATTTTTTTTTGGCAAAATTAGTTTTTTTTTATTCAACATAATTCCCTTCAAGGGTGATACACTGATTATAGCCAACCTCCAAATTTTCGATACCATTTTTGTAGTACGATTTGTCCTTTGCTTCAAAATAGGCCTCAGTTTGGGCGATCACCTCTTCATTCGACGAAAACTTCTTCCCAGCAAGCATTCGTTTGAGATCTGACAACAGGAAATAGTCGTTGGGGGCCAGATCTAGAGAATACGGTAGATGAGGAAGCAAATCGAAGCCCAATTCATGGATTTTTGCCATCGTTTTCACTGACTTGTGATACGGTGCATTGTCTTGGTGAAGCAGCACTTTCTTTTTTCTTCAAGTGCGGCCGTTTTTCGGTGATTTCGTCCTACAAACGGTCCAATAACGTTATGTAATAGTCGCTGTTGATGGTCCTTCCTTTTTCAAGGTAGTCAATGAAAATTATTCCATGCGCATCCCAAAATACAGACGCCATAACCTTGCCAGCCGACTGTTGCGTTTTCCCACGCTTTAGAGCGGGTTCATCGTGTGCAGTCCACTCGGATGACTGTCGATTGGACTTCGGAGTGAAATGATGGAGCCATGTTTCATCCATTGTCACATATCGACGCAAAAACTTGGGTTTATTACACTTGATCATCTTCAAACACTGCTCCGAATCATCAACTCGTTGTTTTTGGTCAAAAGTGAGCTCGCGCGGCACCCACTTTGCACAGAGCTTTTTCATACCCAAATATTCGTGAATGATATGATATACACGTTCAGTTGATATCTTTAGAGTGTCTGCTATTTCATTCAATTTCAATTGACGGTCATTCAAAATCATTTTGTGGAATTTTTAAAGTTTTCGTCGGTAACAATCTCTTTTGGGCGTCCACTGCGTTCACCATCTTCTGTGCTCATTTCACCACGTCTAAACTTAGCATACCAATCATTGATGGTTTCCTGGGGCAGTGTCCGGAAACTCGGCATCAAGCCAAGTGTTTGCTTTAACGGTATTTTTTCCCTTCAAAAAGCAATATTTTATCAACCCGCGAAATTCCTTTTTATCCATTTTTTTCACAATAACAAAAGATGCTTCACTCAAAATGCTATAATTCACAAACTAATGATCCGACAGCTGTGAAATTTATACATGCATCTTTTGAGAATTAGGGCTAACTAAAGAACACATGGATTTAATTCTAGTCGCGCCATCTATGTGTCAGGCCGGGGACTTTTCAATTGACCTGTTATGACAAGCATGATCTAAGAATGAAACGTTTCTTTGAAATGTATGGTATCTTTCAAATACCGTTAGGGAAAAACATGTAATTGTTTGAACTTTGGGATTACATATTATTATGAATTCTTCAATTTTTTAAAAAAATTCTCTAGAAGCAAAAGAAAGAGAAAAAAAAATCTAAGATATCATTGAAAGAAAATGATCTTCTCACCGTTTTCTTTATTTACAATCAACATTAATTATTATTTTACTTATCTGAAATTTACTCAGGTGTGCATGTTTCAAATGAATTAAAATGTACATTTCCTCAAATACATTTCAATATTTTGTGAATGAAACACATCTTGTAAAAAAAAAAACCAAATTAGTATGTAATGTTGAAAAATACTATTTTGGTTCTTAAATTAATTTTAAAAAAGTTTTCGGAATTATTTAAGAATCTCTCAAAATGTAACAGTAGCATAAAATTCCTACTTTTTCATTTTGATGTAAAATGAAACGAAAAACTTTGATGATTTCTTTATTTATTTTTATTTTGTTCCTGGAAATGTCAAAAATTGCTGCAAAGTGTAATCAATTTTAAACTAAAATATTTATTTTATACCAATAACTTATGTCAGGGAGTAAGTATAGAATGAAGAAACTATTATCATTTCATTTTTCATAGCGGTATTTAAAAGATTTCGGTATCGGACTCAAAATTTTGCACTAAGTTTCTGTTTTAGCTATAAAATGTAAATAGTATTATTTCCTCACAATTTTAAAATATTTTTCTGCTAATAATTATATTTTTATAAAGTACTAATACTAGTTTTTTTTTTTTTAAATTGATCATAATAATCCAAGAAGACTTAAAAGTCAAGTTAATGGAGCAAAAATACTGTTTTGTGTCATGAAAAGTGATTTTAAATTCAAGCGTATTTTTATTCCTCACTAATATAAATTAGAATAATTTTGGAATGACCTTCAAGATCGCTCATGATTCATATATTATTTATTTCTGTATTAAGGAAACATTACGAGTATGACACATAATGTAGACATTTTGAGAAAGTAAGCATTGTATACCATACAATATTTTTTTTCATAAGTTGGTCATTGAAAATACAGTCCTCAGAAGCAGTAAGTTAAAGTACGATCCTTAAAATTCGTAATTTGAAATGTATTATTTTGAATACATTTACTTTTCAGGAAATTTTTCTCTCTTTCTTAAGAACTTTTCATTTAAATTCAACTCAATAAAATCTTAATTAGCAGTTACTAAATACATAATTTTTTATTTGTATATTTTACCACCATCGATAAATTTAAAAAAAGTCATTTAAAAAAAGCTATTTTAAGAAAAATGTTTTTTTTTTTTTGCTGATACTGGGCAAATAAATAAAAAACATGATACGCACTATCAAATAATAGAGGTGAAATTAAAATTAATCTATAATTTAAATATCCTGGAAAAACAATTGAAAAAAATATTCCTTCAAATAATATCAATCGATAAATATAAATTAAACATTTAGTGTCTATGCAACTTAAAATGTTTTAAATGAAATCAAATAAAATCTGTCAAAATTTCTAAGCACCAGTAAGAAATCTACAAATATTTTAAAATGTAAAAGCAAATTTTTTATAAAATGGAAACAATAGAAAAATCATCCGCTTTTACGTTATTATTTATCTTGCTAATAAGCAAGAGTATTATGAAAATATTTTTGTCCGAGAGCTTCCTTTTAATTAGAATTATGCTTTATTTAAGTGTTAAATGAAAATTTATATTAATTTGATTTGAAATATAATCTATTTTTGAATATTAACGTGGAATTATTTGCACTGAAAATTCCAAATTTCTAAACACCTCCAAAAGGGAAAAAGGAAGCAGATCCTTTTGAGCATTTATTCTCCAGTCCTTTTCGATAAAATTTTATTAACTTCATTTAAATTGTTAGAGAACAATATAATCTCATATCAATTTTAAAGAAAAATGAACAGGATAGTTTTATTTTAATATCTTAAGCAAAACACGAATAATCACAACAATATAATATATAATTCGTGATAAAAATCGAAATTTATAAAAACGTTACCAAAAAAAACGTTTTGGCTGAACGTTAAGTCCACGAACCGGACAAGGGTAGTCACATTTGGCAAAATACCGCCAAATAAATCATGTTGCTAAGTACTGCTATATTGAAAAAAAAATGTTGAAATATTAGTTAAAACTTGTAGGTAGTAAAACTTGTAGTCTAGGTATTGCATTATTAGGCGAGTAAGAGCAATTCGCAAAGTTTCAGAAATTTAGCTTGATGGGAAGTTGGTTAAATTAACGATCGAAAAATTGATGACAAACTAATACACACACAGACAGACACACACCAAGTGAAATACTTTATCAATCGTGATAAAAACCAACATTTTTAGAAACAACGTTTTTATGTGATGGCAAAGTTTATTAAAAATACTATTGAAATATTAGTTAAAACTTGTCGCAAATGTGTAAGACAGACACACACCATATAAACACACCATTTAGACACACACCACATGAAATACATAAAAACTTTAAAACTAACTGAAATTATTTAATTCATACGGTAAATTAAATGGTGAGAGTGCAGTTTAGCCCAACCCCCCTTGGAGAGATGAATTATTTGGTGGTATTTTGCCAAATGTGGCTGTTTCGCTTAGCGTTTTTCACAGATTTAACGTGCATCAGCTCCGCTATATTGTGGGTTTTTAATTGCAGCAAGACTCATGACAACAATGTCACCCCCGAGTTCCAGATGGCGATCACTAGGCTAACCCGTTCGCAAATATTTTCTTTAAGGCAAAGTAAGATGAATATGTTGATGTTAAGTATAATATTATAATTTATTTCATTACTGGATAAATGAATATAATTGTCTTACTTCAAATTTAAAATTTATTTTTTCTTTACCACCCTAGTATATAAAGAGTAATTGTTATTGATGAAATAGTAAAACGGATAATTAATATTCTCTTAAAGGGTATATAAATACTGAAAAATTTATTAATCATGCTGAACAACTAAAAAAATTTAAGAAAATCTGTAAAGTACTAATATTTATGAATTATAATAACACACTAATTAATTATACTAATTTCATTTATTGCTTAATAGTATGTTATAAATAATTCATTTATCTTTGAATTTATATGTGAAAATGTTTTTTTCAGTATAAATTACCTTATAATTATCATTATTACCAAATCATTATGATTTAAATATTAAAAATCTATTATTATGTTTTTCAAAACGAAATATTTCTCTTGAAAGAAACTTGAATAAAATTATTTTCTTTTCAGCAGGATGGTTTCTTTTTAACTTCCTTTATATAGACATGCTTACAAATAACATCATAACAATTATATGCCAATGCTTTATAAATTAATCTAGCTTTGTATTTAAGATACTGTTTTGTCCCCAAATATCCGAAAGGTTTCTTAATTCATTTTTCACTGAAACAAAGGAAACATTGCCTTAATTATTATTATTTTAATATTATTTTCTTCTTTTATTTCAGTTTAAAATAGCGTATAATTTCTTTTACACATTTAGTGGACTTCTTTTTAAAATTTTATTGATCAAACTATCCAAGAAATCGCTTATTTCTCAAACTTATACATTGGAAACAAACCAGACAGAACTAATTTGACCGCCGATAAACCATTGGGTTTTCAGGACATACAATGGGTAAAATCCATTATTGAAAGATGTATTTCAAATTTCTTCTGTCACCTTTTCCACTTCACATTTATTCTTTGAATACCTCCGAAACAGTTACTGAGTAGAATTTTCCTTCTCCATTTCCTAGCTTCATTTCCTCCCGTGATTTCCCGGAGGAATTTACTCCTGAAGATCTATCAACTATATGGAAAAAAGTGAAAATATTTTCTCTTTAATGTTAAAACTCACGTGTAAATAAGGTTTTTTTTCAGAATATTTACCCCAAGAAAAGAAATGTAGGTTATTTAGATATTTGTACATCTTTTACTTCATGTCATTACCTAAGGTTCGGATGTCGTATAGAATTGATATAAAAATGTAAATATAATTATTAAAAATAAGTATTGTTTGTTGAAAGAATGTTATATTTCATTCTGTTACTATATTTGAGACACTTGTGAAAGTGTTTGTACACCAAAAAACATGCATAGTTGTATAAGATGTCATTAGAAATGTGTTTTCTCAAATACCCTCCATGCTGGATAGAATTGGTCTAAATGTTAAAGGCTGAGAGGGAAAATTATGGTATTAATAAATTTTTATTTATTAATTACTAAGGTATTAATAATAATTTAATAGATAGTTGACTTTAAAGAAAATATTTTTGAATTCCGTAAAATTCTGCTTTATAGTTTTTAAAATGTGGTTAGAAATATTTTTAACGAGAATATGAAACATGTAACTATAGAATATTATATATTCAACATTTTCATAATGTTTTGCTCCCAACCACATGTTTTTCTCGTATTTAAGTACACCTAAAACTATTTTTACCTTAATTTTGCTATAAAAATAGGAAATATTAAATGTCATTAGGGAAGAAAAGTATTTATAACAAATCAAAAATTTTCCATATCGGATTTCTCAATTCATATGAGTGCAACCCTTAAGCCCGACATTTCATGAAATTTCAACATAAAGAAAACATTGAAACTATCATCGGACATTGTAGAATTTTAAGGAGACCATTTACAGATTTTACATATTGATCCACATATTACGTGATTTTTTAAAAAGAGGAAATTGTTAAAAATCAATGGTTTGAGAGAGAAATAATATAATATGTAATCCTTACACCGTTTTTCCAAATGACTCCAGAACTAATGATCGGTTTCAAGCTTAATTAGTAAATAATGTATTTAGAGCATTATCAATATTAATTCTGCAAAAAGTTAGGTTTCATAATAGAAAAAATTTATCTTTATAAGTTAATTAACGATGGTGATTAAATTAATTACTGCAGCTATATACCTTATATCTTAGTTCAATTTGAAAGAATAACAGTGATATCAATTTTATACATAAGCAATGAAAATTGTAAAAAATCATTAAGACGCCCGATTCTTTTGTATATCCAAACTTATAAATGACTGAGTAAGATACGTTTTTCCTTCTTTCAGTATTCACATTTTTTTCACTGTTTAAGACACTGAAAAATATTTTATAAATTGGCATTTATTATTAAGAAGTTAATCGTTGATTCAGATTTTTTTTTTATCATTTTTCATATTAATTTATAAGGATGTTAAAATATATGAAAACAAAAAAATGATGCTTTAGTGTTCACTTCTGTCTTATCACTCAGAAAATGTATTTTATTTGTTCCGTGAAAGTATAGCAAACATATTGTTTTATTATCATGTATCACCGTTTATGACCTTGAAGACAATAAAACAAACCCAGTGGGTACAATTTGACAAATACGAGTACAGCACGTTGGACAGCTTCCTGCTGTAATACATGCAGCAAAATGGTCCGACATTGAATTGATTAGATGTCGGATATTTTCCTGGGTTAGGTAAGCCCACAAATCTTGAACAGCTTCCTCCAAATCATATACAGAGAGACACGCCGACATCTGCAATTTCAATTGGTCCCACAAATACTCTATAGGACAATTTATGGGAGTAGGCTAGTCATGGAAGTATCTGAAAATGAAGTAGAATCAATCGATCTATTAAAGCTGTATGTGAACGAACATTACCTTGCTGAAAAATTGCACCTGAAAGACTATTTGAACACACCGCTGGCACGTTAGTTTCTACGTACCACAATTAGGAAAAAACTGATAATCACAGACAATGGAACATCAGACCATTACGACTGTTGTGGGGGTAATGTTTCGCACCAAAGCCTAGATGAAATTGTATTATTCACCAAGGGGCCTCCACATTCGTAAGTGTTTATCATCTCTCCCCAAAATGAACAGAATTCATTACTACGTTTTCATTACTACCACGTTTTGCCAATATGTGGCATTCCCCATCATTCTAACTTGACACCATTCTAAACGGAGTTCATCAAAGTTTGGGTGTCAAAGACTGTACAAGAAAATAGCGCTTGAATTCCAAATTCACTTCCACAATACGTCTGGAAATAGTGTGTTCTACAACGCCCCCCTCCCTCCGTTCAGCAGCTGATTATATCGTAGAACTAGTCTCTGTATCGTGGAATGAGTATCACATGCTTCTCGCATGATCTTTCGATTCTTTAACCTCGCCGTCTTCCTTGTCATTGTAGACCCGGTTTTCCACACGTGGGTACCATCTCATGTGCACTGCTCCCAACATGTTCAATATACACAATCTATTCGATCAACCTGGCGAAAAACATCGCTCTTTTAACACCCTTCTATTTTCATGCTGATGAACAAGCTCCACTAAGACTCGCTTGAATATGCGAAATGCTTTCGTACATGCCTACTTGGCATTCTTCGTTTACTAATGTTTTCCTAGTGTCGGAATATGATCGATTTGATTCTGAATCTTCCACTATGTGCCGATTTATGTTGCACTGACTTCCTCATTGCAGTGCCACTGCAGGGTATGTGTCATGTGAATTGGTTCTAAAAGTGGATCATTTTCATATTGGACATCATTCAACTAAATTGAAAATTTTCGTGTTAGTAGCTCGCTTCCTCCTCGGTATGCTATTTTCAATGTTCTTTAGTGTATAAATAACAAATAACATTTTATTTCTTTTAACAGTTTTCAAAATTTTAAAAGGATTTGATAAAAAATAAGAATCTGTCATTTATGTTTTTTTTTTTCAAAACAAATATATCGATCACAAAATTTTAATTTCATTTATAAGTCTTAAAGTAAATATAATTACATTTTAGTGGGGTATTATACTAAGAATTCTAGTATATTAAACAAATTTAGCTTTATTAAAATTATCTATTCACTAGCTTAAAGTGCTTCAAAGGAAACATTTTAAACTTAAACTATTTTATAGAGCTTCCTATTGTCACTATATAACCAATAACATGTACTAATTAAAAAACAAAGTTTTTCAGAAGAAACATTGTTTCTCATTGAAAATCATTATCATCCCTTAACTCAATTTACTAAACACACTGCACGTCATTTGTATGTGTGCACACACTTCTTACTCTAAGTCAATAAGATTGCTTTTAAGCCCTAACTACTTATAGTTGATTTAAAAAAAACACGCGAAGCGAGTTATAATAAAGAAAACATAGTTTTTCTCAGAAAAATAAAACATTCAAAGGAAACACATAGATGAAATCGTGCGTATTTTCCTTCATTTTTCAGTACATGAAATCTACCGAAAAAATAAAAAGTAATTCTAATAAGAAAAATGTAATTTCTGCGAAAAAGATTGGAAAGAAGAACGTGAACACGAGAAAAAGAAATGCAAAACTGATTTTCAAAGCATTACAAAAAAAAAATATAGAATGAGGAGATGTTTATGAAAAAAGGTTGAAAGCAGAAATACAGCATTTCTAAAAAAATGTTACTTTTGCGGTTTTAAATAAGGTTGTGTCGTTTCAATTTTCTTTTCCCTTCTCTTTGTGATTCCTGTAGTTTTATTCGGTGAGGAAGTTCGAACCTTTGCGAGTTTCACATCGCTAGAAATAAAGTCGGAAATTGAGTCTCTCTATGTCTATTAACAGAAATAACGGTTTTCAGATTTAAAATATGGCGATGATCAAGTTGTGAAACACAGTACATTTATTTTACAAACAAGGTAATTATTCCTTAAATCCCTTTACATTATATTTCTGAAAATTTATTATTTTACACAATTTTATAAGATGTTTCGTATCAATAAAAAATTGCAATTCAACAAAATAAAATAAATTAGTAAATAACCTAAAATAGAAATTTTTACTTCCGTTATATATGACAATTTCTGACATTTTGAGGTTATTTTTAGAATGAAAAAATATAAAATGTTTCTTGTGTCATATTTGATAATTTTCTTGGTAATTTCACAACAATTTGAATAAAGACATCGCAAGCCAATAAGAAGAACCATTTTCCGAAAATCAAGTTTAGTCTTAAATATGACGGATTAGAAAGTTTCCAGTAGTGTGAACTCAATAACAGGATAAAAATACTAAACACATGTTATTTTTCTAGTTAAATTACCTCAAGAAAATAAGAGGTATCTCTAGAGAACCATTTCACAGTTTTAAAACATAAGAAAATAGAAAAAAATTCCGATGAAGAGATCTTGATAACAGAGTAGTGTTATAAAGTAACTCTATGTCTTTTATCGAAATTAATTCATCTCAAAACATTCAGATGGATTAGCGGCAAAGTGGTTCTTAATACTATAGAAAAAAGAAATTTTTTAGTAACATGAACTTGATAACAGAAGAATCTCAAAGTGTATCATTTTTTAAAGTTAAATTATATCAATACAATAAGGAAGATCTGCAGATAACTGCTTTATATCTAAAATGTATGAGAAAATAAAAGTTTTAATAACACGATCTAGAAAAACAGAGTCATGTTATTAAGAAAATATGTCGTTTTTGAAAATTAAATCTAAAATTATTTTCACATCGTTAATCAGTTTCTCTTTATCTATACATAGTGCGCTATAGAATGTGATTCATTTCTAATTCAAATGAAATAAATTGAAAACAAGTCTTTCAAAGCATTTGTTCTTAAAGAATTACCCTTATTGTTTTTCAATGTAATTTATTATTGATCCTTATTATTCTCTCTAAAGTAATTCAAAATATTTCGATAATTGTATTTTTTAAATGATTTTTGAATGTAATAATCATAATAGTCAAGTTAGAGTAAAAGAATATTAAATAAAGCCTTTGTGATTTTAAATATTGGTTAAGTCAAAAAAATAATAGTTAAATTTGTGCATTTGTTTTGTTTGAAATTTTAGCGTCAGTCGAGAGTAGTATGATGACTTTTGGCAACTGACCTCCTTGTACTGAACCATGATAAGTTGCCGAGGACAGTTGAGCATCTAAACTAATTGAACACACCCCATTAATGGGTACTCGTTACTTTTATTTTTAATATGGTTATTCAGTGGAGTTAAGATTTGAAACTGTGGCTCAACTGGAACATAGCTATTAAGGATGATCACGACAATGGCTACATAACTAAAATTGTACCGGAGTGATAATAATATTCGAACATACAATGATGTCTATCACTTTAGTACTTTGTTACGATACTTTGGTACTCGTACGTTTATAATGTGACGGATCATATTTTTTAAGTACCTTTTCTATTTAAATTATAGATATAACTCATGTTACATCAATCGGAAATTTCTCGATACTGCAGCTGGACTTTAAAAATGTATATTATCTCCAAAAAATTCAGGGAATTGTAAATTTTTTTAATAATTTAATTCATTTTTAAATGTATCGGCACTATAATAATTAAATAAACCTTTGGAGATTTGGCTTACAAAAATTTAACATGATATATCATTAGTTTGCAAACAAATGCTAGCTTTTCGTTGTTGAACCATGCGAAGGTTTTCAGAAATTTTAATAGAAAATCGATGATGTCCAGCATGAGATGAATGTACACAGTTATTTCAAAAATAATTTGTGAACTTTGCACAAGTCTTTAAAGATAATATCATTCAATAAAATAGAAGGAAATATTTAACGTAGATATTCTACACGATGCATTCAAGAATGTTGTGAAATAAAACAGTTCTTCTCTCACAGTTACAATTACAGCGAGGGAATTTAGAAACTTTCCCGTGACATCTCTCACTTTATCAATGGTTCATTCACAGTTGAAAGACAAAATGACGTTACATTGGTTTCTACAGAGCAAAAGATATCGGGGACAGAGAAGAGAATGAAGGGAACACTGTGCACTTTATAATACAAATTATATATAAATCTGACTTAATTTACGATAACACTTTGAATATAAACTGTGGTAGATAGTACAAAAGCACTTATAACGTTGAAAGAAGACTGAGTTTAATCTCGTGTTCACTAGGTGTATATGTATAAAATACGGATTGTTCTAATAGATGGTGTTGTACATATGCTCTTACAAACATGGTGATTTGATATACATAGCATTTTGTTTGACAATATCTAACGTACAAAACCATTCATGTGAAAAATTATGAGAGTATAAATTCATATTAATTTTCTACTTTGAAAATGTGGAATATTATTCCATAATAAGACAATTTTAGGAGAGTTTTATTCAATACTTCGATTTGAAGAAGACCGTTTCGATTAAGTACCATTTCAACACATTTCTAAATGGTTATTCAATCGATTTAAAAATGTTGAATTTAATACGATAGACAAGGCTAAGCGACAACAACTAAAAGGAATTTCAAGATGCAGCGCTGCAAGCCTTATTGGGTGAATACGCCATTCAAACACAATCACAAATGGCAAATTATTTAAGGTGACTCTGAAAATCTGAAAATAATTAGTGTGTATTTTCTCGTGATGGGAAATCATCAAGTAGAAGAAAAAAGGGTACCATATTGTTTGCCTGAGAGACAAATAGATAATTGAAAAGTCACCAGCGAACTTCTGTTGATAAGACGTCAACAGGAGAGCTTGATATATAGAATCATAACAGGCGATTGAAAACAGATTCAATTTGATAATATAATGGAACAAAATCGTGGTTTGATCCCTACCAACCACCAACATCGACGGCAAGAACTAATCCCTTTGGAAATAAGACATTATTCTGTGTTTAGTGAAATCAAAGGGATGTAGATTATTATTAACTTCTCAAATCGGGTAAAATGGTTCATGTAGCATACTACCGACTACAAGAAATCATATTGAACCATGCATTGATCACAAAACATGTGGAAGGTACCCAAAAACAAGGAAAGGTAATTAACTAAATACCAATATGCCGGATCATACTTTAAAAATTGTCAGGGAAACTTTAAAACAATTGAATTGGTATGTACGATCTCTCCCGCCATATCCTTTGGATATTGCTCTTCCAGATTCACATTTTTCCAGTCGATGGCTCACAAATTGGTTGAATAGTATGTCATTAATTTTGAAGAAGTGTAAAAATAGGGTTATTCATCGTTTGTTTAAAAAAATGAAAGTTTTTATGATAGGAGAATCCACCTTTCGCCAGAAAGATGGGGAAAAAGTTTCAGCATCAAATAGTGCGTACTTTCATCACTTCAAATTAACATGAGGTTTTCCTCCAAAAACCCGCATTTTATAGGTATACACCTGGTGAATATGTATTTCAGTCATATATGGCCTGCTAAGAGAATACGTACTCTTCTGATATCAGGTAACAGATAGCCATGATCCTATTAGAGTCAAACCAGTTAACGTGAATTTTATAGATACATGAAAGGGCACGAGATAAATCTATCATCAAATGTATTAAGAAACATTTAATTGAAAATGTCACAGGAGGGAATATAACCTATTGCATCCATGTGATGTTAGATAGTTCATTGGCCAAACAAAAATCTGAAAAATGTGGTGTACATGGTTTTCTATTTACTAACTGTTATTAAACATATCCGTCGATTTTACAACCCAGTTTCTACAAATTTGCGTATCATTTCCGAAATAGCCTGCATTGAACAGAATCCTCAATCCATGGTTTCTGTAGCAGACACTCAGTGTCTATACCACATTTTACATATTCAGGTATTATTTCATCACGTTGTTTCACTATAATATGCATGACGCTCTATTCATATAACGGCGCATTTTTTTCCACTATGGATAATAACGTCAAATACGACATTCCTTTACACTGAACAGGTAATTATACAAATTTTGGATCTTAATTCTTATTTTGAAAATGTAGCAGATTGGATTCAGACCTGATGATACCATGTGATATCGCAGGAAAAATTATGCTAAAATCAACGTTACAGTTGTTTTCAGTTTTTTTCTTATTCTTTACCTATGTTAGTTCTGGCATTTTACGAGCGTTACGCAATACTCCAGAATCACCAGCATTTCTTAACTAAGCTGTGGGTATTTGCATTATGATTGGTGGTATACCTTAGAAAATCTACATCCACAATTTCAGTTTGTTTCCTTGGATTATACAACCGGTAGGAATTCAGATATTGACAAAGCTTTTTACATTTACTCTGTACAGCACTATTTGGCAAAGCATTCCAAATTGAGATATTATGAAGTTATGTAGTAAACTAATAATATTTGCCCTTTTTTCACCTTTACGTTAACTTTATAGAAATTCATTGAAAATTCAATAAAAAAAGTCCATTGTTTTATTGAATTAGATATTAAATCTGAGTCAAGACTCTACATATAGAGTATACTTTTGTGTGGAATTTGCACATATTGAATCAAATTTCATATGTTAATTGAAAGTAGTATGTTGTTTGTCTCCATTTCACATAATTGAGAATTCTTAAATTTGTAATTTACATTAAAATTCATTCAAAAATTGCTTCTTTGAGAAAAGTATTTTTATGTAATTTAGTAAGATTTCTTTTAGTTATTCTATACAGTACAGTTAGCAATAGTTAGAAGAAAAATTAAATTTAATATTGTAAGCTAAATTTATGAAATATGTATCTATTATTATCAATTTTAAACATTTTTTTTATATTTTGAAGAGTATATGATTTGCATTAATGAGTATAATAAAATAATATTTTATTAACTTTGAACACACAGAAATAAAAAAAAATATTTCCATTAATAACGATCTTTAGAACACATGTATAAGTATAATAATAAGAATAAGTATAATTAAAGGAATTTTAAGCTAAAATAAAATACTTTATGGAATAATTGCTAATTTATTGAAAATAGCAGAAAAAACAATTTCACTTGATTTGAAACTTTTTTGAGGCTTAACTATGGAGTCAAGTATATTTAAATATTATTGTTTCAATGATATAAATAATTTTTAGTGATAATAATTTATTTAATTTGAAACACTTCATTCATTTTGTAATTTTTTTTTTTTTTTTCATTCTCAAATTTTGTTTCTAAAGTAGTAAAGATCAAAAATAATTTGGAGTTCAAATTTAAATTTTGAGCGAATTATTAAAAATTAAGTTAAAGAGCCTTTTATGTTAATTAAAGTTCAAAATATATAAATAAGCAGGTTTTTATTATGCTATTTTTATTTTTAAAAACTGTGTTGAAATTCAGAAAATGCATAACACAGATATTATATTATGCATTTGAATATTTATAATTAGATACAAAATATTCATCAAATTCGAGTTTTATTTTCAAAAGGATAAATCAACTTAGGATATGCGAACATGGGCTGAGATTTGCAATTTAAATTTGATTTTAACATCGGTACAAAGCATATGACATAATTAAATTAATAGTCAGATGTTTATGATTTCGGAATTCGAAGTTCTTGTTTATTTTCAGAAATCAGAGTATTTGTTCGTAATTGTCTACACCATAGCTAATGTTGAGGTTTTTGTGAAGAAAAGAAATACAAAAAAAGAGAGATTTGCTTCTGAAAAGTTTTTTCTGTAAAAAAGGGAATCAAACAATGCAATTTATACGAGAAATTCACCTCCGCAGCTGATTATTTGATTCCTTTTGTCTGTTATCCTAATCGAATTCTAATGACGGACATAGAACTTTGATGGAATTTTTTTATAACAAAGAAGAAGCCTACGAAACAATAAACCTTCTTTCTAATTATACGCTGTGTGATAGAAACGATTATGAAGTGAAGCAAGAAAGAATTAATCGATACAGCGTTCAGTGAAGTATAAATATTCTGTTAAGTATCAAAGTCTATTTATCTAGTATCGAGAATAACTTTCCCTTCATGTTACGTTCATTTATTATTTTTACTGTTACTGGCTGTTAAATATGTTAGTTGTTATTTTTTTGTCGTTAAATTTTGGGAGCAAATTATAATGAGAAGCAGGAGCTTAAAGAAAAATCCCGCTTCTTTTTCTGAACTCCTTGCTCTTAATTAATAATCTGCTCTATTCTTCTGATCATGATAATTCAGAACTTTCTTTGTTTGACTGTTTTTTGGTTTCTTCTCAGACTAATCAAAAGTTTATTAATATATTCCAAAAATTGCTTCTTTGACTTATTTTCTTTCGCTTTTCAAAGCACCAGTTTTCCTTCTATATGAAGTAAAAATGCTACACGGAAGTAATGTTGAATTCATTTAGATATTGAGAATAATTATTTTTATCGGGGATACACATTTAGCGTTTCCGAAATGAAATGATTTTTATATAAATTTTTGTATCCATTGTCTAAAATACAGTTTTGATGTCGATGCAAATATAATTTTTACAAATTTTAAGAATATTCGTTTAATAAATATATATGGTGAAATATTCATTAGTTTTTTCCGTGCACAAAAAATAAGTATGATTATCATTGAAATAAAACAATCCTCCCTGATAATCAGAACTAAGAAACAATAAATTTTAAGAAATGTTTAAACCAATATTTAAGTTCAGAATCTCAAAACTTTTGTATAAGTATATTTCTTTTGGTATCTACAATGTAATAATATGTGATATGAAAATTTCCATTACTGAAGCAAATAAAGAGCATTTTTAAAAGAAAGATGCTCTTTAAAACACAAACAATGGAGTCTGTTACAAAAGGAGGAATAATTTTGAAACTACCAAATGGATACATATGAAATGTAAAAATAAAAATGTCATTCTCAAAGAAATATTATTTAATTTAAACTCAAGGATAAAATTAACTATAGCTTGTGACAGCCTTATTTTTATTGAATTTTACTCCCATCTTTCCTTCTAGCTGATTAACCTATAATAACTATATTCCACAACTCAAGGTACTTAAGAATAAACCAAAATAATTTGTTAATCACTAAAAAATAGGTAAGATCATTCTCTCTCGAATCCTATTTAGCTAACAATTCTGGATTATTATCGATTAATAAAGTTTTAGCTTACTTATTCATTCGTTCTGATCAAAACACTCCCCATAAACAACCGATTCTTATCTTATTATTCTAACTAATATTAGAATCGGTTAAATTAAGAAAGATGAGCTGCTATATTTCAGTACAACTTACAAATATTTATCGACCAATCGTTATTCTCTATCTCATTTCAACTTCCTTTTAACTCAATTTTATTTATATATCATTATCTCAATTTCAATTCTCACACTAATTATCTTCATCTAATTTATCTAATGACGTTTCAATTTGATTTGGAAGAAATAGTATTTATATGCAAGCTAAATAACCACAAATACCACGAGGTTAGTGAAGAGAAAATCGCGAACAGCCCAACACAAGCTTTATGACAAAAAATATCATCATCGTTTTCAAACTATTAGATAAATTTATTTGTACGCAAATCCTAAAAAAATCCCATCTGTATACAAGAAAGGCCATCTAATTTTATTTAATTTTCAAATTAAGAAATTTTTAAAGCAAATGCTAATGTTAAACAGGGTGTATAATTTTATTAAGAGTAAGATTAGAAATTCCCTTAGTTTAAAAATACATAATTTAGCAGTACATTTCGAAAGTAAGAAACTCAATATTTGGTAAAGGTTTTCCTCAAATATTTCTTAACATGAATTAAATTTTATGCATGAATATAGTGAAAATAAAACTTTCGCATCGAATGGGAGAAACACTTTTGTGTATTACAGTGCAATAAGGTTTTTGTCTAATATTTAAGAAAAATTGGTATTGGAAGCATAAATTTCAATTTTTGCACTGTATCCTTAAAAGTTAATCTGTTTAGTACAGATCTGTTAAATATTAGTACCTGATGTACTACGTATTTAAGATAATATCGGTCCACTTAGATACTTCTTACAGTTTTATGAGATACTTGTTTACAAGTATCCCATTAGAATCATTGATATATATTTCAATTTACTTTAAGGTAATTTATTGCTATTTAATTTTATAATATACAATAATTCATTGCATTTCAATAATATATATAAACAAAAAATATTTTATTTCTTTTTCTACTTAGGATACATGCATAAATTTGATATATAAGTAGTTTTTACCAGACTTTTGACTGATTACATTTGCCATTGGTTAATAAAAGCGACGCATTAAGAAGGAGTATTACGAATAGGAGGGAAATTGGTAAATGGTGTTTATATATATTAAAAAGAAATGTAACAGTATCATTAGAATTGAATGTTTTATTCAGGAAATACAGCTGCAAAAAAAATCAGAAACAAAACATAAAAATACCATGTTTTGACCATTTCAAATCTAAAACAGAACATTATTCCTCTTGCTTATACGAGTGCAATAAATGCTGCAATATTTTTCCAAGAAAATACTACATGAATTAGATTTTCGTTACGGAGAGCTTATTCAAACTTGTACTGTTAAAAATGTTTCAACATGAATTCGACAAACAGGCAAAAACAGTATTTCCCCCAATGGAGAAGCTGTTTTTTCCTTTAGTACGCTTCCTGAATCATATCTTCAAGACACATTAGAGCGTTCATCATGAATTTGCTATTGAATTCCATTTGAACATGATGATTATCTGACGAGATAGCAATGCGAGGATTGTCTGAAAAGTTTCTAATCTAAACATTAAGAGGGTAGAACTCGTCAATAAAAGCACTGGAATGTGGTTCCGCCGTTTTGGATATGTACTCACCAAACTCTCAGCTCTTTCGGATGCTGTGATGCTATTTGACAATCGTTTGAGCGAGTCGATGTGAACGTGTTTGTGAAAATGGAAAAAAAAAGGATAGAGCTGTCATTAAATATTTGATTTTTAAAGGTAATAAACCCACATAAATTGAAGATGAGTTGGACCCTGTATTCGGGAATTCTGTACCATAATTTACCACCATAAATTTTGGCAGAGAATTTAAAAGTGGCCGTACCAACTTGGGAGAAGAAAAATGTTCAGGATGCCCAGAAACTGCAACCACTGACGATAACATCGCTAAAGTTCACCAAATTTTGCTAAAAGATCGATAAATTAAAATGAAATTGATATCAGATGCCATAATTATTTCTAAAGAACGTGTTTGTCACATATTGAATCAAAATTTAGGTATGAGAAAGCTGTTCATGAGTTGGGTGCCGCGTTTGATCACGTTAGAAAAAAAACTTGTTCGGATGAATATTTTTAAAGCTCTGTTGCAGCAGTTTTGGCACAATAAATAACAGTTTGGGCAAATAGTAACTACTGAAGAGGAAACTTGTGTTTGGATTTTTGAAATATGAATCTTTCCCCCCCCCCCCTCTATAATCAAATTTTTGAAGAAAAGAACTGAACACTTATCAAAACTCAGTCTTTTTCAACGAGGTATTGAAAAAATGGTTGTCATACTGAAGCAATAGTTAATACTTGAAACAATGTTACTGAATCATATTTACCTACAAAGCCCTGCAAATTAGCGCAAATACTAAAGAGAGCTCAAAGGGAAAATGTTGAGAATATTACAATAGCAGATATGTAAAATATCTATGGTAAATAAGCTATATAAGAATAGTCAATTCTCAAAGTATAATTGCTGTAAAATTGGTCGCTCTGATTGTTTTAATGTTAATGTTAAAATGTTAATGTAAAATGTAATGTAATGATATAGATGTAATGCTTAATGTTAAAATGAAATAAATCTATTAATTTCATAACACCATGTTCAACATATTGAATAATACAGATTCCCCCTCCTCTTCTGTTCGTATATAGATCAAGCTATTCAATAAATATTTGACCTCAACATCCACAGTATGCCATAATTTCGATCCAAATTCATTAGGATTATTTTATATGTACTGTATAAATTTGCATCGTGTATTACCCGATTGTTATAACATCAACTGTTCTAAGACAAAACTTAGATTTTTCCATGAAGTGCGGCTGTTCCGATGGATTTTCCGACGGATTTTCTAAAAGAGGTTGAAACAAGGGGAAATTCGTTTTCTTATACCAGAGAGCCCCACAGTTTTGGCCATAACTAGTTCAAATATAGAACAGCATACTGCTCGTCTAGCGTAAATTAGAGCTATAAAAGTATCTGTTTCTTCAAAAGAAATATCCCATGATTTTTATTTTAACTGGCAACTGATCTCATCAATCTTATATTTTTGTTTATTCATTAATAACGATTCGGAAGACAGCAAGCGCCAAATTGAACCTACAATTTCCTCAATATCTTTAAGAAGTAGATGCTATTTCCTTCAATAAGTTTCCTGAGACACATCTCCAAGACGTAAAGCACTTTCATTAGGAATTTGCCGCTGAATTTCATCTGTATATGGAAACTGTGTTATGAGCTAATAATATGCTGCGCGATCTTTTATCTCCAATTTCTTTTTCTGAGGATTTCGAGTTACACTCCAGTATTTCACTTTCAGAAGAAATCTAATCCCTAATTTCGCCATTATCATTGCAATATTCATCGAGTTGATGAAAAATACTGTGCAACACATTTAAACGAGGTATTGAAAAAGTATATGTGTCAGATACTTGCAAAAGTCAAGGCTTTAAACAATTTCTCTAACTCACATTTACTTACAATGATGGCTTTGGAAACACGGGCGTGCGTGAATGGAATAAAAAAAGGAAACAACGAGGGAGAAAGAAAGAATATTTCTAATAAAATGCTTTTAAAAACTTTGAAATAAAATGTGAGGCATTTAAAAACTTTGAAAATATAGTCAAAATCACGGAATTCTTGTTACTTGACATGAACTACCCGACAACACATTTTGGTCAAAATGCAAAACCATTGCAGTTCTCAATAATATGATAGGACACCATTGTTTTTAATGCTACATTTTGTGGCTTGGAGTCGTAGACGCTCTTAACGGAGTCTTAGTTGCACTCATTTCATATAACGGAGTCTTAGTTGCATTTGAAGGATATAATTTTGGAAATTAGATCCTTCAAATTTTGTAATAGCGGTAGAGTCTGAATAGAGTGACTTATAACGTCTCTTAAATTTCTATAGGCGATTGATCATCTGGAGATGCTACTGACCAGAGCATTGTGTCTATGGCTGCGAAGCAAGCTCTTGAAAATTGAAGTGGTCTTACGTTGGCGTTATCTTATCTTTCTTTGGGCCATTGAGGTAAATGTCATCAAGACTAATGATAATAGGGCATTCAACAAAATCGTACCATGTACAATTACACCCTACTGTCTGTTTATGTGACGAGGAATAACTAATGATTTATCACTCTGACCGCAATGCAACTCACATGGTCGTGGGCATTATTCTTAACAAAACAAAAGAGACTCATTTCTAAAGATGACACGCTGGCATTGTACATGTCTTCATACTACTTTATACTTCATTTTAAAAGCACTACTACATTTTTATATACAATTACGAAACGTTATGAAGGTTAATAAGGAGGTCTAACCCAATGTCATAAGAATAGTTAGGTTTATTGGAATATTTTGTGATTCTGAAATATTATTTAGATGATTTTTATAAGGAGCACTTATCCGTACAATTAACTAGTTTATAAATGGTTCCAAGAAAAAAAAAATTAACTCTTTCTTAATTATATTGTTAAGGTGATAAACACAACCATATCAAAATTCTTTTTCTAGCCGCTTAGAGTATCTATACAACCTTGCAACGTATGGTTTCTGTTTCCTTTTATAAAATAAATGATCTATAAACATCTCTCACATATGAATACATATAAAAAAAACTCAATATGAATGTCAGATGATAAGAAGAGTACAAAACATAATGCATCATTATCGACTTTTTCCTAAATTTTGGCATACGAAAAAACTATCTTCTTGAAGATGTCGGGCATTAAGATGAAGCCTTTTAGGCTAGCTGGCTAAAGACTTGTTTTACTCAAAAGATTTATGCGATTTATCTACTCTTTTTTTTTCTAACCCATCGAACCAATTACTTTGGAGCTCTTTTCATTCGTCTCACCTCATCGCCCATATAAGTAAAAAAAATACCCCTTCTTTTCTGTTTTGTGTCTCATCTATCTTTTTTAATATAGTCACTTGTCAAAATCAATTTTTACATGACTATTTCATTTACGGTTTCCTGATATTCTTGTCATATAATAATATCTTAGTGATGGTGATACTATTCGGTTGAAATGATTTAAAAGAAAAGAATAGTTAAATTTTTTGTGAAGTTAAATTCTCTGATTAATAGGAATTAGATTCTAGTTTAGAGCTAAAAATTACTTACATAATCACTATTTGAATGTCAACATAAGTACAAAATATTAATTTAAAAATAATTGAAATGAACTTTTTACACCAATGACAGTTTATTTTGCAAAAAGAGTGGAGGAGGAAATTATTTAAGGTAATAATCATGCCACTTTCAGTTGAACAAGAGATTAAATGTTTAAGAAGCTACTTTGGAAATTACGCCAAAATAAATATATACTTATTATTTCCCTTTTATTTACCAAAGGTCAAAAGGAAAATTATGGAAAATTTATATCAAAAACAGTTTTACAGTAAATAAAGAATCAGGCAGAATATTAATTTTCGATTTATACTTTTTATTAAATCAAATTAATGTTATATATTACACTTTAAATGTTAATTATAATAACGATTTACTTTTGAGTGTTACCAACTTTAAATCAGCTTAGTTATTTTTAGTTTATTATATATATATATAATAAATTAATAAGGATCTGTTGATCATGTTTCAGCATCTTTGTGGCATTATACCTGTACGATGTTCCCCAGACTGAAGAGAAAATTTGTTTACTTATTTTTAATTCGGACATGATTATGACAGCATTTAAACATTGGGAAAAAATTAATAAACGCGACAAAATCACATTTTCTCTCCTAAAAATTTTTATGTATTTTTAAGTTAATCTTGCTATCATAAGAGAAAAAATAATGCATTTTAATTGTGGATTGTGAGTGGATTCAAAAGCTGAATTTCTTTCTCTCCAAAAAATGGCTAACAGTATCATTCTTTGCTTCTCTTAAATGGTATCTCATTCGATTTAGTTCTTTGTCAGGAATAACTAGTTACATACCATTGGGTGTGCTATTTTTATGCATGTTAACGTAAGTAATTTGAAAAAAATACATAAGGAATGCAACTGAGCTTCTTTTTCTATTTTTTTTCTTAAATTCACATACACTCAATCATTATTTTAATCCATTGCGGGTACATCTAACATCGCTCGTATCTCTTTTTTTTACTATTTTGCGCCTCACATCCAAAACAACCCTTTCAGGTTCAACTCTACTTTTCCATTTTTAATCCAATTAGATACCGCAGTTTTAGTAATTTTCTAAAATAATTTTTTCTGAAAATCCCATAAAAGAAATAAAATAATTCTAGATATATTTCTTTCTTATGTGTGCTGACTTTAAATGGCAAAGTATAAGAAGACAGATATTCCAGCTTTAGAGAAATACTGTGCGTACATCTGAATTAAAAATACAGGTATATATTTTGTCCGTATTTGTAATTCCTTGTTCTACAATGCGCAATAATATTTCTTGATAATGTCTTCTTCGGTTAGTAAAAGCTTTTTTTCTTTTGTTTTGTAAATGAGCTTCAATATTTATTTAGACATGAGAGAGTAATAATATAGAGGAATATGTGAAAATAGAAAGCACATCTTAGATAATTTTCTGCAAGGACTTTTGCTTGATACACATATATTTTAACTCAAAAATCAGATAAATAACCTACATGTCTGTAAGCAGTTTTTAGTATCATTTATAGGGAAAAGTAATGGTTTCTTACATAAAATTCTTTTTCTCATGTTTAATTATGATATATTATAGTTTCACATCATGGTTACCAAAAATGAAAATTTATTACAAATAGAATAGTAACTCATCCAAATGTATCTTATCCATTATAATAAAATGAAATGTTTGTCCATCAAATTTAATTTTATAAAAGAAAATATTTTGTAAGAGCATCTTACTAAATAAAATTGTAACATTTGTAAGTAATTTTAAGGCCAATTAAATTTTTTCAAAAATAATGAACGATGGTAATAAATGAAATAGCAAAAGAACCATAAATGGATAATGACATCTAGATCTTGATCATTTCGCTTGAGTTTTATTAAAATTAATTTTAGGAAAGAAAATACTTATATGTAACAGAAAATAATATATATATATATATGTATTGATAGTTTTCTGTCGAGTATTGTACTATTTGAAGGATAAAGTCCTGTGGTTTGTTTAATGAATTTAAATCATTTTATACTTTCAATATTATTTGTTCTTGTTTAGGCAATCTTACCTTTGACAAATTTATATGCTAAGTGTAGAAGCGGTACTTCATTTAGGGGGGGAGGTAAAGTAGCAAGTATTACATGCAGAGAACAGAACTAAAAATGTGAAGTGAATTGATGAACAAAACATGAATAATTATTTTGAGAAATCTTTCACAAACGCCTATAAATTTAAGTTATAGAGATTATTATACTCTAAGGTTGGTTGAAAAGAATTTGGAAAAATTTAAGAATTACTTAAAATTAGACAAATTTAAAAACAAATAAATAACGCATATTTCTTCTGACATTGCGTAATGCCACCATATGGAAATGAACTTCGGTCTCCTTGGAGTATAAATAAGGTAAGCATCGTTTGTTTGCCAATATGTTGTAGAGAGACGCGTTTTAACTAGAGAAGCCTTTACGCCACCATTGGAGAAAATATGAGCAGCTGGAGAGTTTGAGAGGAGAAGAATCATAGGAATTATGAAAATCGGGTGGTTCGCTCAACGATTAGCTCACCACCCAGAACTTGACAATGAAGTTGATGTTTTCTTCCCATTAAAAGGCAAAAGCTTTTTCTGAGAATCAATTTGCTAACGAATTTTATAATAACTGAATTCACAATAATAAATGAGAAAAATTAAGAAACCTTCTTTCTAGGCAAATAATCAGGAAAGCCGAAAAATGTCAGTGAAGAGTTGGATTTATAAGAGAACTCATTTTACAAAGATTTGATGAAATCACTTCGAGAAAAACGAAGAGGGGGAAAAAAACGGAAAGAGATAATTTAGCGCCAGGAATTTCCTCAATTATTAAAATATCCATTAAAGTGAAAATTCTGAGTAATGAGTTGTAATATGTGGACATTTTTATCGATGTAATATAAATATCGCAAAAGTGTAATATCTCAACCGATCGTGGTGCTAAATTAATAGATATCTTAAAGTTTATTCTCTAATAAACTTTCAATCGAAAACATTGATCTAGCTGGCTATTTTGAAATGAGAGTCGTCACTGAAATGTCTTTGTTTTATTCCTCCCTACAAGAAAAAAGCAACCATCTTGAACAATCAACCACGGTGAGCAATCAGGTGACCAAAAATTATGTTATTCTAACTCAGTTTTTGCAAATACTGAGGGAAAATAGCACTCCCCTCCACCTTCTCCTAATTTAGGGGCAGGTAGAAAGACTTTCGTTGGCAGTGAATTAAACACAGCACAATATGGATACTGACCGTCATTAAGAGGAAATCTGGAATTGGAAAGTAGAATAGCAGAACGGAGAAAATTTAGAAATTACATTGCTAACAATTTTAGTGTTATGAGCAATTGAACACGAAATAAAATAGAAATGTCTCATCTTCAAGATTCATGGTTTTGGCATGAGTTTCATCGGCTTAAGCTCCAAGTAAAACACAAACCATAAATATATGAATGACAATTATTTTGAAGAATAAAACTCCAATGCATCAAAGAAAAGATAGGTTTTCATTTCCTGATACATTGAGGCTCAATGGACATATTTAAGAATGACTATATAATGACATATACTTCGAAATTTCTTGGGTGATGGTACAATCGTAATATATGTGGGGGATATAATTAATGGCAACGATCGAGTTGTGAAACTGAGACAAACGTTAGAAACAGCTTTAAAATTTGGCCTTCAGCTGTATTTCAAAAATGTGTCAATTCCAAGGGACCGGGAAAGCCTATCTGTCTCTTGTTAAATGTATTAATTTTATGTTACCACTTTCTCATAAACGAGGTATAATATGATTACTAAATTTTATATAAGTTATAATAAGATGTTTTACTTTCTTTAAAAATACCTTTTGTTTCAAAGAACAAAAATGGAAAATGTATTATTAAATATTTATTCAAAATTACTTTTAAATTTGCATTCTGAGGACAATTTCATTGTCAAAAAATAATTCTGAAAGAAATCACCAAACCCTTGTGTTAGCTTACGTAATATGTCATAATATAAATTTCTCTGAAAAACTAAACTCTAAAGTGTCATAGATATTGAAAAAAAAAACAAAAACAAAAACGAACACACGAGGAAATCGAATTTTAATATTTCATAGGTACTTTAATTACTCATTAAGAAGTTAAAATTAGTCATTATCTGTATTTCATAAGAAATATTACATTCTACAAGTTGACCATAACAATCTTATATATATATATATATATATATATATATATATATATATATATATATATATATATGCTTGCTGGGTGCAAGGGTGAGTTGAAAAAGGGAACAATCCAGCTCGAATAATTAAAGGTTTTTTTTTCAATGAGGACCAACTTTTAAAGGTAATTTTAAGTGAAGAGCAAATAACCCTCCTAAAAAAGAATGATTGAATAAATGAAATAATAAAGTGAAATAAATTTAAATCTAATGAGAACAAAGCATGAAATTCACATATCAGACTGTTGCAAACATTTCATAATTTTAAATATTTAATTTATAAAATAATAATTAAATGCTTGAAATAAAGCTGTACCTAATTATTAAATGTTATAAAAAAAGGCTAAAAGAAATTAAAATTTATTAATACTGAATGTTACATTTAATATCTTCACACGGATATAATTTTAAAATTTAACTACCAAGCATAAAATATTTTAAATGAGTAATAATACTTTAACATGTCAACAGAATATTCTTTTCTGTTGACATGTGTAACAAAAATTTCTCTTAAATTTTACTTAATTTTATTTTATTTATTAAATTTTCTCTTAAATTTTACTTAATTTTATTTTATTTATTAAATTTTCTCTTAAATTTTAAGAGGTTCAAGACGAATTTTGAAAAATGGTTCCATTGTGCACACTATCAGTATTCATAGATTATTTATACTAAATTTCATGGCCTGCGTCTTTTAATCTTTTCGCTACGCCACCGATGAAAATAGCAATTTCTTAATTTTTGAAGATAGATTACCGACAAAAAAAAGATAAAAGCTTCTAAACTCTTCTTATGTTTGAAAATGGCGATGTACACCATCAAGAGCTTATTATTTTGCTTTAATGTGATGATAACAAACAAAAATTAAATTCAATAGAGCTGGATTGAAATAATAAGATAAAATGTTAACATAATTTGTAACATATTTTTTTTAATCTAGGATAGAGCAACAAGGTAGTTCTTAAATAATTCTCGTACTTGTCTGTTATATCGGCGCCCGTCAAATCAAGATTACGCCATGTCGTTATGAAATAGGTATTCACGCTTTAGCGATGTGCTATCAAGGGCGAGACACAAATCTTTGGTGTTATCATTGAAGGATATTTATTCTTCAGTTGCTTTTTCCATTTGCTCAGTGCATACTTGTTATGAAGTAGCAATCAAAACAATGATTCAATTTAACCCGGCATTACTTATGCAACAAAAACAAACAGGAATACTCCCGCAGTGTATCTCACACCCATGCACGCTTACTCCTTTTTCCTACCTCGGAATCCTTGTAAAAAAGATTTAAAAAAAAGCATTAAAACAGTAGAATTCAATTGTTAATATATTTTTTACACAAATAGAACTTAAATTTATTTTTCACATTTTCTGCAAATACCTACTTTGCGTTCTATGAAAGCATAAAAGTAGAATGATACAAATGTAATTAAATATATGTTAAAAGAAAACACTTACATTTAGTCTGCACATTTTGTGCAAATATATATCATGTATTCCATGAATATGTGTTTTTCAAACTTTTCATAAATAAATTTAGCTTTTCTGTCCTTTTTATTAGGGCATTCATCACCTCGAGTCCTTCGTCTTTTTTAGTTGTTATTTCGATGTCTTCAGCGTTGGATCTTATAGTTTTTTCTTTTAAGTTTCTTGGAAGTATTGTATGTTGACTCCTATATTTCTTTTATTCCTCTACAAGCATGAATCTCAAACATTTTTTTTTAAATTAAAGTAATGCAGACATGAAGACAAAGTAATTAAATTTGCAAGCAGTTAGGGGTATACAGGTCTGAGAATTAAGTAGAAACAGCTGCCACCCCTAGCAGCTAAAACGACTTTTACCTGAATAGGTACCGAGTCTAACTGGGCTTGGATGACAGAAACGGGCAACTCGTTCCATGCTGCTTCAAATCTATTCCATACATCATTAACCGTATTTGCTGGAGAGAGATTGCGGGCAAGTCTCTCAGAAATCCATGACCAGATGCTTTCAATGGGTGACATATCAGGAGACCATGCATACTGGGGCAACAATCGAATGCTATGTGTATCGTAGATGGTAAGAACATGACGTGCAGCATATGATATAGTGTTATCTTGCTGAAAGTTGGCATTTGAAAGACATCGAAGTTTGGGCATTAAATTTGAACGTGAGATGTCATAAATGTACTGATCTGCGTTCAAATTACCATTGATTCCAATTAGCGATGTACTTGTCGTGTACCCAATGGCTGCCTAAGCCATCAATTAAGGTGGAAGATCCTATGCTAATATCGATTGTAAGCAGGTGACGCGAGATTTCCTCGGAGTCTGCAGACACGGATACGCTCGTAAGAATATAGCATGTAGAAGTGGAACAAGTCTAAAAAGATGACATTGTGCCACTCCTTTATCTAGCTTTGTCGTACGATGTACTAAAGTCGTCGTCTCTCTCTATTCTACAGTGTCCAGGGAAACCGGAATAATGGTCGCGTTGCTGTTAGTACACGCAGTTGCAAACGTAGTTGCACAATACGAGTGGATACTGGGAGTACTACAAACATGCCCTTTTCCTGACTAATGGTCTGTGATATGATTGTACTTTTTTGTAGGGCCGACATCGTAATATGCCTGTCCTCTCGAGCGTTATTCATGGATGGGCATGGAGATCCTGCATATCATTGAGTATGACCTTCACCAATCTATTGATTCCATATTCGCATTACAGTATTTGGATTTCCACCATTGCTACGGATGTTATCACGGATCTATAATCAACACTCTAGATAGGCAGTGAACCTGCCTCTATTGAATTCTGACGCTTGCTGGTTACAATTTCTTCATTTTATTTGAGGCATAATACGATATTCTGAGCAATTTCTGAATTTACAAAGCGCTTTCCGAATGAGAAATTCAGTTCACATCTTTTCTTTTATGCAGGGCTTCAGATGTTGTGTCTCTCTCCTGATTCATTTAAACTCCATGAAATACTAATAATTTGTATATCATAACCTCTTCTTATTTTCATGTGATTTTGACATTCGTTACATCATTCCTTAATGGTGTATAATTCCTTCATGTTGTTGGAATGTTAATGGCCAGTAGTGTAAATATCCGGAATTAAATTTAAAAAAATGAAGAAAATAAATTATACCAGTCTAAGCAGCAAACTACTGCACAGTTAAACGGTTAACATTCAAAACAAATGAACCTAGATAATTACACATTAAAATATTATATTCGAAGAAAGGAAAATACAACATACCTCTGAATGATATCATTATTTTAACTTAGTCTATTAAAATTTAAGCTGCATTTATTCAAATAATGGTAAAAATATTCTCAAAAATGCATACGTATTAAATAATATTTCATTATTCTGGAGTTCAGAAATATTTTGAAATATTACCAAAATCTTTTTTGTTCAATATAGTGGTAGCCTACCTAGTTTTATATTATAAATGCATCTCGTAATTTTAATATAAAAATAAAATTTAATATTCAAATTTTCTACAAAATTAAGAAAAAATCACCTTTTCCCCATTCCAACACACATATTTACGGTGTGCACAGTAAAATTTGCTCTTCCCTTTTAACCTTCCGAATTGTTTGAGTTTTAGTTTTAAATGCTGATATCTAGTTATAATAAAGTGGCTGTGCGCTACTAAATAAGACCACTGACCGAACTACAAGGTGGAAAACTTCAGAGTTAGTATTCTTTTTCAATAGCGTTACAAGTTGGAGGGGGAAAAAGAAATTAACTGCAAAGTTAAAGAACATCCTCGATTTTGGTCAATTAGGCAAGTAGTGTACATTTATGGTAAGAACAGAACTTTTAAAACGCACATTTGTTTATTATCGATTTCTTAACCTGTGACGTGATGAAATGATGTTAGAAAGGGAAAAAATAATTTTTATCGCAAGAAACTTACATTTCGGATTTTCAAACTCCTCTCCTTCACCTACAATGCACATCTAGATCCTTATTTGAATTTCAAGTTGCACAAGTTATAACATAGAGGGGGGCATATTGGCACAAGCATCCGTAAAGTATCACTGAAAGTCCTGCAATGTTGGCGGAAGAATGACATACGCCTACTGTTTGAGGTATCCCCATAGAAAAAAGTTAATTGGAGTCGGTCCATTTGAACGTGGAGGCCATTCTTCGACACATCTATATCTAATTATTTTTAGCCTCAAATATTTTCCTCAAGTACTGCTTTATTTGTGAAGGATTGTCCGAAGGTACACCGTCAAGTTGGAAGCAACGCTAGGCTCTCAGTAAAACCGGGTATTACGTCTTGCAAAAGATATATATATATATATCGTGCTCCCGTTAACATGTCCTGGTTAATTACTAGACCGATCCTCATGCCAAGAAAGTTCACTGGACATCTACAGCGTTTATGACAACGTTGAACCATGTGTAATGTCTTGCGATATTTCTGTCGAGTAATGCATGACGAGGTGTTAGCCGGTATCGATGAGCACTTAATCTATTTAGGATTTCCTAAATAGGACCGACTTTTGAGACGCCACAGTTTTCCCTTATTCCTTGTGGCCAGCAGTGTGCTGCTGTTCGGATATACGAGGGCGTTTGATAATACATCTTCCGGTTGTACCGTCGTCTTACTTTAGTTAGTCTGCCTGGTCGAGGTAAGCTAGTAGAAGTGTCTTGTCTCTATTAAGCGTTTTACAACATTAAGTATAGTTTTCTGTGTAGGAGGTGGGCTTTCAAAGAAGCATTGCGTATTGAAATGCTTCTGTTGTTTTTTTGTTTGCGCCCCCATTCACGGTAAAGTAGAGCCCTTTAATAATATATTCACTTTTTAAAAATTGCTGAGTGACCATGAGCTTCAACATACTACACCAGTTAGACGTATTTTTCATAGTTGTTTCAAGTGAACAGGTACATCGTTTCATACATGTTTTCATAATCACAAATTTTGGATAACAAGTGCAAAATGCGTTGAATTGATTAGTTTTAGTTTGTAATTTTTTATGATCTGTATATTTTTTACTCCGCTAGTAAAGACAATCAATATAAAGATGCACCTCGTAAAAATTGAATCTCAGTCATCTCGATTACGAAACCCTTGCGATACGTAGCTACAATGGGGGCTCGTTTTTGAATCGAAAAGTAATCTTTTCTCTTTTCCACAAGAACGTTTTATGCATTCCGTTTTTATTATTAATGTCCTCAAGATATTTTTCGTACTAAATCAACGATTCTCTACTATTTGTAAAGGAGTTTCGTTTCACTATCTTGTACCAATTTTTAGATAAGAGCACACAGTCTGCAGTTTTCCACACGAGAACTCTGTCAGTGGCATCATCTAGTAGCGTGTAACCATTTTGTTATACCTAAATACCATATTTATGACTACAGTTGCAGAACTTCGGAAGTTAAGAGGGTGTGAACGGACTTCACCGGACACATTGAATATATATGATGATATATCAAACATAATAATAATGAACATATTTATATTATTTATTCCTATGACTTCGAAGATCATTTTAATTCTATTAACATATTGGATCATATTTAAGTTCTAAATGAGATTTATTAAAAAAAATTAATATTAAGAAGTTATAAAATGCCAAAAATTCAATTACTTAGTTATTTTAGACTTGGAAGAAAATTACATATATTTTTAATAATAAGATATATAAAAATATACCACATGGTGGGCCTAGAAATAATTGTTCAGCCAATATTTGTTTATAAAGGATGTTTATATATATTAATGATGTGCTATTTTTTTAAATTAATAATATAAATAACAATAATATATATATATATATATATATATAAATTTACTTACAGTTTTAAAAAATATATATATAAATAAGTTTTTATAAGAAAATCCTATTTGCAATTCTTAATATAATTAATAGAATACTACTTAAATATAGATTTTGTTTTTATTTTTTCTATTTTTGTTACTGCCAAAGCAAAATATTTTTAAGAGAAAATTTAGCATTAAAATAAACAATTGCTTTTTTTCTTCTCTGTTTACTTTTGGGGATAGGATCCTCCATAAATATTACATTTAAAGCGAAAAAAGAATTGAATGAATAAATGTCATGTTCACAAACTTTATAAGCCGATTAAACTTCTGTGAAGGAAGGGAAAACTTTCCTACAGCTAATGCCCAATTTTTAAAGAAGATAATTTTTTTGTGCTTCCTGTATGAAGGTATTTTCCTTATATTTTGTTTAAAGTGTGTCGCGTTCATAATAGATCCAGCTAATTATTCTTCATTTAACCGTATCCCGTGCATTTACTGAAGAACATAATTCAGAACTTAAGATACTTGAAACACTTTAGATTATTTTACAGTCAGTAATTAGTTGAATATTTATAAAGAAATGGATCTTACGATGATACGTACTGACGAGAGTCTTTAGTGAAGCAATACATCATTTTTAAGGATATCATATAAAAGAAATCAATGCACTACGAATTAAATATCAAATTTCTGTGCGTTATTTTGTGGATATCTAATTGCTTAGATTTAAAATAACTTCGATCTATATTTCTGTTAATTTCCTTAGATCTATTTAACGTGTTTGAAATTTACATTGCACTTTATAAGTCAGGGATTCCTATTAGGAATGCACTTTTATTTTGAAATATAAGCAATGTATTAAATATTTTTATTTAAGAAAATAGGGTTTTTTTCCCTTTAATTTTGTCCAATAATAGTTTTCTTTTAAATTTTTTATCAATAATAGTTATTAAATTTTAAGTGCTAAACTTTTATTTCGGTACACTCTACGTTTTTAAAATCAAGAAACACATTTTTAATTATATAGATAAATATCACAAAATTACTTAGCCTTTAATTGATAAATTAGAGAAAATTGAACAAAACTACAAATCAAATTAGTTGAACCTTAATGTGGATATTTCACAAAGAATTTTTTTACTATTGAAATAGGAAATTTTATTAACTGAATTATATTTTTTGGACAAAGTATTTCAAGTATATTTTTTCGCAGTAAGTAACACATTTATTCTTCCATTTCATATTCACATAAATTTACATGATTATTTTAAACAGATTTTTTTAGCTCTGGAAATAATTATTTTAATGTGAGAAAATTAGTTCTTTCTGTAAATGATGAAAATTTAAAATACAAAATATTAAATAAAATACAGAGATAGAATTAATAATACATAACAAATGTATCAAATTTTAATATATATATATATATATTGTTATTATTATAATTATTAGTTTTTTGATTAATTTGTATAATTCGTTTTCGTACATTAATTTTTTTTTTTAAATATACAGTGATTAATTGACATATAAACATATTAACTGCATAAAAGATACGCAATATATTAAACTGTGTAAGTAATTATTTGTCATTGAGTATTTAATACTGAAAAAATTTATGCCTTAAAATAAATATACTGCTGTTTGTAGAAAATGCAACACCATGAAAGAATCATCAGAATCAAATGAAATTTAATGCAGAAACGACTTGTACTGATACAAATAAATGATGAAATTTTCAAAACAAAAGAAACAAATTAAGCGTCCGAAATCAGTATTTGGTGGAGCCACCATGCGCTGCAATAAGTGCTGCTATACGACGTGGCATGGAGTCAAACAGATGTTGAATATCTGCTTGCGGAAGAGAATTCCATATCGCTTGTATGCGCAACCAAAGTTCGTCTTTGGAAACTGCAGGACGCGGATCACGAGCGAGACGCCGACCAACCATATCCCACACGTGCTCAATAGGCGACATATCCGGTGAATAAGCAGGCCAAGGAAGAAGTTGCATGCGTTGTGCTGAACAGAAGTCTCGAACAGTCCGCGCAACATGTGGGCGTGCATTATCCTGCTGAAAGATAGCCCCAGGGATGCCTTGAAGGAAAGGAACGACTTCGGGCTGTAGCACTTCACGGACGTACCTGTTGCTATTGAGATTACCCTCAATTCGTATCAAATTGGATCGTCCATGATACGAAATCGCACCCCAGACCATAACTCCGGGTGTTCGACCACTATGTCGTTCAATAATACACTCAGGAAGGCAGCGTTGACCGGCATAACGTCTAACACGAACACGGCCATCATGGGTCCACAAATTGAAGCGTGATTCATCTGAAAAGACAACTTGGTGCCAATCAGCTCGCCTGTCTCTGTGCTCAAGAGCCCACTGCCGACGCAGCCGTCGATGATTCGCCGTGAGGGGAATCCTGTATAAAGGCACCCTTGCACGCAATCCACGGCGCAGCAGACGACGACGAATTGACGAAGCCCACAATTGTACACCTGTAGCAGTAGACCAACGTGCTGCCAGCTGCCTGGAGGAAGCTGTGCGATCATTCACCGCCATGCGGAGCAGGTGTCGATCATCGCGCTCTGACGTCACCTTCTGTCGTCCAGTGCCTGTTTTTCGAGTTGTTCGGTGCTCGTCGGTCCACTGCTTCCAAACTCGCATCACTGTGGAACTGTTCCGCTGCATACGAGCTGCTATTGCGCGATAGGAAAATCCTCCTTCTCGAAGGCCGATTATCCTCCCTCGTTCAAACTTCGTAAGTTGCTTGAATTTCTTATTCTTCCGTCGTGGAGGCATACTCAGGTCTCACTAAACGTTTGCCACTAACAAATAATCATAGACTTTTTTCAACGTCCCGCTACAGCACTTTATTTATACGCTTTCAGCATCAATTCAGAGGGCGCTGCGCGCGCCGCGCACGCGCGATGGCTCTGAAACTTTATTAATTTGCATAATATCCTATAATTGACATTTACTGCGAATTTCATTTGATTCTGATGATTCCTTCATGGTGTTGCATTTTCTACAAACAGCAGTTTAGAAGATAATGAACAAGCTGTGAATTAAAGAATTAAAGTTGTTTTCTTAAATAGGCATCTAATGTTTTTAGAACATCTTGTACTGTTTTGGGGAAATATTTACAAACTTTGAATTTCTCCTATTTAATCATATACTCGTTATTTAAAATTGAATATTTACGTGAAAAATATATCAAAGAAGAAATGTGATATATATAAAGAGTAAAAATTATGAATTTGTAATAATAATAATTAATTTAAAAGTTGTCATATTTCATTTTTATAATGTCTATAGTTTATAAATTACTTTTGTATTGAAATATAATGAAAAGAAGTATTTCAAACCGAATCAATAGAAATCTGTGGAAGCATAATGCGGACTATTGTATGTTCGATTGCTGTGCAGTGCATAATTCGAGTTTTACATACTTGTATGTCTGTAGTGTCTTGCACTTTCTTGGGTACGAACAACTCAATTTGAAAAGGTAAGTGTTTTTTACAGAATGAATGGTAGTCTGTGGGAGCTTAATCCAGGATTACAATGATCATGTCCGATTACTGGTCACTGAACGGTCTTTAATATTATTTTTCTAGTATTATATATTTATGTGTATGTCTGGTCTTGCACAGTCCTGGAGAAAAACATTGCAGTTCGCAAATGAAATCTCTTGAACCGAATAATTGATATTCTGTCTGAGTTAAGTCCGTATTATACAGAGTATTTTCTATTGCCGTCAAGTGAATGTTCTTTAATTTGTTCCTGGTGTTACACACTTGTGCACGTGGTATCTTGTTCTGACCGAGAGAAGAGCATTACATATCGCCAAGGGACGTATTTTGGACCGACATACTGCTTTCAGATATTGAAAATGTTTTTGTGGTATACTGCGTTGTTTGTATGCCTGTCATGTAGAAATCGATGCTTACAATATCCTTTAAGGTATCCGTACACCTTCGAAGAAAATTTTTTGAAATACATTGATATTTGTTATAAAAATACTTTTTTATGCTAAAATATAACCTAAAACTATGAAAAACACATTTAATAATTTGCTTTTAAATCAAAAAAAAATTTTGGAGTGAAAAACATAGTGAAAATAGTACATAAATTGATTATTAGAATAACGCTCATAACTCAAAAGTAAACAAAAATATCATTATTCTGTAACTTTTATCTTATTCATCATAACATTTTTTGGGGCTGGTACTACTTTCATGATGAAAATCTTATTACAATAATTTTTATTGTGTTTCGAGTCAAATAACAATGAAAAATCATAAAAAAGTTACAACAATACATGATTTACACCTTTGTTACTAAAAATATATCAATTTTATAATCATGAAAGTGGTAGGGGCCCTTAAAAATTGTATAAGGAAGACACTTGCAAAATTTCAATTAATTTGGTTCATAACTTTTTCTGATATCTACGTTGCCATATGTAAATATGTCGAGAAAACTCATTTTGAGAAAAATCAAAAACAAACTTTCAATTGCAATTTTTAATAATAAACTTAATAAAATATATTTAAAATGCCCCTGATTTATATATAACACCTTCTTTGCTTTCTAATACATTAATTTTTTTTTCCTAAGAGCTCTGAGTATTTTTCGACGCTGCTTTACATTTGGTGTTGAATGACGTGCAGCATCAAAAATTCGACAACTGTCAAGGTGTTTGTAAGATTTTAATGTAAAATAACCAGGCGTTACATTTAATTTCCTTAAAATTTCAACACAGCCCTTGTACCCATCATTAAACTGTATAACAGCATTCAATGCACCAGATTTTAAAATTTTAAGGCACACGAAAACCTCTTTCGGTACCCTCTGCCAAATTATGCCATTAAAACATTCATTGGCATTCTGTGTCTTACCATGAAGGCACTTTGACAGAAGTTCTTTAGAACACAGTTCTAAATATGTAGGTTTAATTAAATTCAATACATCATTGGATAAGCCATTATATTTTTCTTTGGGCTTTTTGCCGCATGACAGTGCTCGCTGATAATAACACCAGCTATCTTTCCCGATAGGGCACTGTCCATGCATGGGTTTCTTGCCACTCGATGCACAGTGGTACAAGGCCGCAATGACGTTCTGTTGAAGTTTGAGTAGTTTGCCTACATTACTTCGAACAGCAATTCCATAGTAATTTTGCAATCTGTCAATAAACGAATCGGTAAGTTTACCTTTACCAGATAAACTTTTATTTTTGGATTTCAGTTTGCGCAATCTCGCACCTACTCTTTTCTGAACATGCCCAATGCATTCCAGTTTAGTTACGCTATCTTTCCCATATGTGTCTTTCACGCTGATGAAGCCTTTAGAATCCCCGTCTCCATAATAGTGTGAATACTTCAAACCTCGTTTCACAATTGATCGTTTGAAGATCCTGTTTGCGCCAACAGCTTCCATCTTTAATGAGGAACCTTTAAAATTGCTTCGACACACATGATCTGCTTCAAGCGTCTCGGATACAATACCTTTAGACATTTTCGAAAGCTTTCTGCAGGTCGGACAATATGATGACATTATTTCAATGTCCACTACTTAGCCAGTGTCGATTGACAAAGCAGTAACACACCCATTCATAGAAGTGTAACCTCTACGCTGCCATGTTCCATCGACAGAAACACCGCATTCAGCTAATTTATTTTTAGATGAATGAATATTCAAAACTTCCTTAGCTGCCTTTTGCATTGACAGTTCACTTACTTCTGAAATCACAGACATAAGTTTATTCTCATGATTGGTGTATGCAGTTTTACTGAGCCTGGGTAAATTTAATGTTGCACATAATTTATATGCAGCAGAAAAACCTTTTCCAATTTGTCTCATGGCATAAACAAATCTTGCATTTATCTCAGGATAGTTTAATGTTTTCTTCGAGCTGGAGAAAATCTGTGCAAAAGTCACAATGCTTATATTTTATTGCAAAACTTGAGCACAATCCATACCTCGAGTCTTCATGTAACAGCAAACCATCGTGGAAGCATTTGGGGCAACAAAGTTGTAAAATTGAGCATAGAAGGAGTTCTATGTCAATAATTCTGTTGCCGGTTAGCGGTTTATTTTCATATTCAGCAATTTCTTCATCTAGAATGGCAGAAAGGTTCAATTTTGAAGCACTGGCATTAGCAGTTACAGTACTATTTTTGCTATCATTTTTGGTAAAACCATTACCACGAAATTGTCTTTTTCTTTTAACACTAATTCTCCTTTTTGAATTTCCCTTTTAAACGAAAAAAATTGAGCTTTTCAACAATAAAAACAATCTTAAACAGAAACTTATAAGAATGAGAACAGAAACCAAAACAGATGTAAACAAACAGTAACGATTCTCTTTTCTTGCCAGATTCAAAATAAAAATGTATTTAAAAACCTGTTGCCAAATGTATTTTCAAACATTCTGAAAATTCAGATTCATGTTTTAAAATTTATTTATTTTGTACCATTGTACATATAAAAGATATTTCGAAAAATAAAAATGTAAACAAACATTTCTTCCAACTTCCTGTCTGCAGAAATGCACTTCCGGTTTCAAAAATCAGCTAACGAGTAAAATTCAAATCCCTGTAACTTAAGTTCTAAATAAGGTATAAGCAAAATTCAAACACTATTAGAAAGAAAAAAGTTTAAAATTTAAACTGATGTTAAAATTAGAAAATCGAAAATTTTGACAAAAATGACGTTTTAAAGGTGTACGGATACCTTAAATCCCAAGGAAGCAATTTTGAGGCTCATTTTAGTAGTTAACTTAGATTGCATTTAATGGAGCAAATTCACTTTTTCTTTACAGTTCCATACTTGACAACCTAGTTTCAGGGGAGGTTATGAATAAATAAATTTACAAGCAAAAATGAAGTCATAATGAAAAGTAGCTTAAACTTTGAAAATTTATCAATTATCAATTAATTTATTTATTTTTGAATTGCTATAGCAAAGCACATAAATCTCAACATCCGCAACTAATAAGAAGTTTATATTTAAATTTACTTTGCCTTTTAGAGTATATTATTAGAAGAATATTCAAAATTTTGTTTTGAATATATTTTACGTCAATGCCATTAAAATTTCAGAGCATAGAGTTTTTAAGAAATGCACTAGGGGAAGCTACAAGAAATTTAATAACAGAAGCTTAATTTGTAAAAGGAAGTCAAAAATGATTCAATACTCATGCAGAATACAAATAAATGTATCAAAAAATCTACATCAAGCGTATAGAAAAAAGAAATCATAACCGAACAAACTTATTTAGCTGAATTTTATGTCATTCCGCATTGTCGTCAAAATTCCATGTCCACAAAGCCTAATCGAAGACGTGCACTGTTTCTTTGTTTTGAATAAATGCATATCATAAATCACCCACTCTGAACATGTCACTTTATCAGAAACACTAACTGTGGGTTGTTCAGTTTGCCTAGATGAATAATGCATTTCTTTTGAATCGAAAGAAAAGCTGCGTTCAAGACAAAAAAATGTCAATGAAAAAATGAAATAATTCGAGAAACGTAGCATGCTTCTATATGGAACATGAAGAATCATTTTGCTTGAATTTTCCTTTCTTTTTTAAATTTTTTTCTCTGTTATGGAAACTGCGAATGTCAACTGAGAAACTTCATAGATTTTTTTTTTTCATTTCAATTTCAAGAGAAATTCTTTATATATTAGCTAGGATTATACTTCTACTCCTCTTTGAAATTCGTGGTTTCTTTGGCATACTAGAATAGGAAAAAAAAAAAAAAAAGATGCAACTTTTGATAACATTGAAAGGAATTTTATTATAGTTGCGCACTCTTATGTTTGTCAACTGATGGTTTAACAAGGACGTTTGACGAAATTTGTTTCGAGTGGAGTAAGCTAAGCTATATTTATTTCCAGATGAAAGTCAAGATTCAGGAATTTGCTCGAGCTTGCATTCATTTCTTACTTTTAAAACTGATAAAGGTGCAGATTCCCCATTTTTTAATATTCTATTTCCAGGATCGGTTCATAAATAATAAGATGCATTTCTGTGTCAGCAAAAAAAAAATTTTCATTCATTTGCAGATTTTTTAAAAAATATTTTTTTTTTCGTCTATAACCACGTTTTAGTCATTTATGGTTAGATGTAAAAATAAATAAATTAAATACTAAAGAAAACTGAACGTTAAGAAGCTTTGTGAAAGTTTAGATAAGGCTTCATTTTTTTTTTTCTATTTTCTTGTCTATAAAGTTTCAAATATACCTGTGAAAGTTTTCATAACACAAAAGCAATTTCTTAATCTTTTGTTCATTTATACACACACACATGCACACAGACACGCACAAACACATAAACACACACATATACATAAATATATATGAAAATTATTTACACATATTTTATGCGTACACGTGTATATGAATTAATTACGCACATTTGAATTATACAAAATAATACTAAAATGTAGATTAAGAACACTAAAAACAATATATTTTTTTATCGAAATGAAATATCTACAAATATTACAGAAATAGATGAGAAATGTAATAAATTATTAAAATAATCATAAAAAATTTGAAGGATTATTCTAAATTAAAAACATACAAATTACAATAATGAAAAATACCTAAGTTCTCTGAAAAACAAAATATACATAAGAATTTTAATAAAGACATATATAAGCCAATAATTAAAAATTAAAATTGAATTAAATCTAAAAAGGAAAAAATTGAATGGACAAAATATTAGCACACTCTTTCCCTTTTCTTAATTTAAGAACAAAACTTACTATTTTTCTAAATTTAGTAATTTTACAAAAAATAAATTCACGTGCAATAGTATTTTTTTTAAATACTTTAAATTTCATAGAAGAAACTGTACCAAAAAATTTGTATCTCCATCTGTTGGCCAAAATTCTAAATAAAATAGCATTTTTTAACAAAAAATATAAGAGAAATTGCCAATCTTATTTGTCGTCAATTCTACTTGAGCTTCCCTTTTTCCTCAGCTTGTACGCAAGAGTTGGTTCTGTCAACGTGTGATGCGGTTCTGTTTCAAAGGTACAATTAACACATTCTTCTTACAAGGACTTCAATGTTATGAAAATTATCTGGATGTGCTGCTGACCAATTTGCATCAATTATCAAAACCTGCGGGAAGTGTAAATCAGCAAATGCAGCAGGAAAACACATCGGTTCATATTTCTAGATCAACCGAAACTTTGTTTATACTGAATTAAATAACCAATATGGATCGGTCATCAATTAGCAGGACCTTAACTATGTAAAAAACTGTTTTGACCTACAAATAGATAAGAATCAGTTCTCTTTCAGTCGTAAATGGCTGCTCAAAGCATAATACATGTAATAATACATAATACGCATGCATATAAGCTATTGTTAATTATATATATAATTAAACCAGTAATTCAAAATATTAAAAATTATAATTATGAGTAAAAATTTGACTTAATGGTTCTAATGTAGTTTTCAAAGAACCCAAATTTTCCACTCAGTATATTACGTTATAGAGAGTAGGAAATTAGTTAAAAGGCATAAAATTCTAAAATGAGGGATGACATTACTAAAAGACTGATTAAAACAATAAAAATTATATAGAAAGAATGTACACAAAAGAACTCACAAATCAATTATGGTTAATTTAAAATAATTCATTAAAATTCAAATAAACAACTACAAAGATCAAGAAAATAATCTAAGTTGTTATAAATATTACCTTCATTCTTCAACTGTCCTCTGAGATATTTATATCACTTAAAAATGCAATATAACACATCAATCAATAACTCCCGAGACTAACATTGAAAACAACATTCTTTTTGCAATTTTTTTTTTATTCATCAATAGTAACACCTTTTGTTAATCACCTTTAGTGATAAACGTTCAACGCTTTTCCAAATCTTTTTTTTTTTTTTCCTTTTTCAAAAAAATTTTTTCTTTTTTTTTTTTTGTTCGCAAAAGAAATCTTTTTTGTTATGAGTAAATAGCGATAAACAGCTTTGCAATCACATCGACTGTTGCTGTTTTTGTTCCATCGAGCAATCGCGGCACCACTGAAAAAAGCTTTTCACTTCACTTCAAACTTTTTCAGTAAATACACTTCAATGATATCTGTGTCATCTCAGCAACACGGTAGACTTCACTTTACGATCTTTCATTATAATTTTTGTCACTTCACTCACATTTTCCGAGTTAACGCCTTCAGGTCTACCTCGAGCGTTCCGCGTCATTTGTGTCGGTACGACCACGTTTAAACTCGGCAAACCACAGACAAATCGTTGCTTTTGATGGACAAGAGTCCGGGTAACATTTTCAATCCATTGTTTCGCTTGACGCGTGTTTTTACCCATTAAAACAATGTTTTATCAGAAACGAAGCACTCGGTTTTTCCATTTTTTAAACAAAACTACAAAACGACTTTACTTCCAACCTCGATAACTCAGCTGTTTCTGGTCCGATCGACTTAAAATTTTGCACGTTTCAAGCAAGGTTACAATCGAAAGACTGGTTACTGGTTTATGGCGCCATCTCGCGTTTGCCTGGCGTATTTTCTCCAGTGCTGGCTGTATGAAAGTGCAAGTTTTCTAAGCAAGTACGGCGGCGTCGTAGCAGCGCTAAACGCAAAAGAAGCGGTAAAAGGCTTTGCAGTAACTTTCTACAGGTTATGTATCTTAATTTTTTGCATAAAAATAGAAAAAGTCCATCAATTATATATACATAAAGTAAGAATTTAAATCATTATAATTAAATTCTAATGTACGATTTCTTGGATTCCTTACATTTTTGTTGTGAGAAAAAGATAGTTTTTTAAAATGCTATTAAATATGACCACTCACTTTTATTGAGTATAATTTATTTTTCTAATAAATAATGTCAAAACATTAATTTTTTTTAAAAATATACATTTAATCAAATAATATGTTATATTTCATATAGCGTAAGTGATTAAATACATGAAGTAATTTCCTTTATAAATATTTGTTTTGCATTTGTATCAAATTTAACGAACAGTATTTTAATAGCTTAAAGTTTTTAATTTGTAATGCCACTGCAACTTGTTTTTGCATTACATGAAAGGCAAAAATATTGTTTTACTTTTATAAAATGATCGGAAACTATCGTTTCTAGTTATTGCACATAGAAAAAAATTATATTTATTGGATACTCACCTTGTTTTTCGAATCTTACATTCCGTGATATTTTATTTCAAGCAAAGTGAGCTCTCACTCGATTCTCTTCAACAGATCATTTGCTTTTTATTCTGTAAGACACAACATTACAGTAAATTTCTCTAACAATATCAATATCATGTAATTTTTAAGATAAAATGATTTATTTTTATCATAAAATGAGTTATCTTTTTTCCCTAAATATACTCTTCCTTTTTTTGAGAAATATGTATTTACTCCCCTTTGTATGATTGCATATTAAAAAATGGGTATTGAACATGAAATATATGCACAATTTTCCTAATATATATTTTAGACAAAAATACATTACTTACATATACATTTTAAAGAGAAATTTTGTTTTGAAATATAATGATGGAATGAAATCACATTTTACGATAAAGGGTAATCAATGTGCTGAAATGAAATCATGTAATATAAATATTATCTATTTTAGTAAAATAAAGACCCTCAAATTTCTTCTATCATCACTTCTTACTCACTTTTATTTCCTGAATTCCTTCGAATCTGTCACGGAGAAGAATTTTCCTTCATTTTTTCCTAGCTGCATTGATTCCTCTGATTTCCCGCTGGAATTTTCTGCTGAAGATCCATCAACCACAGGGAAAAAGAAAAGGTACTTTCCATTTATTACTAAAATCTTGATATTAAAAGGTATGTTTCTATTTTTATGATAAAATAAGGTTTAAACTTGCTGTTTATTATTATTATTATTCTATAATTATTCTGTTTTTAAAGGAATTTTATCCTACACTGTTATAATGAAATAGTAGTTTATGATGCGTTTGTAAATTATTTCAATGTTAGCAACAACTTTTGAATGTAATTTGGAATTTTACTTTATATAAATTCTTAAACAACTAACTGAAAGAGAGAGATTTTGGAAGTAAAAGTGGGGGAAGGGGTATATTTCTGTCATAAACTGAGAAATATTTCTTTCATATTTTCTCCATCTTTTAATAAAAGTGATTTGCAAGATTTTTTTTCTTTTAATAAAAATTAAATAACAATAACATTTAAGATACTAACCTCCCTTTTCAGTACTCCAAAAAATGTTCATGGCGTGTTTTAAGGGGAGACTAAATTTGCTATAGGAAGTGTATAAATAAAATATATTAATGTTTGGCATTAATGAAAAACACTTTTTTTTCACTAATTTCCAAAAGTGGTTCAAAATATACTTATTATAATGTAATTTAGAGGTTTTTTTTTTATGAATTTGCGCTTTACTTCATTTATATGTAGTATGTAATCTCAGGTATTCTCATATATTAAAAGAAAGTAATAACGGAAACAATAAGAAAGTAAGAAATGTAGAAAATAAATTTAAGAATGAGTCCTCCTACGTATTTCCTTTCCACAAACACTTGAAACGTACAATTATATTCGATTTAAGAATCCCTTGTAATAAGTACTTACTTATGTAAATTAGTATAGAATTTATTATTGAAGTGCAGTGAGATCAAAATTAATAAAAAAATATTTATAAATTGCGATAGAGAGAGTTGCTAGCGAAAGTGATAGGAAGGTTATAATGCCAAAATTTTACTTTGATTTCTGCTGATAAGAATAAGGAAAATGATTAGGCGATTGTATGAGTTAAGATCTGTAAAAGAAAGTGAGTCGAAACCCTCGTACATATTCTTTTACGCTGACTCGATTATTAACTAACAGCTATTTAACTTTTTGGAAACATTAATCATTAGTTTTGGATACGTCTAAGTATAGGATTCAAAGACGGGATAGTCCGCATATTTTGTTTCCACTATTCTATAATTCGAATTAATCAAATTTCAATCTCCATATTTTTTAAATACTTATTTAGAGACTCAACATATCTCACTAGAGACGAAGTAATCAATTAATTCAAATACATTCGAAGTGTTATAAAGTTTCTTAAAATTTATTTAATATGTACTAACTCAAAATTTGCTATTTTTCAAGATTGTCCGCAGATTCATAGAACAAATATAGTTAAAGATATGTCACATTCTTCATTTTTATATATTTCTAAAAACAACTTTTCTTAAAAATGACATGATCAATTATTGTTTTTTTCTCCTTATCTGAGCTATCTTTTCCACCTGACACTGTTTTCCACAATTAGTGCGAGAAACATAAAAACTGCTAATTATACATAATAACTTATTTATTTAACTGAAAATATTAATTATGCTAATTTATGCTACATTTTTTATGAAGAGAAATCAATAATCAGTGCCCTCATGCAAATTATATTTCTATAAAATATTCACATATTCTTAAGCATTTTACATATTAGGTGATTCGACTAGTGCAGAAAGTGAATATATGTAAAACTGAAAAGTTATGTCATAAAAATGTATATTTAAAAATTATTATTAAACATTATTATTCTTTTAAGACCCCAGATTTCAATGCGTGATAGACTCAAGGTGAGAGCCCATGTTTTTCAATGAATCTTCCCTTATCATCTACAAGAAGTAAAACATTCCAGTTTATGAATACATAACTGGAATGAACACCAAAAATTTTACTTTCAGACTTAATTCTGTTTAACATTTCTACATTTCAAAAATTCCTTATAAATGATTCATATGTATCATCTTTATACAGCTGAATCTTCTCAAAAAATGCAATAAAAGTGTTTTTGCCCTTAGATATTTTCTCTATATGTAGTTGTATCCATAACCAATTCATGTGCTGATTTACAACACATTACTGAAAGTAATATGAACCATTATTATTGAATTTACGAACGAAAAACATAACTTCACGAAAAAGTAACTCTTTTATACCCTGTTATTATCTGACAAGGAAAAACAAAACTTATTCTCTAGTTGTCTATAATACATTTGTCTAAGAACATTTTTCTCAGGGGTAGTAACGAAGTTCCTAAGAGAGCTCTTTAATTTCCATTTGGGTATGTTATCGTACATTTATGGCGAGATATCTGATTGTACATATCAGGAGGATTTTGCATCCTTCAAGGAAGTTCATCTAATGGTATTTCTATCAATTGCTAAAGATTAGTGCAATTATTTACAAATTATTTTTCACGTACCGAACAATTATCATAGACCATCTTCGAGTTAGTGGATATATCTCCTTCTGAACTAATTGCTGTAAAAATTCATTTAACTGAAATCAATCTTGAAATTAACAGTTCAGGAATCATTAATACAAAAGTTAGAATCCCAAATTTTGAGCTTCGCTAACGGTTCATTTCCAAGATTTAGTACAAATTTGAGAAAACCCATTAATAATAAAGAAAATGATTCTTTTTCTATATTTTTATTATTTTTGAACATGTAAAGAATAACAATGTTATTCGTAATTTAATTTTTTTAGAAAAATAATGTTATATTTCTTGATTTTAGACTCCAACGTGGAACAGTACATTATTTTACAAACAAATATCAGTCAATGCTTAGTAAAAATTGATTAAATCCTGAAGTAATGTGCTTCTCTAATTCAAGCTACGTGATACATACAAATTGGTGGTGAAACAAATCTTTTGACTTATTCTATTGATATATAATTAATGTTGGTTCCCCTGTTTGATTCATAAAATTGCTTAGAAAATATGCTAAAGACGTTTCGTGGCTTTATTATCTTCAAGAATGGTAAGTGGCCGCGGTAGCCTAGTGTTCATAGTCGCCAATAGCCGTCGTGTTGCTTCTAGAGCGACGTTAATAAAAACTAAACTAAAAACGAATTATGCGTAATCACTTTTCATTTGAATTAATCGAGGGGTTTGTTTTTGGTAAAAGGGAATTATAGAGTCCCCAAATAATTAATAAGGAACGCGAACGGCCCATAGTTACAAAGTCTATACTGAACCACAGCATTTGCATCGACCAATAAGATCTCATTGTTAATTCTCGTGCTTCCTTGGCTAGCAAGTCTACATATCATTTATATTGACTGCTCTAATTGCGCAGATATCCATATGAATGTAATTAATTTAATGTTTTTTTTTGTATTCTATGTAGTGAATAAAGCAGTTTTAATTTTTGTAATTAATTTTTTTTCTCAGTAATATTGTCATATAAAATGAACAGGTAGAGTTAAATATATAAAGAGTACGGAATAATCTCAAATCAAGACTTTTATTTAGCTAAATAATTCCGAGCTATCAGTTTCATAGAAATAATAAAAGTATAATTTTTCTTTAAATTAATATAAACAATTATAAAAAAAGAGCATTAAGATACAAGGCATAACGACAGGAAAATCAAAAACATATCTCGAATATGTTGATGATCAAGAAGTATATATAGGAAAAACTACAGGATGCACTTCGCTTCGTTAATGCTCATTTGCTTCAGTTTTCGAATATAAATGTGGACTCGCACGTGTATTTCATCTGTAAACCGTGATAATCGTTGTATAACTGAATGCAACCTGAGGGTTAAAGTTAAATAGGATACAATGTTGATGCGACCACTACTGAGAAAGGGAATTATTGAATGAAAGTTTATGGATCCAAATCCGGCTCTTGAGTCATTGTGAGAAAACGTGTCTCGCTACAATATAATCAAATTTATTTTAAATAGAGGTACAGGTTAGAGACTGCAGGTCTTACAAAACCTAAAACCTGCAGTCTCAATTTTTTTTCTCTTGGATTCAAGTTTAGATGAAACTACTTTTGAAGCATCTAACATGGATAAAAACTTTAACGAAACCAAATGATATCGTTTTCATAATAAAAATCTCTAACAATTAAAATTAGAAATGATGAAAGATAAGTTTATTCTAAAACTTTTTAATGCTGTATTATTCCGGAATTACATTTAAGGCATGAATATTAGATATACAGTTAATCTTGTGAGTACATATGTCAATAAGTCATACTGGGAAATTGTTATTTTTATTAAATTATATTCAAATATTATATTTGATACCAACCTTTTTGCTTTGCACAATTATATTTCTCTCTATAAATATCGCTATTTCTTAAAGAAACATGCAATTTTCAACAAAATGGCCATTGGGAATGATCATTCAAAATATAAAGAAGAGCACGTGTGCTTGATATTATTTGTACACTTTTTGAAATACATCCGGTCATATGAAAATATATAATTTTTTTTTCCACTTTTAGTTATGCAAATTGTTTTTAAACCAATGATGCTATCAATTGATCTTCAACAAACATATAAAAACAGTGTAGAAATATGGATAATGAATTTTTTATAAAAAAGAGAGAGAGAGAGAGAGAGACCCCGCTGAATATAAAGAAAAAATGAAACAAGTCCTTACAGTCTTGTGTATATTTCTTCAGCTCTATACAAAAAAACCTAATAAAAAAAATCTTGTTTATTCCGAGATAAAAATAAAATTTTTACAAAGAAAATTGGAAGGAAAAAAGAGACTGTGAGAAAGGAACTCTAAAAAAGGATTTGTGAAGGGCTGCAAAAAATAAAGTAAGAATAAAGGAACAGTATTAAAAAGTTAGCAGCGGAAATACAGTACAGGCCCGAAGCTTTCACTTTGTGGTTTTAAATAATGCCATTTCATTTTCAGTTTTCTTTTTCCTTTTCGCTTTTATAATTCCCGCAGTTAAATTTGGTATCGGAAAAGAGAAACCGTGTAGAGAACTTCGTGCTGCCAGAAATAAAGCAGGAAATAACGATTCTCAGGAAGAGGAAAAGATATTTTCAGTGTTAAGAACATTTATGATTATGAAAAATATCTGGTTTTGTAGATCTTATAACTACTATTTACAATCTTATAGCAGTATTTTCCTGAAATTAGAAGCACTGTTAAACTTGTTATCAATTTATTATTTTTATCTGATTTTAAAATGAATTTGTATGTATTCAAATTGGAGAAATCATTATTACAAAAAAAAAGCATTTAATTTGACTTATTTTGAAAATCCGTTTAGTTACATCCTATTCATTTTGCTTAAAGACATTTTCTTGTTTGTTAAGTTTTTCTTCCGAATTCCTGATTACACAAATCCAATATAACGAAATAACTTATTTCTTGAAAATCGTTTGCTAAAGAATTTGCTGTAACATAAGCAGGAAGTAGTAAAATGTGTGAGAGAGAATTTATACGGAAAAAAAAATCACTAAGCTGCAAAACAGACTTTGCCATCTCCATGTTAATCAATATGAACAGGAATCTAAGAATCAGTTATCCTAGTTATAAGTGATAGCGTACTATTGAATGCTAAATTAATTCTGTTTTTTTTTTAAATTTCGAGAATAACTTGCTTTAAAAATATTCTTTTAAACTGAATACTTTAAGTGAGTTATTATTAGTAAGAGTTGTATTTTTAATAATTTTTTTATTTAAAAAAAAAATCACCCAAAAGGTACTAAGCATTGAAAGAAAAAATATCAGGCATCAAATTGTAACGGTTTTAATTAATATGTTGAAACCTTATTCAGTGATCACGGAAAGAAATAAACACAATTGACTGTAAAATCATAATTCTGAATATCACAAATATCGCTTGAAAAGAAAAATAATAATATAAGGTTATAATAGCAAACTCGGGCTTATAATAAAAGTTGCCATTTGACGATACTTTTACAACGCCAACTCGTTCCAGATATTACCGAATTCTAACTGTTCGCATTTTAATTTTAGCTTTCCAATTAGTTGTGTAAACACCACTGAAGAACGTCATATCCACCATTTTCTCGTGCGTTTACTCATGTAGAGGTTCAAATAGAAGACGACGTAGGAATTTGTCAATTGAAGTTAATACAATGATACTATATCAACGTACTTTTAAAATATTTATTAAATTATGAACTAATATTTAAACTGCATTCACAAAGGAAAATTACGACTCCAATGCTCTGTGGTATTTATTGTGTAATAAATAAACTTTATTTATATTCTAACTTTCTTTTAAAGAATCTTGATTCGAAATCAGAAATAATTAAGTATAAATAAACCTGCTATCAAATTAGATCTATCTTCACCAAGTTAAATAGCTTCAGAATCTCGCTGGTTCACTTATATAAATCAGTTTAAACCCAGTATTAAAACATTACTGTACATGTGTTTTTATTCTTGGATTATGGTTCCAAGAGCTTGTGTTATTTCTCTTGACTTCTATTGTTTTATTTGCGGGGAATACAGGATAAAAATTCAACAAGGAAAAAAGTAGTTTAGTGGAAACGTTATATTTAGCTTACTGAAAATTGAAATTAAGAAACAAAACATAGTAGTAGATCCTCCTATGGTGTGCAGAATATACGAGGACAATTTTCGTTTTCGGTTTAGCGGCAATAAAAAAACCCATTTCGTTTTGCATTTCTATGACGTAGCGTGAACAGGAAAACTGCACTACTGACAGCTATTTTTGTTTGGAAGATGTAAAAGGGTTTAATACAAAAAATCGAAGATTACAAGTAAAAATTATGTAAGTTGAACACAGCTGTTCATTCAGTTTGCCTTAAGGCTACACGGTACTCTTTTTCAAAAAATTTTTTTGGAGACAGTAATATTAAAAGTAACTTATGTATTGTTTTCATACTATATTATTAAACTGATTCTGAAAATAAAAAGTCAATTTAACTAGTCCTTATTTTAAAATTTAAAAAAATTTAAAAATTTTGAAGTTTTTTTAAACCCTTATAAAATACACAATTTTTGAAATTTTTTAATTATTTTGAGTGATTTATATTTCATACATTATTGCAAATAAAAGTTAGTATGGATTTGAAAATCTGTTCCCTTGTTGATTTTTAATAATTATTTTTCTAGCTAAACCTGGAAAAAACAGGAAAATTTTTAAAATATTAACTTTAACATTTTTTAAAAAAATAACTAGGGATCCCAGACCTAAATCCATACTAACTTTTATAGAACACATATATCTCAGTATGTATAAAAAATTTCAAGACTCTATCTTGAACAGAAAAAAAGCCTTAGGGATTAGAAAACACTTACATCTTCAAAAATAAAAGTCTGAGAAAAATGCATTTAAAGTTTTTAAAGGCATAAAACAAAAACTAATAATACTTGCAAAGATCTAAATTTTTAATATATTATTTAACTACTTATATAATATATGAAAACACTACTTTAATTAAATATTATGGCAAATATTTTTATTTATTCAAAATATGTTTTTGCAAAATATCGATATAGCATTTTTTACGATGACAGATAATTCAGCTTAAAGTTAACATAATAATTTCACAAAAGTTTTAAAACACAATACACTTATAAAAAATAATAATGATATAAATAAAAGTTTAAAAAAAGTTAAAAACTACCAGGTTTGTACATAGCACCTAATTTTTTCTGAATTTTAAGTCGACGCAATTTAGCAAGTTTTATTTTTTTCTGCGCAACTTTAAAATTTGCAGATTTCCTTTTCTTTCTGAAATAGGTTCTCCTATAATGAGTAAAGTACACTAAATGTTCTGATGACAAACTTGTTACAAATTCAATTAGCATCCTGAAATGTTTTTAGAGCTTTTAATGTTCCAACAATAAATTCAGGTATTGCACTCGACATGGCAATCAACACGACTCCTAGAAGCTGTATTTTCTTTGGAATATTTGTCCCATATCATCGAATGTAATGCTTCATTAGAATTGTGTGTCAAACCTCTGACACATGTACTTAATAATTCAGTTGATGATAATCGCTGATAAATAGGCAAGATTTTGGGCAAATATTCTTCGTTGATTGTTATTTTTACCCAATCTTTGTGAATACCTGATTTTTTTCCACGTGCTAATGATAACTGGTAAAAACACCGAGAGTCAAAGAGCAAGATTGTGTCCCGGAAACTAATACTCTCAGATCTTTCCCATAATTTCACAGCTGCATTTACTTCCATTGCACTAGATGATCCGACATGTGTTGTACTACAAACATTTTGTTGTCCTTTGTACCAAATACGAAATTCAGCACTTTCTTCTCCAAGCTCAAATTTAGTCTGTTCACATTCTCCACGTCGCTTTGACATTACTTCGTAGTCTATCACAAAGCCAGTCAGCAAGTCGATAACATATTTTATTCCGATATTTGACGTTGACGTATGTTCTCTTGTCAACCAGCTTCCATCATATGACATTCCAATACCGACTATATCTTTATCATTCCTTGAGCCCTACGCCTCAATGACATCTTTACGAATATAAAGCAACGGCTGATTTGACCCAACAAGATGTCCAATCAGACCTTTTGGCTCATAATGTCTTTTAAGTTTTACTAAACATTATATTTCAATTCATATGCATGCAGAATTTTTCCAACGATGAGTAGCCAAGTCACAAACTTAACATACCTTGCACTAATCTCATATTTACATCAAATGGAACATTAAAAAATTGATGCTTGCTAACATTTGATATAATATAGCATCAATTAATTGTTATGAACATGTTTCACTCTAGGTTTGGTCACAATTAACACATACAACATTCACTTTATATGCAAATCTATTTCTTTGACCATAGCAAAGTTTTAAAGATACACTATGGCAAATATTGTTTAAATTATCTGTAAACAAACATTCAGTATCCACTATAATGTAATTTGAAAGATACTTTTATATGTAACACAAGTATTAAAGACATTTGTATTCTGAAGTTTTGTAGTTATATCCACTAAAGCAGGTTTTTAGCATTGTCATTATCAGCAGTACTCCATCTCTTAGAAATGTTGATTCTCTTCTCAAGCTGCGAAAGTTTTGTCCGAGTCATTTTCTCAACAGAAAAAACTTCACTTAAACAATTTAAAATAACTTTTAACTTATATAAATTATATGCAGAATAAATATTGGTCTTGAGAAATACCTTTTCTTATCAATTTTGGCTAAGTAACTATAAGCACATCAAGAACTCAAAATATAAACAAACATAAATGATTTTAGTAGTGAAAGTTGAAGTTAATATCTACTTCTCTGCAAGTATCGATATTATTTAAAAAATATCAGTAATTAATTAAATTTAAGAATGGAAAAATGCTTTAAAATGAAACCGAAACTAACCACGCCCCCCTCAGCTGTCAAAAATAGTGACTGACAATGCTCAGAAAACTTCAAATATCTTAAAAACTAATTGGTTAATAGATCTAAAATTTGGGGCCAAGATTCCCAAATGTATAGGCTACAGGAAAATGCAAAAAAAAATTTTTCGATAAATTTGTCATTTTTAGGGTACTGTGTAGCCTTAACTCTGAAATAACAGTTTCACTGTCATTTTCCAGTTTGGATGTTATTCTTATTGAGTTGGAAGTTGGATACATCAGCACCCTAGGACGAATACAGCTTATATTTTCTCTTGACATTAAACCTCAACTGTTTTGTCAGATGGAATTCAATAACTTAGTTAGAAATTTCTAAAAAAGCAATATAAATGCTTGGGTCGAGGAAAAATAAACAAACATTTCTCTAATACAGATATCGAGAGAAAGAATGTAAGCAGTTTTTCTCCAAAGTAGGAAATCTAGTATTTTCTGGTAACTCTAGTTTTTTGCAAGGGCTCATCAAGTTATTTGAATTAGAATATTATTGGTCTAAGTAGCACCTATTTGTTTATTCATCCAGAACTAGCCTCAAAATACTCTTGCTGTTTGATGGAAATGAAATGCATCTTTCCTATAGAACACTTAGGGTATATATAATAACTATATTATGATCTGGTTATGATTCTTGTGAATGTCAATTATAAAAGACATACGTAGATGGTTAGGGAAGACTTGAAAATACTAACTATATTATTGAGCCATTAGGCAGGTTATGAAATTATCCCTGTTTTGTATAAATGAGGATCAATAGTGGCAGAGAACTACACTGGATAAAAACTGATTGTCCATGTTATGAAGCTATAACCCAAATATAAAAAAGTCACCAATACGTCCTTGGTTCTACCAAAAATGTTTTATTACCAACTCTTTTTTTTTTAAAATTGGTGATAATGAATCAGTTTCGTAAATGACAGCCATTAGATAAGGAATGTTTCAGATATCCATGTTCTAAGCTCCCAAAACTGTCTGAAGTAATTTTTAAAGGGCTGTTATTATTTGCTCCGACATTCGAAAACTTTTATTCGATTTTCTCATTTTGGAAACTATAACAGAAATGGAAAATAAGCTTGGAACTCTCTCAAGAGAGTTGGGCGCAAGTATTTGGTGAATATTAAAGAGCCTGACTATAGCTCCATTGCGCGACTATACTGGCTACATAACATATAAAGCTGAAGGATGCAAGTAAGCTCAACAGAGAATTCATTTCCTACATTCCCATATTTACTATTTTCCGAAATACGCGTTAGCCTGCAGTGAAACGCAAGATGAAAGATTTCACCAGGATGCCCTTGATATTGAGAGATGCTACCATGGAAAATGTGACGCCAATAAGCTATCTGATGGATACTCAAGCGAGAATAAAAGTTGGAAAGCGGAAACGAATTCGAAGAAGCCCAAAAAAAGGTAGGAAAATTTTCAACATCAATTACATTGAACGTAAGATTATGGCTATATGTTACAAATAATTTTTGATTAAATATAAGAAATAATATATTTAGTTCGTTGAAAAATAATAATAATTTTTTTAAAAAAAATTACTGGTTTTTTTCGAGTTTTTTATGAACCTCTCTTATTTTGCTAAGACACTGCATGTGATGAGGGGAAATGGAGGTCAATTCTTATTCCTTAACTCTATGAAGGTTAACCGAATTATATGTTTTCTCTCTCTTATTATGCGCAGTGCAACAATCAAACGGTTTTTGAAAGTGGCTGGCGTCTTCCCTTAAGCTGCTTTTGTAAGTGTGACCTTTTTCTGATATTGATACAGAGAGCTCACTCACTCTTAAAAGATAATAAAATTTGCAGTACATTAATGTATTTTTTAAAACAATTGTAACGCGCACTTTTAAGCAATTCAGTAAATTATAAATAATATAAATATTTATTATTAAAACAGTAAATTAATTTTTTTAAAAATACATTCAATTTATAATTTAACGAAACATTTAGTTGTTATATTTTCTTAAAATATAACAACTTTTTGCGTGTGATACACTTTATAATGTAATATTGTTTATTCATCAAATGCATATATAAAACTCGATATATATATATATATATATATAACACTCACACACACACACACACACACACACATATATATATATATATATAAATAACTCACCTCGTCAGGGCGCATTCATGAAAAGTTTCGCAAGACAGGTAGAAAACGGTTGCAATCATTTGGGTCGAAAACCTTCGGATGAATTAAGCTATTCTACACGCATTGGGTGCGCTATTCGAATGCGAGCTACGCTCGCTCATGAACATCAAATGGTTAAGACATATAAGTTCAATAAAATTATTCCATACAGTTAGAAAAGTAATAATGATTACCAAAAATTGATATTAAACTTCAAATGTACTCTAGTAAGAAGGATTGATTAACTTTATAGACGCAAACATAAAAGTTTTCTCCAAGTTTTAAAATGTTTAGCTTCAGGTTTTAATTTTTTTTCCTGTGTTCTTCGAGAGAAAGTTGTTTAAGAGTAATTTCAGAACCAAATTTATTTTCTAAAACACAACTATATATATATATATATATATACCCTGGTGGTAATACCCATTCTTCGCACGACTGAATATATATTTGAAATAAAACACAACAAACATCTTGTTAAAGTACTTTAAGATACATGTCATTAAATTGGAAGGAGCAAATGAAACAAACAAGAAAATGATCCCGAAAAACTCTTCGGAAAATAATAAACCATCAGAAGTATAGACTGTGATGTCATGTGGCGTAATATGTTGAACTAGTGTTCGTTGTGGAAGAGAAGGATGAAACGAAAAAAAGCAAGACTGCTAACTTTTATGTCATAAAATTTTGTGTAAAATCTTAATAATTGATACTTTTTCTCCCTTTTTTTTTGAAAAAGTGTCAAAAGTTCGTAACGTGTGAATGCTGTGTTGTTTGAATCTATAGACTTTTGCTTGGAAGGACTTAAAAAATAAAAAAAAGAACTCATTTAAGCTTTTTAAAAATAGATTAATTACTATAGCACTCGAAATGAAGTCATTCTTAAAATTGAGTTGAATTACTTAAAACGTACAATATTTATAAGCTTGCCTCGTATCATTAGAGATCTAGGCTAATAAATATGCAAAAAAGTTACTTTAATATTAGTAATTAAAAAAATGAAAACGATGTAGGATAGTATTTAAAATATACAGATTTTTCTAGAAAAAAAGTAAAATTAAAACGCAAAGCTTTTCTTTAATTTGAATCTCGTGGAAAAATAGATGTTATTAGTTCGGTAAACGAAGTGAAGAATATAATACAGGATAAGTTATTTGAAAACAATTATCTTGCCTAACACAATGGATATGGCTGTAAATTGAAGACGAAAAGAATTAAAAATTTTAATCACACATTTTTAAAATCTTAAAGATCATTTTGTAGGCGATTAATTTCTTGGATTTTTGGAGCAGAGAATAAGTATGGATGAGTTCAATAAAATGATTGTTAATATCACAGAAACTATTGCACAGATTTGGAAGTTCTTTTGAATAGATTTTTTATAGAAAGTAGTTCCATCAGATACATTATTAAATAAATAATTCGAAACATACAGTAAACGACTATTAAAAATTTTTTCATAGTCGTAATTCGACAGTGAAAAGAATTTTAAAAAGTGCAATCACCAATAAACTACATTCTGCTAAAAATAAATAAGTAAGAAACAAGATATATACGTTTTGAAGAGCAAATTACATGAAGTTAGAAAGCCAGAAACAACAGAATCCGTTACTTTATGTGACAAAATATAGGTCAGATATTATGCGCAGAGAACAAAAATCTATCTCATAGGTCATTTTAAAGTGAAGTTTAAAACTCTATAGCAAAACTGGAGAAAAATAGCTTAGCCACATATTTTTTGTACAAATTTCATGATTCTTAAGCAATTTTTTTGAGATATCGTCAACACACCCATACACAAACACTTTTTTTTATAAATACATATAGACAGATTGATTTGGACTGGATTAAAAAAAATAATGATATTCTTTAAATATTTAGATATTTTCAAAAAAATTAAATGGTGCTAACAATTGTTTTATGGCACACATATTATGAGTAGAACACATTTTGGAAAAACGAGTTGTATATTCAAAAAAACAGAGAAACATGAATTAAAGGGGTATGGCTTGAAAAGATGAACATAACTAGTTTTGAAAATATCATCGCCCTTACACTAAATCAGCAATATTATATATATATATATATATATATATATATATCTGCTAAGTAAATATGTCATAATGTATAATTTTTGCTGTGCCGCATTTCACTTTTATGTCATACATATTTTCTTATTATCACCTTCTACATACAACCATCCAATATCCCTACAACTCTTCGTGGGAATGTTCCACTTCTCGAAATGGAGCTGGAAGTCTTTTTCTACAGCTACTTCAAAACGCGTGTTGCTTATTTCCACAGCTTCAAAGGACTAAAACCTTGTTCTCTTTAATTAAGATTTTACCTTAAGAAACAGATAGAAATCGCATTGATCAAGATCCAGCGAATGATGTAACACTGGGATACTTTACATGGATAGAAACCTTTTGACGTGCAATGAGCAATAAGCCCGAGTATGGTTTGTTGGAAAATCTTGTCATATGTATTCTTTGTGAATTCCTGCAGTCTCAGCAATAGCATGAATTGGTAAAGAATATAGTCAGACCAAACCAGATAACCGATTCCTTCGATATCATCATTTGTTTTCTCAAAAAGAAATAATAATTCGGGTGGGAATCATTTTAAACGTTTTCTCGGCCATCTTGAAAACCCTGAAACATTCAAAAACACGCACTCTCAATAAACATTCATTGTCATACACTTCTTTAAGTAAATTATTAGTTTCAATAGCAATTTTTTCATATGTAGTTTCACAAAAATCCTTAATCACTCATCTTTTCCTGGTGAAATAAAAATTATTCTAATGTGAATGACGACTAAGGGTATACAGATTTGTGTACAGAAACGAGAAGCCTGGAATTTGAAAAAGATGGCTTCACATGCATGTGTACTTCTTTTGTAGCATCATCAGTCTCGTTATTTAATAGCCATACCTTGTACATATATATATATTATTGTGTGTGTGTATGTATGTGAGTGTGAATATATTTTGTTTCAAGTGTATGTGTAATTTAATAGAAATGTAAGAATAATCAGAATACTAATTTATCAATATTTAAATGTTTATGTTTCAACAGTTATAAAATCATCTTTGAATAATTTCATCATCAATTGTGATTTTTCTCGCGTGTAAGTTTCTTTTGTTTTTGCAGTATAAATCGAAAACCAATTAAATAGAATTTAATAAAAAAAAATTGCGAAATAGTTAAAGAAGACATATTATCAGTAAAAAAATAAATTGAGTAAACTTTATCAAGATGCATATTTTCATACTTCAGTTTGAAAAGCAGTTTAGAGTCAACAACTCCCTTATTTTGATTTTAAACATTTTTAATTTATATTCTTTTGCATCAACAGTCTGGTACAGGAATTTTGAATGAGTCCCTCACTTTTTTTTGTTTTTCAAAAGAATATAGATAAGCGAAAAATGCACTTGCATTGTTTAGTACTCTAATAATATTCTACAGGTCGATATGTAGCTATTATGACATAAGTAATCTAGTCGCCAGATGTTCATGATTCAATATTTAAAACACTTTTTTTTCTTAATTTTAAGTAAACAAAGAACGTCTTGTGTAACTGTCTACACACCAGCTGATATGGAAGGATTTGTAATTAAATAAAAAGAAAATTGGAATAAGAAGTCTGCTTCGGAAAAGTATTCCTCGTAAAAAATAAAGAAACAATGCAAGTTTTATGAAAAATTTACCTCCGCACTCGATTATTTGGTTCTTTTATCGACTATTCTAATTTGATTTTGGTTTTGGACTTAGAGTTTGATGGAAAATTATTTTGGCCATTAACGGAACAATAAAAATTGTTTCTTATTATGCGATCACCGATGGCAACGTTGATGAAGAGAAACAAACAAAAATATTTGGAACAGTGTTTGATGAAGCATTAATAATCTGTTTGATATCAAAGTCTATTTATCTCAGTTTCGAGAATAACTTTTCTTTGGATCGTTTTTTTTTTAAAATAACATTGTATATTTTTTCTATTCTTTTGACAGTAAATGTTTTTGGAAAGTTCTAATGACATACAGGAGTTCAAAGGAAACCGGTGCAGCTTTTTCCTGAACTTTCTGTTCTTAATTAATATTCTGTTCTATTCTTCTGACCCGGATCACTTGGAACTTTCTTTGTTCGGCTTATTTTCTTTTGCCTGGTTGTTTTTCTAATTAAAATTAGAATTGAATATTAGAAATATATTTTTGAGATTGTTTTATTTAATATTTGGACTACATCTTTTACCATCATTCGGTTTAGAAAGTACCAAATGAAAGAAAAATAATTACAAAATATGTTTAAAAGATTAAAAGATGTAAATTCGATTCTTTTATTTTTAGCTTTTTTGTGTCAAATATATTTAGCAGTATATTGATTAATTTTGAAACGAAGCATGTACTCCAAATTAATGTTTGATATTTCGTATTCTTATAAATTTATAATAAATTGCTTTCTCATATTTTTATATGTTATAATTTTGCTTTTGAAAATGAAAACAAATGTCAAAGAAAAAAGAAAGTAAGGGTCATTTTAAATGCTTAAATAGAAAAATATAAATATTTTTACGTATTTATATTGCTGCTGTGAATACGAATTCTCGAAATTTTGCTTAAAATGTGTTTTAGAAGAAACATAGAAGATATATTACATAAAAAAAAATTTAAAAATAAAATATAAGTTATATCGTGTATAAAAATTTTTTGAACAAAGAATGTGAATCGGAATTATAAATTATATATATATATTTAATGCCCAGGTAATACAGTATGTAAAGATGCCTTTTTTAAGAAAAATAAAACAACTCTCAATGCGAAACAAAACCAACATTAAAATTTATACCACATTAGGAAGTTAAACTAGTATGTTATATTTTTATTATACTGTACGAACATAATATTTGACATAATTTTACGAACAATTATTAATCTGATACATTCCCATTTCTAAATAATTTTCAACATTCTAAGCATTTTACAAATATTTTTAACAATTTAAATTTAATTTTAAGCATTATTCAAAACAATATACCGCGTATGAAGTAAATGATAAGTCTAAGTATTTTTGTTTTTTTTTATTTTTGCCGATAAAAAAAGCGTTAAGTTTTTAACAAATGAAATGTAACACGTTTCTTATTTAGATTCACATAAACATAATGTGATTTTTAAGAAAACATTAATTTTAGATTTAACTGTGTTTAATAAGACGCAATTCTTATAAATACTTCCAAGACAAATATATCGTTTCGAAAGACATAACCGAACTCTGTTTTATAATTATAATATTATCACAAAAATATAAAAATTTTTACATTGTAAGCTTTCAAAAACAGTAAGAAAATTTCCAAATGCTATTTGAACACATCAAACATGTAAGTATCAGGTTTGGAGCTTTAATTATTTATTACTCATATGATTATAAATAGATTGAATTGCATGTTTGATCGAATGAACGGTAAAGGAAATAGTTTTGATGTGAACAGGCTATATTACTCCTAGTCATACACCTCGCTTCAAAGGTCATAGATCATTAGTTACCAGTATCCCTAGACAATTTAATAGCTTAAGAATAGACGTTTATTTATACATATAAATATTGCAATGTATAAGGTAAAATAGAAACCCTGATTCGTATAAATAGAAAAATAACAAAAAAGGTATATCTTCAAGCATTTCTAAAAAAACTTTTGCTGAATAATAACTGAAATGGTACAATTCATATCAAAAGTTACCACACACAGTACAGTGTGTGAGATTCGAGTGTCCAACAAATTTGTTAGAGAAGTCGGGATAGTTGCGTTTTTAGCAGGATGGATCTATAGGTTCGAGGTATTTAAAATAATTGGGGTTCAATTCAATAGAACACAGCCGTTGACTAGCGAACTAAAATATGGACTAATCCAGGTGGATATTCAGAATCGAATAGACGGTAGGTAACTGTGGGTAGTAGTCTGATTTTGGCAGAAAACTTTTTTTTCCCATTTTTCTTAAACTGAGGATTGTACTAAAATAAATTAGAACATTGCGAGTCTTAAAGCAGAACACTCAAAAATTGCATATTTCCCACATAATGAAATAGTTCTTTTCCTCACCGTCAGTTGAGAAGAGGAGAAGCAACGTAAGAGATTCGAGATGAGAAAATCCTATTACCCTTTCTTGCTACAATATACATGATTTGAGTTTATTCTTCCAGTAGCCGCTCGAATGTGGGATATACACTAGTTATCAATTTCGTTTTATATTTTTATACCAGATGGTACTACGAGTTCCTTTCCGTAGCTCTTATTCCCCCTCCTTTTGACCACTTTCAGTTTTTTGTTTTTTAAAATTTAGAAGCGTTAATATGACTCTTCAGATCTTCTTTTTGTATTTTAGTAATAGGCCCAACCTTTCATGTATTTTTTGTTATATCTGATTTTCTTTGTGGTTATAAAATATGTTAATTATTTTAGACTTTAACATTATGATTTGATATAATTTTTGTGTTTAATAGCTTTGAGGGTTAGAATATTTTGCCCCAGACGTGCGACTGTTCACGATACCTAATTTATTTCCACTTTTTTTAGTTTTGGTGGGAAAAAACAAAATATTCAGCATGAAAGTTCCTAATGACCTTGAGATTGTAAGAAACATGTTTTATGTGACATTGATTCTGAAGAGGACATAGTTTTAGATGAAAGTGATACAAATGAAGAAGACCACATTTCAGACAGAGAACACGAATTGGAGTCAGAAAGAGTGCAGCAAGTAATTCAGAAGGTGAAGATAATGACGATGGATCTACACATACCTACAAAGTCCAACGAATGAAAAACAGAAACATCATCGAGTCATGGAATTGGCAGAAAAATCTATTCTTAAAAATTAAACGAGTACCCCACAATATACGTATCCATGTTCCTACTGGTATCGGGAGACCAAATATTTAACAGATATTTTGGATATATGTAAATGTCTTATTACTGATCGCATAACCGAAAGCATAGTTGAAGAGACTAATAAGTATATTTCTTCCGTGAAGCTTAATTACTTTCGTTTAAAGGATGCCAGAGATACGGATAGAGTAGGAATAGGTCTTTTGGACTTGTTTATTTGGCTGGTGTTTATCATGGACATAAAGTAAGCCATGAAGAATTATTGTGAATGGACTGATTTTAATAAGTTGATTATGAAACTGATTTTTCATCCTTTTTATCTAAATTGATTTCTTTTTTTTTAATTTCATATTATCTTTAAACTTTTTTGTAAAAAAAATATTTTCATATAATTTCAATAACGTTTGTTCATTTTATAGTGCTTATATGTTTTATTTTTACATTATTTCTTTTTATTCTTAAATAAATATAATTTAATTACAATGTACTTATTAATACTTAAGTAATTAGAACAAAATTTTAGCATTAACACTGATAAATACAGTAGCCCATCTATTAAGTAATTGTGACATTTCACACGATAGTTTAGAGGGTGTGCCTGCTGGAAGGTTAATTGTTCAAATAAATTACAGTTAAATAATTTTTTTCTAAATTTTCCCTAAATTGTGTTTCAAAGTACTTTTTTAAGAATGTATATTAAATTTGCCTGTCTATCAACAGTTAAAAATGTTTGGTCCTTTATTATATGAATGCATTAATATCTTTTTTATTTAACACCGTTATGCATGCTCTTTACTTGAGAACCCAACTTTATTAAAATTTAAGTAATGCTCTTTTTAAATCTCAAAAGAGTGAAATATATTTTCTCATCTTATGGCTCATTTTATGGAATAGCTAACAAAATATCTGTTTTTGATGACATATAGAGCTGAGAAAGTAAGCTGGAGTAATCATTGTTTGCTGATATCTATTTCGTGGCTCTAAATCGAATTTTACACTGCTTTGTTAGTTAAGTTTCAGTGTTGAGCTCCCATCGTCCCTTTTATTTCGTTTTGCCTCTGTCGTTGACATCTGGATTCATCATTATACACCATAAACCTAGAAACAGTCAAAACAATAGGTTACTTATGGTAAATCTGTGCCAGAAAAGAAAATGACTCATTGGTTGGAAAATACATGTTGGTGAATTTTTTTGGTGCGTTGATCGTAATATTCATGGGCTTCTAAGAAAAAGGAAACATAAGGAGCACTACAATAGGTGGTGTAATGTTATTAGGTGGCAGATGTTAGCACGATCAATGAGCAATACAATGACTTTAGGTGGACTAGTGCTAGTTATTTCTCATTCCTAAAATCCCATTCACAATAATTATTTAAAATACCTCCTGTAAGGTTATTGCAATCCTTATGGGTTCATTTAATAAGAGTTTGTGATTATATGTAGATAATGTTTTTAATCATTAAGTATTATGAGGCATTTTAATTGTAATCAGTTTTCTTTAATTAATTATGTTTGTATATGTTTGCATGTTTGTATGTAATCTGTATTTTCTACCATTTAATTAATATTACTCTTTATCATTTTATTTATTTATATATAATTAATTGAAGTTATATTTTCATGAATCGACACAACACAATAAACCTGTGGACAAAAAACTAATATTAAGTTTTAAATAATCGAAGAAAGGATTAAATTAACAATGCCGATAGAAAGAAAAAGAATCCTTAATCCTTAAGAAAATTGTTACAGTATCCAATAAATTAATTCAGATGATTACGAAGAATTAACAGTTAATAAAATTGAGAAAAGGGAAAGGTTCTTAACTCATAATTTGATTTGCTTGATTTTTGATCTAAAAAGTGACATTTTTATATTGCAAAGAATTCAAATTTAGCTAACATTAGTTTTCATAATTGTTAAAGCATAAACTAATCTAACTAATCTTATGAATTATAAAAATTAACTTTTTAAGAATGCAATTTCATTGAGTATATTTTTAGAAAAGTTTACATTGCATTTAATTTCATGTAATTAAAAATACATGTAGTGAAAAATACTTTCATGTAGTGAAAAATACTTTAATGAAGGCATACTGCCTAGTATTTATGCTTTCGCTATTTTTATTTCTTGTATAAAGTAGTTAAAAAATTGAATCATAAAGTGTTTGTGTTCCATTCAATTAATACATAGTGATAAGGAAATATTCGTCAAAGAATGAATAATCCTATAATAGACTTTGATAGATGCATAATTCTGCATTTTCTGCAATAGACTTCAAGCACTTTTGTTTATTAAGTATATTAACAAAAAAATGTAACATAAATAAACTCTTAAATAGTTGAATTGGACTAGTTAAATCAATTGGATTTAAAGATCTATTTAGGATATAATAAATATAATAATAATTGTCACTCATTAAAATATTTTTAATTATTATTTTGTTTCTATTAATAAATATGTTACTTACTAATAAGAAAGGCATCTATTTCCCAAATGATTTATGTAAGTGTATCAGCTGCAGATTCTGTGGGAAAATACATATCCTATTGCCACATTCATTGATTCTTATTCTTTTAACTAAAGATATATTAATAAATAAAATGTTTATATAAGATATATTAAAGTAACTTTTGTTTTGAGGAATTAGAAAACTTTTCAAACAGAAGTACAGATTTCAGATATTACTGTTATTTTCTGAAGAAATTAATTTAATGGTGTCAGAAGCCAGGTTTATTTCAGTTTATACATAAATTAATACATTTTCAATCAAATATAAATAATTTGTTTCACATCATAAAAATATGAATTGGATTTTAAAGTTTGATTTAAACATCATTAATTTGACAATTGACAATTGGTAATTTTTTTAAACCATTATATATTTCATTAGGAACTTTTTTTCCCCATTTATAAACACATTACTCTCATATATAGTATTGAATAAATTATATAGACTTCAGAAATATTCATTTTTGAAAATTTATTTTACTTTCTGTTTTCAGATTTAGTTTATTTTTCAGATTTTGGTAATTATTTTTTCTTTTGAATTTTATATAAAATTATTTTTTTGCGGTTTTGATGAGTTTCAAAATTAAGAAACAGAGCTAAAAAATAAAATGTCACCTTTTATTAAAAAGAGATTAAGAAATACATTCTGGGCATTTCTTCTCAATTCACGAAAGACAACAAAAATAAATAAGCGAAGGTAATGTTCTGAAATTATGTAACTTGACAAAATATTGCACCAATTCAATTAATTAATTTAAATCTTTTTTGATTAATAATTAATTCATTGCATTTTAAAAATAATCTATTTTAATTACGTTAAATAAAATATACTATAATTATTATGACCTATATCAAAATTTTTTCCTCAATAAATTAACGGAACAATATTTCTTTAAATTATATATAATAAAAAAAATATTTGTTTGAATTTAGTGTCCTAAATATCTAAATTAAAGATTATATTGAATTAGTATTGGTAGCTTTGAATCTAATAAGATTCATCTTATAATTAATAATTCAGTAATGGCGAATTTGTCATTAATCAAAAACAATTTTGATACATTTAAGTAGGAAACATTCTTGAATAATAAATTACTAACAATATTAATAATGAAAATGCAACGAATTTCGTGAAAAATTTGCAGTATTAAAATCAAATAATATATTAGTTTCAGTTTAAATATCCATTAAAGCAAACAAATAAAACGAAGTTTTTGTTCCTAGATTTAATTGTAGAATATTGTTAACCATTAGAAAGCAAATTATAAACTCATTCTGTACATTTGTTTTATAAAGTTTCTTTTGAGTCATTATTAACGTATCAGTCCATTATTATCGTACTTTAATTTTTTGCTTAGAGATTACTTTTATTTTTTTCTTTCCCTCAGCCTAATTATTTTTGAGCAAAGACTTTTGTTTGAATGTTGACAAAATGTATTATTCGCTTCATTAAATTTAGTGCTTACAACACTGAAATAAAAACTTGAAAACAAACATAAAATATTAAATAAAAGAGAAAAATTTAAGCATTAAGCTATATATTGATAAATCATTGGTTGTTATTCCAAAGAAAATATTAAAAACTTAATATTGTGAAATTGCTTCTTTTCAGACTAACTAATTAAACATATAATATATTGTACTATTTTTAAAGTGAAAAATTCATTACAGATGAAAATAAAATAAATTGATTATATCGATTTAAAAGTTAATCTGTTAATAAAGACATAGTTGCAAAAGCACATTGCCCAAATAATTCTGTTATAGTTACTGAAAAATAATATTTAAAAAAAAGCGTAAAAACGTAATATTTAATAAAACTGATGCTAAATTTATTAAATATATATATTTTTTCGATGATAGGCTGCTGATTCCTAAATTGATTATGTGTCCATTTTAGGACGGTAACCAATGAAATAAATAAACTGCTTTGAAAATAGATTCAAAAATATATTATTAAAAAAATCTATTAATATAATGTATCATTTTAATGAACAATTTCTTTAAGATGGGTTAGTCATGATAACAGCTACATAAAATTAATTTTCTTTACTTTTAGTGAAAGACCTATTTGAGGCCTGATTAATATATCGCTGAAAAAAATAGGATTTTTATGAAAATAATTCTTTAAGGTAAACATAGAATTTCACTTATAGAACAACAATATTTACAAATACAGGAATGTGCAAAAGTTGTTTTCTTTCTCTTTGAATAATTTATGTATGCAATATTATTTAAGGTTTCAAAGACATTTTATTAGACAATAAGGAAATTCCCATTTCTCTGAAACCTTAATTTGTTTGTCCAGAGTTTAAATACTCATTTTAAAAATAATAATTTTTTTTATAATATTAAACCTTCTGATTTTTAAGAAAAATACAAGAAAAAGAATACGAGCTTGCAAACAGTATAGCATTATAAATAAACAATTTAAGTGTGGAATAAGGTCATTTAATTTAGTTTTAACATGAATTTCAGCATTTTTAAATAAATTTCGATCAATTGAGCAAAACTTTATCAGTTAGAAAGAATTGAATAAAATGATAATCTGACTGTGTTAAATCGATTAATTGTTAAAAGAATAAATAAATATACTAATTAATCAAATATAACTATCAGCTGTATTCATATTAATACTAGCTAATATACTCATTCTTCGTAAGGGTGAACTAAGAAATGGAGTAATTTAGAGGAAAAGATAAAAGTTTTTTAATGAGAACGAAACTTTTAAATGTTTTTTTTAAAATGAAGACAAAATTATCTTTCTATGAAAGAAGGATTTAATAAATGAAATACCAAAGTGAAATAAATTTAAAACCAATAAGAACAAAGTCATAGTTCATATATTAGTTTTTTTAAGCTTTTATAATTTTATATATTTAATTTATAAAGTAAGAATTAATATTCTTAAATAATCTGATACTAATTATTAAACGTTACAAAAAGCTTAAGGGAAGCTAAAATCTAACAAATACTGAACGTTACATTTAATTCTTCATACGGATTTGATTTTAAAAGTTAACAAACCAGTTGCAAAGCATAAAAATATTTCATTGATAATGATACTTTAACAAAAATATGCTACACTTGTCAACAGAAAAAAATATTTAAGAAAACCCATTTGGTAATAAATACATAGGTTTTTCTTTACATTTAAATAAAAATGTACTTAGCTCCTGTTCTGTTTGTCCAAATATATTTAAAGTCAAGGCAGGATTTCAAATACGCATAATTTTCACTAATATAACTATATTTAGGCACAATTTTTTTCAAGAATTGCTAATTAACAAATTCCTTTTCTCTAATTTGAATGTTATCAAAATAGTTCCTATCACAAAAATGAATTGACTAACAGAATCAAGCACACACTAAAAAACTGTAATGTAAATGTTCCCAAATTATTGGGAAATAACATGCCTTTTTAAATTCCTTAAAAAGGCCCCGTCCAGACAAATAAAGAGAAATCAGGTAGTTTTATGTTATTTGGGCACCAGGCAAAAACCACCAAGCTTAAAAGTATGGACAGTTATCGTTGATTGGGTGGTAGCTTTTACCATTTGTCAATAAAAAATATAATAAAAATAAAAATCTACTGGTATCAAATATTCTTTTCACATCTATATTTAGGCTTGGTGGTAATTGAATAAGAAAGATGGTAAGAAATAATAATAATTCTTTTAATAAGAATAAATATTTAAGCAAATATAAATCAAATGATATTTGACTGCAGAAAATATACTATGACGCCGTACATGACTTATATGAAATTTAAATTAAAAATTCATAAAATTTAAGTTTAATTTCAGAAAAAATGACTACATGGCCCACACTATTAGTATTCGCAGATTCTTTGTACCAAATGAAAATGAGATCCTTTATTTTCGATCTGCGCATGCACAATGAAGTCACATTCAACTTAAAATGCGTAATGAAGGCCTATTCACTTTCACAAAATTTCGGACAAACGACTCTGTGGTGCACAGCATCAATATTCACAGATTATTTGTACTAAATTTTCTACTGGTGCGTCTTCTAATATTTTTGCTACATCACCATCAACGAAAATAGCAAATGTTTTATTTTATTAATTTAGATTTTACTATATTAAAGTACAAAAAAGCACTAATTGTTTTTATTAAATTAAAAACGTAAGATTTATTTATATTGAGGACTATAAACAGAGTTTTGAATCATATCTACTGAGGTTCATAATGGTTTACTTGATGATTTTGCATTTCTTAAAAATGGAATGGATGTGTTCCGATTTGGACAAATTTTATAAATTCTAATGAATCAGTATTAAATAAGACTGGATATATACTTTTGATTAGAGAAAAAAAAATGTTTTCCAATGTTGAACATAAAGTTTTATTCAATGTAAATTGTTTCCATAAGAAAAATTTTTAAAACAAAAGGCTACAGATCAAACGGTACTAAATCAATATTTTAAAACTTTTAGCAGTTATTAATTAACATTACATTTTAATATGACTCTTGGATTAAAATAAATATTCAGGAGGAAAAAATATTACATAAGATCGCATTCTTTTCAATAAAAATATAATTATTAAAACATTTTTATAGTTTTTGAAACTCCTAAATTTTTATCATAAATTAATATTTTATCAGTATCCTTTCACAATATTCTATGTAGAAAAATATATAGAACTTTCCAAAACTTATCCAGAACTTTCCGTAATCTTATTTATTTTTTCTCATAAGTTTTCTCAATTTATAAGTTCCTTTAATAATAATAATAATAACGTTTATATGTTATTGGAAAAAAATACTATAAATTATAGTTACAACTATTTATTAGTTGCGTTTGCCTAATGGTGATGATCGCGGCCAGAGGTTTCCGTTGAGTCGTGGATTTGGACCTTGATGCCACTTAAAGATTCGTTGTGTATGAAGAAACAAATGTACGTTAAATCTGTTGACACTCAAAGTCCCCTCGTTTTCTTGGTGTGGATGTTTGGAGAGGGAGTTGACAGTTCAGGTGTGGTCTTCATCACTTTACCATAATTCAAGATTTAGATGTCCTTCGTCAATAGTCCTTGTATTGCTTCTGTAGTGCGACATTATTAAAACCAATATATACAAGTATGAGCTCAGCTTTACTTCATATGCTACACCGAACAGGTAAAAGAATGTTTAAACATCCATCTGTACCGGGTATTTCAAAACCCTTAGCCAAAAATTTAAAGGGTGACAGAAAACATTTAAACAAGCAATTTTCCTCTTACTATGCATTGGAGGGGGGCAACCAGTGAACCACTCGACGGCACTGAAACGGAAAGCGTAGTACGCGAGTTTTTATAAGCATACACTTTTATACATGAATTTCATGACAAGACATGACAAGATACGGCAATCAGGAAAAATCCATAGCCTGAAAAAATCTTGAAGCCTTCTCTTGGTTTCATTACCCGTTGGGTGTTTTGGCCTATGACTCCTGAAATCTAAGGTAGAATTGATGATGTGAATGAAAAATCATTTTTTATGTTTTCCCCAATACAGAGTGATCTAGCAATTCAGCGCTAGTTTTCCGCCTATGCATTTCAGTTAGAAATTTGCTGGTTTAGATGCTTTATATAATACCTTAAATTTTCGTCCATGAATCTCAAATTACTCTGTATTATTAATCATTTATTGAATGGAAAAATTAAAGTATGTATAATCATCAAATGTAAGCAAAGCTAATTAAAGAGTTTCATTGAGCGAAAGCTCTATTGTTAATGCATTAACTGTCATATAAATATAAAATAATAATCTTTAGTTATTATCACTTTACTATAATTTGAAATATATTGACTATACAAAGTCTATTCACCATATAAAAAAGCAAAATGTAAAATCAGAAACACTGTTAAAAAATTGTAATGTCTATATTAATAATATTTTTTTTAAAAAAATATATATGTATTGCAAATCAGATTTATATTTAATGATACTGCAATCCTAATTTACAAATTTATAAATGAATACTGGAGTTAATGTAAATATCTAAAGCATTAATGTATTTGTAAATAAAAAAAATTAAAATACCGAAGAATAATAAGGAAATTTTACTATCTTACATAGAAGTAAAATATAAAACTCACTTTTATCATGAAATACATAGATGAAAGTACCGGAGTGAAGTATTTGTTTCCATAAAAAGGAGAGTAAAATAAATTGCGAACCATACATGCCTTTTTTTAAAAAAATTTCTTTTCTATTTTACTTTCTCAAATACCTGCCATTATGTAATCAAGTTTATTGTGAAACGGAATACAAAGTTTCAGAATTTGAAATCTCTTTTTTTTTTACATTTTATTCAGCAAAATTATTCTTTGTAACTACAATATACACAATCTAACTAGCTTTTTGTCTACAAACAATGTCAATCTAGAAAGAATGAGTGTAAATTTCATATACGCCTTAAAATATTGATATTGCGTTATTTTTCTAATAGCTTCATTAATATTATAATTTATATTTATACATAACAGGTGTGAACAAAATCAAAAAAATATTTCTTACCTTTGAAAATTACTATGCAATCCTTAACAATAGGCATATCAAAAGTAGTTTTCCCTGATTGGTATACTGTTTACAATGCTAAATAATTTTGAAAAAACGAAATAATTGGGAGTTCTAGAATTTTGGTGGTGTGTTTATTTGATGTGCCACATTTATATTGCCCGATGAAACTGTTATATTATTATGATTTTTCCCATTATTTTTAGTGTGTATAAATTCACTCTAAAATAAATTAAAATAAGTTATTTTTCACATTCAATACACTTTTAATATCAGTTAGTGACAATGACATTGAAACAATCACTTTTGAGGCATTTTTCATTCACAAAGGCAAATCGAAGTCAAAAAAAAAAAAAAAAAAATAGCCTAAAGAAATTGTTTTCGTAATTTAAAAGATTCACTCCAATTTGTTGTATCAAAAAATAAAGAAAATATAGCCGAGTAAATAATATTTTCAAAACACAAGAACATAAATCTTTTTTTTTATATATAAAATAACCAACATGTTTTTAAAGCTTCGAGAGAGAGAGAGAAGCGAAGCTCTTTTAACTCAAAAAGGCAGTTTCTCCAATTCTTTTTGCCTTTTCCTTTAGCCAGTCTTTTTTGTCTCGCAGACGAAAATTTTCAGCTACATCTAAGCTTTGTCTATTTTTTTCCTGCGGCTTGTATGTATTTTTTTTTCCTTTTCGATTCGTCTATCAAACACTCACTCTGGAGGCATTTTTCTCAAGTCGAGTGTCACTTAGCAGTGATTACAAAAGTGTTGAGGGGTTTGGAGAAGAAAGAAAAAAAAAGTATTTTCGCCACAATCTGCGGTGAAAATTTTTACTCTGTGGAGGGCTGTCGACGCGACGTTTTCCTATTTTCCTTTCCCCCATTTCAGACTCTAACAATGTTGTGGAGACAAAAGATTGATTGCCGAAAGATCTACAACAGGGGACACGGAGGAAAGATTTTTGTGGTGAGGTGTGGAAGTGTTGATGAAATGTTAGACAAGCACTTTACGTCTCTTGGGAGGTGAGAAAACACGGATGTCTTGTCATTCGACTAATCACTTAGAATGTTTAAAACGGTGAAAAAAGCAAAGGAGAATTTGTGTAAGAAATATAATGTTTAGATATACGTGTACTACTCAATTAAAATAGACAATGACCTTAGAGAATTATAAGTTCATATTTTATTTGTATTTTCTATCAATAGAATTTTATATACGAAACAAAAAGCAGTTATGGTCTCTTACACAAATTACGATTGCCACAATTGGAAATAACGTGCTTAGTTTACTAAAAATCTCTAATTGTGTTGAAATATATATTAATATTCTTAAAAAAATATTTCCTTAATAAAATAGCTGTAATTAATGCTAATTAAACACAATTCATACAACTACCGATGATGCACTGCGTTTAAATATATGAGGGTATCGTAAAGTTTTCATTATTTCTTAGAAATAATTGTGGTATCTGTGAGTGGATAAAATTTTCTTTGCATATTCATTAATCATTATATATACAATGCTACAAATTACAGGCACTGATGAAGACGTGTTTGGTTTCAGGAAGACGTATATAAAAGCAATTCGTAGTATAGGGAAGATATAACTCAATACAATGCTAATCTATACAATGACGATCTTTGAAAGATCAAGAAACCCTGGAAAAAATGCATAACTATGGATAATTAGAATGTAGAGGACTTTTCTTAAGAATAGTTAATAAAGATTAAGTTTAAATCTTGAACTATTTTTATAATAATTAAATTTTTACCATACTTCTTTAAGCCAAACAAACCAACATTAATAGCTGTTATTTGCAAAATAAAATGAGTAAGAAGTAATTAATATGCAGGATAATTTTATCCAGATATATCGGTTATTTATAAATAATAATTAAAATTTTACACCTCTTTGTAAATACTAATTAGTTTATTTGTACTTATTGAAACTTTTTAGGATTATTTTATTGTATAAGTCAATATATTATAGTAATAAACATGGGTCATCTGTAATGACTTCTATTTAAGTCATTTACAAGGAATGTTTTGTTAATAAGGCAGCATTGATGTGCAGCTTCCAAAGAGAATCATGGTGTTAAAATTATAAAAGGAGTTTACACACATTTTAAATTTAATAAATTATGAAATTAGAGGGTGGTTCAAAATATACCCGTGTGATTAAAGGGGATGTAAAATGTTTTTGATGTAAAAGACGTGTGAATTACTCTTTTGACAAGTTACTAAATAAGCATCCTAACCAATATCCTTATCAATTGTCGTCAAATAACTGTTTCTACGAATAGGACCTTCTTCATCTTCTTTCGATCTGGTTCATGAGAAACAAATAATCGCTTTATTAGTTGTTTAATTTCCAATATATCCTAATGAGTTCAAATCACATCAACAGTGACAAAGAGATACAAAATAGCATTGAGAACGCTTCGCGGTATGATTCAGATTTTGATTCAACAGTTAATCACTTCCGAATCAAAACTACCCAATAAATATATGGAGATTCGTTTTGGCCCAGTTTATCAAATTGCAGTACACTATAATAAAAACAAATAGGAATCAAAAGCAAGTACATTTTGAACTGCCTGTTATTTTATGAAGGCCGTATTTCAAGTTATATCTTTCTACGATTCACATAATTAAGTATTATACCATTAATTTTGTGCCGCTTTAAAATAACTTCAATCTAATTCAAAAAAGGTTCCATAATTTTCATATTTTATTATATTTTGTAACATTTATTTAGCAGTACTTTTTTCAATTATTTCCCTAAAATTAATTTCTATAAAAAGTAAGGTCGAAGAATTATTAACTCTCTTTTAAAGTACATTTACCTTTATTCTGTTCTCACCCATAGATTACATTGTATAATAGCCGTATTTTAGTTACATTTCTAAGTCATAATTTATTGTATAAAAGCTCAAAAGTCACAACTTCTTTCAATTTTGAGCTTCGCCTTTATTCATTTATTGCATATTTCCTACTTTACGATATTTAGTATTTTTGTTGAATAACTCTTTTTTTTTTAATAAAAAAGATTTATTAAATAGTAATCATGAAGTATAAACTTTCTAACAGAATTTTCTTGTAACATCTGATCTGCTATTGTATCTATATACACTCATCATTACTCCAAATGTAGAGTCTGGTGGTATCATTCAGCATTGACTCATGCAGACCGTACCACTATGATTCACGACTGAGCCATTGAAATTCTCCTTTTCTACACTGCCTCCTTACTAGCATGAGGTGTCTCTCTATAAATCTATTTTAGAGCCTCAGTACTATTAAATACGTACATTTCTTCTATACAATTAATTTGGTTAATATTAAATATTAATTTTTTATGATTAAACTATAATTACACGCATATAAAATGCCTGACCAGAACATTAGTAACATTTTGCTACTCAGCACTAATAATGTGTGAGCATATATTTTTCTATGGATCGTTTCTACAAATTTCTGAAGTCATTGAGGATGAGTATCAGCCTGCATGAACAAAATTGGAGCTTTTAATTTCCTCAGATTACAAGGAGTTGCTTCGGAGCTTTTAACAAAACTTTAAACCTCATTTCTTTCACAGACGCTCAGAAAGGTTGAGATCAGGTGACAGAAGGGCTATTTAAGCATTTGAAACTCTTAAGTATATTCCTCAAGCCAATCTGAGATAATTCTAAACAGGAGGCAGTATATATATAGATATATTTTGTTGATTTTGGATTTTAATTATTCTCTTACTTTCATGTTTTTCAATGAAAAATTCATTGCTTTATCTAATACACACACACACACGCACAAATATATATATATATATATATATATATATATATATAAAAGTGTACATATATATGTGGGGAGGGTGGAGGGGTGAATGTGATCCAAGTCCATATATTATTGTTGACTTTTATATAATTTCGAGACGTTACAGAGGTTATAACTCTCTCTTCCATTCCTCACGTAATATTTGAGCATATTTTCATAATATATGATATTATCCAAGGAATTGAAATTATGATTTAGTCTTATATTATCCATATTATTTATAGTTTAATTTAACCACAATATTGTTTATGATATTTATAGTGTAAATTAACTAGATATTGTCAAAGGCAAGGCAAGCCGTGTCAAAGCCTTATGCTCAACTTCGCGCTGTTCATATCAGATGTCAATTACCTTGTTTTTTTATTTCCTTTAAAATAAAGAGGATGTATATAACAATGTTATTTCCCTTGAAAAAAAAAACTAATAACCTTTAAGTTAAATTATCAGAAATATATCGCTGTCATACAAAAAGTGGATAAATATGATAAATGTGTAAAATTATCCATGTAATATTTTGATAAGTTGAAATGTATTAACTTTAATTGGAATTAATGTATGAAATAATATGTTAAAGAGAGAAAGAGAGTATTATATAGTAGAGAGAAATATATATATTATATAATATATTATATATAGCATTATATATAAATAGGCAAGAGAAGAGAGAGAGAAAGATATAGAGTATATAGCATATAAGAGGTATATAATTCAATTTTAGTACAAAATTTTAAATTTTCTCTGACTTATAGCATTTTGTAACCTGTAACTGTAACTAATTTCAGGTTTTACGATTTTCACGCAAGGAAAAATAGAAACCAAAACAAATATTAAAACAGACTTCTGAAGAAATTTTTCAAAGTTTTTGAGTTGAGACAAAACTGATAATAAATCAAAAACGAAACCTTCAAACTACTATGTAGCATATGATCTAAGAAAAATAAAAAATCATTATATTATGCTTATAGACATTTAGAAAAAATAGAGCATTTTAAGGCTTAATTCCTGAATTTATATTCTTTAATATTTTAACCATTATGTAAAGACAATAAAATAATATGTTCATCAAATGAAAATCCCTAAGAATAATTCTAAATATATTTATTTACAAAATTTCATTCAGAATAAAAAGAGGAAACTATTCGTTTAAAAGTTTTTATTCTGTCTTTATGCAGAATTAGTTGCTAAAGAATAACTGCAAAACGTAGATAAATACTGATACAATATGTACCAACAGAAATTAATATTAAAAATAGAGTAATATCAACGCACAAGTACATGTATTATTCATTTTATTTATTCTTCCTTTCTTAAACTCAAGTACTCATTATTTTGCATTTTCAATGATTCATAGTATTACACAGACTAAGTATGCAAATTTCATTAAGAACCATACATTTCTTCCAAAGTAACTGAGAAAACACAGTATTCGATCTATACATTTTTTTAATACTCACCAGTTCAAGAAAGAATGGAATGTTTTAAAATTTATTTAAAAGGAGCATTCATAATTTTGATGTCTCTACTTATACATGCAAGCTTTGTATTAGTTCTTTTGTATGAATGTGTCAAGTAATTCTCCGCATTATCATTCTACTGTAGTGAAAACAAACATATTCTAAAGGAAATACGAAGAGTAAAATATCTAAATACATAAACATGTTTTCATAATCTGTAAACAACAAAAGAATTTTGTCGTTATCTTATATTCGATACCCAGTAAGATTTATTTCAGGTTCTCAAACTGCACATTTCTTTCACAAAATCAGATTCGACATGAGGACATTTACATATCTCTGATTGTTGCCAAATAGTTTTGTGAAACCTTTGAAAAAGAAATAAAGTACATGTGAGAGTCCTGTCTTTCTTCAAGATTTGAGAGAGCGATTATAGAAAGAGATAGATATGATTTGACAGAAATATCATCTGTACATTTGAGTTAGAAACAAAATTTTCTCTTCCTTTGGCAGCCTCCCATTTCATTGATACATTGATATATCTTCAAAGTGGCTTTCAGTTATCCTTAATATTTTTGGTATGGTTTTTGTTTTGTTTTGTTTCGGGAAGTGAATTTCATTTTTCTTTTCATATGAAAGTGAAAGTGAAATCACATGGACAAGACTGAATGTAACAAGAAGAATTTCAAACTTAGAATCCAGCCATTTTTATTTTCCTGTTTTCGATCCCAAAATAGCTACCTTAAAAATAAAATGTAAACCAATATAAAATTTGAATATCTGTCCGTTGTTTATCTATTCTATAAACAAATATCTATTCTTTTGATCGTTTTTAATCAAAATGTTTAGACTTCACTTTCTTCGACTTGAGAAACGACATAAGTATATTCCCGCCAAATGTTTTTTGAACCTAAATTTGGTGAAATTTTCCGAACCCCTTTTCATCACATTATTTCTCCAGTATTCTCTAGCAGATGGAGAATTTTTAAATTGTTTCACTCAAAATATGCGATTTTAATGGCTTCATATTTTGAAACTGTTAAAATATAACGGGATACATTATTTTGTGTTTCTGGCAATCTAAAACATAAGGATGTTAAATTGTTAGCCTGTCATTTTCATACAACTACACCTTCATAAAATCACCAAATTTAATGGAGACAGTTTGGAGATCAAAAACATGGAAATATGAATTAGGGGATTTTATATTTCTAGACCTACGCTCGTTCTGACAAGTTTATGGTTTTCCTCTGACTATGGAGATGATAATACCCACTCGCAAATTTCTGTTACATTCACTGTTATAAATGAACGCACCATTTTTTCTGACAATTTTTCATCATTTATTTTAAAACAATGTATTGGCTATTTCTAGTCAACGCAATTTCGGCTGTTAGTGATACAGTGACATTACTTCTAAGTAGCTTCTGCTCAGTATCTAAAATTTTAGGCATATTCTTGAATAGTGAACATTAACTCTCTTTAGCAAGAATGGGAAAAGCGAATCATGTGGATTGACTGATGTATAAAAGGATCAAATGCAGAAAGCATTCTAGATCGAATGTAATAGAAAGCATTAATTTGTGTCCAGTATATTTACTCATGTATTCAAATTTTGGTTTAAAATTTTAATTACATATTTTTGATATTTATAGTTTTTATCTAATCATTTTCAATTTCGTTTTAGGGCTCCAAGTAAATATATTTATTGCATAAAATACTTAACTTATAAAGATTATTTGTTTTAAATAATTTCAGACAATTATTGAAAGTTTCTTTTATAAATTATTTAATTTTTTCATTCACAACTAATAATAATAGGTGGTCATACAATTATATAACAAGGATAAGGATGAAAATTACAATATTGCAAAAGATAAAAGTTATAATTTCTAAAGTTTTAGAATTATTTTTAAGCGTGTATTAATGAGAGTTTAATTTTTTTTAAGCTTATGATTATTTACTTTGATTTCTATGTAATTGTCTACTTTTTCCTTTTATATTTAAAATCTTTCTTTATGATCCGCAAATTTGACTTTAACACATGATCCCGTTCCAAATTTTGGGATAGGCTCCGTTTTGTTGATCATTATATTTTCTTTTCTTTTGAGATACGCTATTTTTTTTTGGATTACTGTGTTTTTAATTAAGTTTCAATTTTCAAGCAATGGTTTATATGTGTTTTTATTAATTATAATTTGTGTTTCAGTAAATTTAGCTTTTTTTTCATTTTAATATTTTCTTCGTTTCAAATCTGGAATATTTTTTTTTAAAATTATGTCTATAGTTATTTCAAAAATTTACTGCATTTTTCGTTTAATTCTACAATATTTGTAGGATTTTAGTTTTAATATATTTTTTCATATTCGTTTTACGGGTTTTCATCTGTATTTTATTATCATTTTGTATAATCAAAACTTTAATGATTAACAACAATTATTATCTAAATATATATATATATATATATATATATATATATATATATATAATATATATATACATATATGTATATGTATGTATGTAAAATTTGATGACTTAGCTAATTTGCGTCTTTTCGGCGAATTTTCGACTAAATTTGTTCCATTGTTTAGGAATATCGAAATTTCTAGCCTGGGATGCCTGTCTCGAGGTATGGTAAAACTAATAAAAAGTAAGGTGCCGCCTACAATAACTATATAAATGCAAACGTTTCTCTGTAGTTAGTCTCTTTTAATCTTACCAACCGATAGAAATTTTCTAACTTTATATCAACACAACGGAAAGTCTATGAACCTTCTGAAGCTAAATTTACAATTTAGCCTAGACAGGAGCTTGAGGTCACTTCATGGCTACTCACTCGAGAAAAGCGTAATTCTGTGCGAGTTCTGTACAGAGTTCATCACTAATTGGTAAATTTTATAGATCTCTACAATCGCTTTGAAGTTCCGCATATATTGTAAGTTGATTCCTTAATATGTTCTTTCAAATATTTGTTTTCTGCTTATTGTTAATAGTTAACAATGAATTTAAATGTTTTATTCCAGGGAATACAGCGTCATCATTCTACGGTCTTAGTAAGTGAAATACGTTTTGTGCAATAATATCAACTTGTTAATTTTAAAGAAAAACAATGACATTTTTTTATGAAAACTTAAATTTCTTTAATTTAGTTGTGAAAGAAGATTATATTAATTGTAAGGATAAAAATATAAGCAATTTAAAGGTGTTCTACAAAGTGGTCCGCTAGTAAAATAGTCTCTTCTAATATACATTTATGTTAACAAATTTAATTGGTATTAATTGTATACCTATGTTTAATAATTAGCCTAATAGTATTTCTATAATAAATTAACTCAAAATTTAATTAGAATTATCTTTTATCCGTCTTATTGAAAATTAGCACAAACCGATAAAAAGGTAATAAAATAATTTATTTGATATTACTTTAAAAAATTGGAGTCAAGTTAGATTTTTGATAAAATAGAAAGATTAATTTGTGGGTAAGAAATCAATTGTCGAAACAAATATAAATTTATCAATTTTAGAAATTGTTATTCAATACATCCTATATAATATTAAAATTAATTAGATCCTTGGCTATTAAAAATTATTTTAAAAATATACTTATAATGCATTGTATTTCAGCTGATTATCCAATTGAATTTGTAAAACTAATTTAAAAACAATAAAGTTAATTAATTTTACGATTCCGCTGTATGTTCTTTTGGTTTGTTGAAACCTTTTTATTATTATTATATCTTCATGCAGTTTATAATAAAATATTGAAAGAGTTCTGAAAAATTATAATTTACATAATAAGGAAAGTGTTTTTTTTTTTTTCTTTTAATTTTAAAATTTGATGTATATATCAGGTATGTATATCAAAAAATTCTTTAAAGCACCAAAATAATTTTAGCGTAAGTGTTTTTCCATGACTGTTAAATTTTAGTGAGTTATTTACTTTCATAATTTCAAATCATATTTCTCTTACTTTGCTGTAATATATTCCATAATCAGATCATTCGCTTTTCTACAATTTTAGATTGATAAAGTATATATATATATATATATATATATATATATATATATAACTGTAACGAATGATTCATTCTTAATACGAATATAAGCCACACCGATTTCCTAAGCAATTCGGTGCATTAAATCTTAAATAGCTATTTTTTCAATTCGTTTCAATTTCAAAGATTCAATGTTGTCTTTTTGTGTTTTTTTATTATTATTATCATGTCCTGTAACGCATATATTATTGCGCATATTCCTGAAATGCATATGCATATTACGTAAATCTTAATTTTAAATAATTATAACTTTAATTTTTAATAGTTTTTTTTAATATGTTTGCTGTTTAATGCGTGTCTATTCATTTAGCATTTGTAACATATCTACTACATAATATTAAAACTATAAATTTGATTTCCTTTCCTTCAGATTAATATTTTTTTAATTGCATTATGCATATATATATATATATATATATATGTATATGTATACAGAAAGATATCCGGAAAGTGACTCATCGCTCAAAACACAGTCATAGAAAGGCAAACCTCACTACCAGATAGTTCTGTTACTGGCGGAGTGACATTCCAGGATGCGAAAGGAAACGTTTTTGTTCTGGAAGATGCACAGAAAAATGTAGGGAGCCACTAGAAAAGAGGATCTCATCTTAATTGCTAAAGAATTAAACGATGTACCGTCAAATACAAAAATTGTTGATTAGAAAACCACTATCAAAAATACTGATTGTTTTAAATCAGATCCAGAATTTGTAAGACATATAATTACATTAATTGTAGGAGAGAAAATCTCGAATTGCTCTTAACGATGAATTTAATAGGAATAATTTATTGAGATAAAATTAAGTAGCAAACCACGTTAGAGCAAGTTAAAATCGATTTGAGAATATCAGAATCCAGAAATGTAGATAACACAGCACTCAGAACATGGCCATAGAATGAGAAACAACTTGCTACTGGAGAGCGCTGCTACAAGCGGAGCGACATTCGATGAAGAGAAAGTTGACGTTTTTGCTGGTGAAGACGCTTTTACAGAGCTTCGGTGGTCATAGGGCTAGTCTCATGGTTCATGCCTGATAGTAGAGTTATCATTGCATAAATTTTTACCATATAAGTGCACGGAGCACTTACGACGAAACAGTCAATCAACTTTAATTTATTTGTTCTGTAAATTTACCTACATTATTTTAAATAAATATGTTTACTCTTCTGCACAGTACTGCACTGCTGATGTAAATAAGTTATCCATGTTTAACTCAAGGGCTCATCATTTTGACCCCGGGATATTATACATATATATATATATATACTTAAGGACTAATTTTGAAAGACTTTTATCAGTCATTTAAGTTTGTACAATTTTCATGAATAAAATATTTCATTTTAATGAATGAAAAATTTCACTAAGGAACAAGACACTACAAGCATATTCAGGCATTGAAATTCATAATACAGCAGATATCAACAATGGTCTGTTGCTCAGCACACATTTCCCCACAACACGGCCATTCCAGATGACGGGCATCAGTACCTTACACGTTCCTGCGGAGTGTAACATTAGCTCCTTGAGGCTGATTTTACCGCAACGTAAAATTGACATAATTACATATACCTTATAATACTTAACTGAAATAATTGCCAATGAATAAAAACACTGGAACAAGTAAATGCAATAAGAAAATATAAAATGCAATAATCATGGTAATTTATTTAGAACATGCTTATTCACTTTTAATTTCTTAAAGAATTTATATTTAACCTAAAAATTTAGGTGCATTGTTCGAAATTAATGCTTGTAAACTGAACCAAACTTAATGCTTGAAATTTAATGCTTTTCGTACACATTGCAAACCAATTACATAATTAAAAGATATTAATAAAAAAAAGAAGAAGAAGAATTAAGAGATATTAAAAGATTAAAAGAATTAAAAGGTATTAAAAGATATAATTAAGTTTAATCTTGATAATGCTTCAGCACTTCTGTGCTAGACATTTGTCCTACGAGTGATGGAATCTTTCCGTCTTTGTTACCACAGTTTCGATAAAGGTATTGTTTGTTGGGTCCATTGTTTATTTCATGTACTTCAAAGGATTATGGACTGTAATACTTTTGACACCACCTCCATATATCCATTTCTCGAACTTCTTGAAACCGAACAACACCCATGCTTCCTTTTGAATACTTGTCCAATTCATTTTAGTAGTGGTAACCTTTTGACTTACAAAAACTATTGCCTCATAGTTTTTTTAGATTCTTGTTGAATTAGACAACTTTTTTCATTGTAATCTGATTAATTGTAATGCACTTGGAAAGGTAGATCAATATTAGGAGTAGGCAAACTCTTCACTTGGCATAGCTTTTTTTTCAATTTATCAGATGAAGATTGCTCCGCTTCCCCCAACAAAACAATATCTTTCTTAGTGAAATAAGAGAGTGGAGCTGAACTTTGGCATAATTTCTTATATAAATTCTATAAAATCCCATTATATCTCAGTAATGATCTGAATCTTTATTGGTATTATGCCTGGATAATTTTCCAATCACACGAAAATTTTCTTCAACTGGCTCATGGTTGCCTCTGTCTATTACGTGTCTCAAATATTTTATTTTCTCTGCAGCGAAAGTGCATTCGTCGACCCTTACGAAAAATCTGAACCTTTTAAAATCTGTCAAAGTTGTTCACAAGTGAGTCATAGGTTCTGAAAAAGCTTAGGAAAATTCTACATCGTCATCCATGTACGCTTGGGCGTATTCAAATAGGGATTTGAGTGTATGGCTCATTACGTACTGAAGAGAATTGGATACTCCTGCTAGTAAAAAGGTCTTAGTTTGCGACTGAATTACTGCAGTTGGAGCAGTAGAAGTTGCTAAAGACTTACAATTATATTCTATTTGGGTTTCCCAGAACCCTTTTGCATGATCTAAATGGGTAACCCAGAAAAATAACTCTGGTATGTCCTTCATAAAAAAAACAAGTAATTTCTTAACGGTATTGAATTCCTGAAAATAAGAGTATATTCTTACCGTGAAATCCTTTTCAGATACACAAACTATAATATGAGCAATTTCAAATTCAGATGGTTCTACGAAATAAAATCAGTGACTGCCTTACTTGAGCCCCTTTACAACTTCTCCCCATGCCATAAGGCGGCACAATCCCCTTGCTCCTTCTCATCTTGCCACGAAGCCGCACTTTAGAACAATTAATTTTCTGCATGCACATAGTTATGCTAATTGCAATTATTCTATGCTCATACCTGTGGTCTTAATTTTTATACATTCAAACCTTCGGAACAGTGCTGCACTTTTGATCCGTCTACTATCTTCTTCCCCAACTTTCTACTTTTGTTCTCTTCCTGGACCTATCCAGTTTTCCTTCACTTCGTTGACAGCCGGGACCATCTGAGTTCAAACTGGATTAGTAGAGGACATCTCGCACCTCTTACTCTCGGATGTTGGTGTCTCGCTTTTATAGCTGCTTACGACGTTACTCGTCATTTATTATTTGTCATTATGCTTTATTGTATTATTGAAATGTATCGTACAACATGTATACATGTTAATTATTCAGTAGCTATTAATTAAATGAATATTTGAGCTAACTTTATTTTTGTTCTTCTTGATCAAGTGATATCTTGTACGCAATATTAAATTAATAAAATGGCAAATGCATATCGATATCTTAAATATTAAAATGTCCTGAATCATATGTATTTTACTGATTTGAGTCATTTGAAGCGTGGAATATACTAACGCGTCTAATTACTTAATTCCTCTGCGTATCTGGTAAAAGTTTTATTCTATACGTTCACTCCTAAACCTTTCGAACAGGCCCTGTAATCAGCTGCTTAAACTCTACAATGAGATTTTTAATTATTGTTGATTCAGAACCTTTCTTAAATAGTTAACTTTACGATGGAAGAGAATTTCAAAAAAAAAAAGTTATTCTCATTGCAGTTGAAAACATTTCAATATACCCGAACTCTTTCTCCTTTTCAAAGATAACATTTACATAATTGACCCTAGCAAAATAATGTTTAAATTTATTTTGATATATGTGCTTTGTTGAGCTATGTGGTCCTCTTAACTAAAAATGAATGAGGATTTTATTTCTCAAAAATAATTTTACCTTACCATTTGGCAAATTATTCATTAGCAGAATCGGGTCTCAATTTTATTATTTCATCTCCTATTTTAAATAGTTTTAAATAGCAATTAATGATCTCAATTTAAAATAATTTGCAGTCTCTTCTTGTTGTACTCCCTAGACAAATTCAACCTATTCTCCAGCCTTTTTAAGTTTTAACTTAAAAAAATTTTCTAATATGGGGACTCAGGAGTAATATCCTTTTGTATCATAATATGTTCCCTGGTCCATGCAGTTTTTAATATGAACAATGGATCGTCGAGATATCTAATTTACAATAACTGAAAGGCAGATATTTCTGCACTTGCATGAGGTATTTTACAATAAACTTACAACACAAGGAATTTTCTGGTGCCATTCCCTAACACATTACTCTGACTACATCATCACACTTTTCAAAGTCCTGTCAAAACATTTTATCATTCCACTGGATTGTTGCTATGCAGAGGTAAAGATCTTAGGGTAACCCCCAATTCTTTTTTTAAATCATTTTGTTAATCTCGGAATAAAATTGGTACCATCGTTTTCTGTCGCATTACATTCGGTATTCTCGTCCTCGAAAATTCCTTAATAAAGTCCTGAAGATTGCTTTAGCATAACGCTTAATAATTCGTACCGCCTCACCCCACATAGTGTGTTGATCCACTAGATATGAAATACATTTATGTCTCTTGAACTCGGAGGACCTGTCTGACTGATGAGCTGAAAATGTATTACCTTAAAAAGCAATTTAGGTCTAGTTGCAACTGTAAATTAGGTCTTGTTAAATATAGGTCTATTGAACATCTTTGCTGTTCTAGTGAGTTGGCATTCGTTGCATAGTTTACAAAATTGTTTGACATCTGCTCTCAGATTCACACAAAAATGAATATGAAATTCGCTTTAGAGTCAGTTTAGATTCAGTTTCGCTGTTAAAATTAGTTATGAGCCAATCGCAGCACTACCTCCTGCTTTCTCTTAGGCAAAACAAATTGATAAATATTCTTCTCGTGCATTTTCCCTTTGTAAAAACGAAGCCATCAACTTCATATTTGTTACCCTTTCCTTCTTCAGCAAACTTCTAAGCTGCCACTTATTCAGTTCAATGCTCCTGCTCAGAACGAAACATATTAACTATTCTACTTTCCTTCACTTTAGAATTGATAGTTTGGTCTTCCTCTTTAGCCTAAGTCTTTACTTCATTTACCCCACAAATAATTCGCTTCCGGCATTCCATATCACTCGTCTTGACTTATATATCTTCCTGTAGACCTAGGTGATTCTACATAATTAATTTCTGGTTCACTTATATTTACTACGTTCAAACTCTAGGCGTTCGGGTTAAACGATTTATCATTTTAAACTCCTGCTAATATCTTCAAAACTTCTGGGAGAAGTAAAACATCTTCTACCAAACTTTTTGCTACAACATAACGCTTGTCGGGGTTCTGTATTAACCTAGACACCAGCCCAGGACATATAATAAAGGACTTTTGAATGCTGGACGATATATTCCCTTCAAGTAAATAATGTTAGCAGCTTCGACTGAAATTTTTGGAACTAATTTCTAACCGTAATATCGTTTCCTGAATCATGTAACGCATCACCAATTAAACCTTGAGTTTACAGGTGTTACTTCTAATTTGCTTAATTTGTTCAGCAATAGCAACTCTTGGAATAACGTTCCAATGAAATTAGTTTCATTTTCTGTTTTCAGGCCTTTCAGCCAAAATGGTATTTACATTTTTTTAGTTTTCATCTCGTTTTATCTGTACCGCAGGTAAAAAAAAATGCAAATCATTAACTCTTTTATCCTTATATTATTCAAAAAATTTCATGGGAGTGAAATTACTTGTTTTTATTTTTTATTGTTCAATTGCATTTTACCTTCAGCACCCTGACCATTTTTCGTAACAAAATCTTTAACCTATTTGTTCACCAACCAATCTTAAGATGTTCTTTTCGATACAAAAAAGCACATTGCTTACTAAATTAATTTAGAGTGAACCAACTCTCCTGAGCAATACTCCAATATGAGTGAAGTCCCAAATATGGAACATCTGTCACATGATTGTCCAAATCAAAATCTTGAGGTCCCTCATTTTATAGTAATACAACCACATTGATCAGAGTCTAGAAGCAAACTGCGAAAATGTTTAATCAAAATTTCACTTAGCCTTTTTAAAATACAATTTTGGAGAAAACTCATTTCATTAAGTGCAAATTGTTTTAGTGATTCGTAGTTATTAGATTCGTTCCCGCCTACATGCGCTAATCAATTTTCTACTTTTTCACCTAATAAACGTAACAGTACCTTAAGTTTAATTTTCTTTTTAACATTTCTGTTATTAAAAGACTTTTCTAGACATAGGCAAAAATAATCCCATCCTTCCAATTCGGAGAGTACTCTAATTGTCAATAGATTAATCCTTTTCCCATTTTCAACCAACAATTTACTGCGGGGGTTTTGATCACCAGTCTAGCCTGCTTTTACATTTCTTCTAGTAAGGCTCTAACTAAAGACGAATTTTTTCGATTTATAACATTTATCTCTCCAGTTGTAATTAAAATTACCTCTCTTGCAATTGTGATTCCCATTTTTTTTTCTGCTCTCCAAGCCACAATAGCAGTTAATAAGTCTTTTGTAAGATGTTTTTTATAATTATTACAATCAGCAATTAAATTACGTATTGCCAATTTACTCTGAGAAGAGAAAACCTATATATCTATACGTTCCGTAAGACTAATTAGTTTCATTTTCTAACTTTTAGTTAGAAAAAGCATTTTTGAAAGACTATTTCTAATATTAAAATTACAAGAAAACAAGATTCTTAATGGGTATGATAGTGTCTTTTTCAGTAAATAAATATACCATTTGATGTAGTCTCAATTATTTGCTTTAAATCGTTTGCTAAGGGAAATGGCAAAATCCGCACATTCAGACATTGAAATTCACAATACAGGAGTCCTCTACAATCGTCTGTTCGTTGTTTTCACGTCCGAATCGAATGCGTTCTGTCTTACCTTTTATGAGCTGGGACCAATTTCCCGCTTAGACAAAATACAGACATGCCATATGAAATGTGTCAGATCTTTGCAAAAATTAGGATCAATTAATTTGCACCACATTAAAAACATACGAGTTTAATAAGGAAACATGAAAGCGTGTTATTATTATACTTCAATTTTTCCGATATACTCTGAACAGAATGATAGAATAGAATGAAAGAATAAACGAGATGAATAACGACACTTAACTTTAATAAAATATTTCATTAATGAGATTCCAATTTTGAAAGTTGTGTACATTCGAACTAGGTGTCCAAGTACTATAATTTTAAAGAAAATTAAATATACAAAAATAATTTAAAATCTATACACATATAAAATTTACATTAGATTTTTTACACAAATTTCATAAAATTAGAAAATATTTTTAAAATCTTTTTCTGGAATGGAATTTGAATCTAAGTAGTTGTATAATTTATAATGCCATTTTAACACACAATTATCTGTCATTATAAAATCTATTAACTTAAAACATTTTTTAAAAAAATTAATGCTTAAATTATCAAATCAAGTATCACTTAAAGGACTAAGAAATATAATACATAAAGATACTATAACGTAATGGGGAAACTTGAATGCTTAATTACGTAATATAAAATACATTTTAGTTACGTATATTTAATTTAATGATACTGATTTTAGAACTAAGAGTATTTAGTCCTATGTATACTAACTCAAGAAGGAATAATTCTTTTCAAATACTTATCATCAAAAGTTGTCGGTTTTTTTTTATTGATGAATTTCAATTTTATCTTAATGTTCATTTCAAATAAAGTTTCATTTCGATCACAAATTCAAATTCGTTATGTAAAGAAAAATACATTTTAAAAAATATTTTATAGTTTGGAAAAAAATAATTTATAGTTTATTCTGAGTTTTAAACTCAATTTTATCATCATAACAAAATTCCAAATGATATACAATTTTATAATTTTTTTTTTCATATAAGATAGTTATTTTGTATTTTACAAATGTAACATTATTTCCGAGAAAATTGAGAATAATGATTTGGATCTCGATTTAAAATTACATATTTTCTCAATATTACTAAAACATTTCTGTTTATTAATGTGTTTCATTCGATATATACTCATAAGACTATTTCGGATAAATATTTAGAATATGCAATTACAAAAGTGTAATAATATGTAATACACCTAATGGTAGTAAAAATTTCAAAAAAGAGAAAGAGATTACTTGAGTTTGTGGTGACAGGGGTAAATACCTTAAGACATGCGTTTTATTCATGTATTCTTGAATCAAAACAATATTTTTCTAACATTCACGTATACAGCTGCAAGAATATTGCTGAAATATATGTTTAAAACTTAATGTACTCTTAAACTTTAAAGCTTGTTATGAAAGAGTTATTATCAAATGACGTAATGATACATCAAGCAAAGATTTGAGAAAATTATCTTACTATTGAGTAGTTTAAATGATGTTATAATAAAATTGCATAAAAAGTTAACAGGCAAAAAATTTACAAATTCAAACTTCCTTCTGGTGAGGAAAATGAAACTTTCCCCACTTTCTCAATTTCCTCAATAAATTATGAAGAATATTTAATTGGCTTCTTTCTATTTTATGTGCAATTAATGTCACTATTTTTCACCATTGTCTTTGAATAAAACGAATATTCAACTCAAAATAACAACTGCAATTTCACTATATCTAAGTCACTGTAGATTTTTTTTATAAAATAAAAAAAAACTTTTGCGTGACTCTAGTGTGCCTATTTTTATTCAAATAGTTGTTAAAAAAGCTTCGCCAATAATTTATTTACTGGCATATTCACGCGTTCTTGAAATTTATCGTTAGATTATGATTGTGACAAAATAAAAATATGTAAAGAAAAATTCATTTTGAAACTGAGTATATTCCGCAGAAGTATTTAATGTATGATAAAAATTAAGCTAATTGAATACGAGGGTTATTAGAGACTTCCACTTTCATGAAAATTTGTGATTTAACAAAAAGCTATCACAAATAGTTTCTGCTCCACATTTAAAAAAAGTAGAGAGGGAGCAGTTTGTGGTTATATTGTTGGCACCCAAAAACTTCAAATTCTCAACAGGTAGATGGATTAAAAGATTTTTCTAACTGTATGGAATGTCTTTGAAAACAATTTCCTGGATCTGAAAATATGATCATAGAATATATTTGTCACATTGAAATGAATAATTTTTATACCATCGCTCACGATTATAAAAATTTTAATTTTCAATTGCTATCATTTTATTTCATTGATTCTATTTATTATTTAAAGTAAATTATATATATTTTTTTAAAATCATATTAGTTATAAAAATTAGTAAATTTCATTAAGGGTTTAAAATTTTGACATAAACTAAATTCACTAATTTTCGAATATAATGTAAATATTTAGAAATATATTTTTTGTAAAAGCATTGAATTTTTAAGTTTTAGTCAACAAAAAACTTTAATCAATGTATAAAAAAAGGTGTTCCATAAATTCAAAAAGAAAAAAATCCTTAAATGAGATGTTTAAAGTAAAATACGTTATTGCATAATATTAAGATAAAAAGGAATTTGAAATTTCAAAAAAGCTTAAAGTATAAGTAGAATTATTTCATTTTAAACAATCAAAAAGCCACTTTCACTTAAAACCAATCTTTATACAGTATCTACGAGAAAACTGTGCAAAGAAATTTATTATCAAAACCTTTTTATGCAATGATATATTCTTCTTTTCTTTTAGCGATTACTAAGAAAAGAAGAATTTAAAAAAAAAAAAAAAAAAAAAAAACGTTTAATATTTTTTCCTCTCCTTTTTTAACACATTACGCAGACTACTCGATATACTTAAGGATTTAAATACATACCGCATTTAAACGTGAAGAAAAAGGGGAAAAAAACAGTGTTAGCACACTGACTTCATAAGGGTATTAAAATTTTTATACATGAAAACTAAATTCTTCTACGATACTTTTAGAAGTCGAGTTTATTATTGTAGCTATAAATGGATGTTTCTTTAATGCTTTGTTATTTTTTATGGTTTTCATAAAGATTTTTAGAAATCCTCTTGTTCTGCATTTGACAATACGGCCGTTTAACTGAAAAAACATATTCTGAAATTCCAACGCTTGACATTTTTCAGATGATTTAACCTTTTGGTGATGGGCACTTCGGAGAAGAATTCTTCAAGCTGACAATTTTTACTATGCTGCTTTCATTCTTTTTGACAATGATTGACAGTTTTGACTATCCTCTAACGATACTGATATGTAGGCAATTGGTCACCCACTAAGTAATGGGAGGTGTTCGAAGCTCTGAAAGTCCGTAAAAACCAATAATTCTCCCTTTTTTGTGAATAGTTCTTCCTGAAAATCGAATTCAGATTTACCTTTCGGATTTCAATTCAAAAAAATTTCAGAAATGTTTTCTAATAGACTGCATTTTCTTTCATGGATTTCCATTGCACCTATTTTAAAATCATATTTTATACAGTAAATTAATCTAATATCGTGGGTAATACTCTAATAAATTATTATAATTATTTCATATAAAATATCTTAATATGCAGTCGCCGTATTTAATATTATGTATAGAATATATTTATATAACACAAAACATAAATTTATTTAACTCAATAATATCAAATTACATTACTTGTAATAATGCAATTTAATACATGACAGTAATATTATGTTACATTATCTACTTATACGCACAAAGGTACTTCAATGGCGTTTTATAATCAAATATATTTGATATAAAATAATTTGAGATTACTAACTTAAGTAGAAAAAAATAGTAACAGCTTCAAATGTAAAGTTTTAAAGAATCATTCGTTTTGCTTGTACAAACCCAGACACATAAATTAGAGAACCAACTCCCCGTTTCGCACTTATTGCGCAACAAGGTTGGAATAGGTAGATTCTCGGTCTATACCACACTAACCCAATCGAGCCTCAGGACGCTCTTGCACCTAGGGCTGTGTCTTAGTGATTTGGACTCTATGAGTGCTTGCAGACATCTAGTGGAACGCTGTCTAACATAACTTTCACACTTATAAACCGGCTGACTACTGAAAGGACAAATTGATACAGATGGGAAAAAAGAGGGATTTTCAAAGGAAATATATTTCCATATCTCTGAAAACTAGAGGAATCGGTTAAGTGATTGATGCTTATGGGTTCTTATTAGTTCTAGGGCAGTCCAAAAGAGAGGAAAGAACCATTCCTCCTCCTCCTCCTTGGTTGGTTTCTAAGCCAAAACCGTGATATAAGATACTATTTCGTTCGATCGTGAAATCGATAGACAGTCTTAAAAAGTGTTAAAAGTCTATAATTAGGTTAAAATATTTTGGGCAATGAATGCTAATGTTGTATAATGTACATTGATTTATAATGGCATTAAAGAAAACCATATGTTTTCCATTTTAAATTATTTGGGTTTTTTTCTGAATGAATTTGTAACTTTTGTAGTTATTTTTATAATTATTTTAACCCTTTTTCTCAATTTTTCCTCTGATATATTCCTCGCATTTTTGCTTTTATATTATTTTCCCTATTCATTTCCAACAACTTTAATTGCTGTATATAATAACTCCCAATTATCGTTTATATGGTATAGAGCTTTACAGAAAATATCAGTAAGTCATCTCCCCTCGTTTATGATTTCTTTAGTTTCGTAGAACTGGACCAGTCTTCAAGTAGATCATGTGGAATAAGTCATAACAACATAGTCCCTTTCACTCTTAATTGAAAATTTAATATTTTATTCCACATGTAAGATCTAATAAAGTAGCATTCAAGCCATATAAATATTTGCCATAACAACGAAACTAATTTTAAAATAAGTTAGCTTTGTAAAACTACATTAAACATTATATCGTTTACTATGATTTTAATCAGATTGCGAATAGTCATTTAAAAATAATAGTTATCAGGTACCCAAATTACCAAAGATCGCATATGATAGATGATGGGAGAATATAAATATCGAATTAAATGGTATTATTTATTCATGAATATCATGAGAAAAATGCGTTTGGTAACAAAAGTGTCGTTTGTCTGTGTTTCGCGTACCATACGGTGGCTTTCTGAAATTTCTCCGTAATTCTTGTAAGTCACGTTAAACACATTATATGAATAAATTTAAAATAGTACTTCTCCCTCATAAAAATGTATATTTCTTACTTTAAAATTTAAGTCACGAAATTTTATTTAACATTAATGATCATTATTTTATAAACTACTGTTACTTCAATCACTTTTTTAACGCACCGAAATGAAACTCTTTGTTGATATCTTCATAGGAAAGAAAGGAATACTGTAGATCTTGATATTAAATTTCAGACAGATTTATGGTAAATTAATTTTGTGACAGTATCATATTACCCACTTAAAATTTACTCCAATCACAATATTTATATTTCAACAAATTCAAACACAGACAAAGATTTATAAAAGTCAGTAAAATTGAAAAAAATAATTTTATTGATAATCTGATAGAAGGGATATTCTATATCCGCAGTTAATTTCTTATCGGCCAGTAATAACTACATCTATAATATTTCAAACTGGACCAATCTATCTATCACACAATCTATCACTTACAGAAATTCGATGGGGCTATCTCCTTTAAATCCTAAAACAGCATTAGGTCCTTATCTCCTCAAATTCACTATACGGGCCAGAGGATTTCGTTGCAACTCATATTAACACCCTTCTTATAACAATAGCCTTATTCTTTCTGTCCTATCTTATATCTTCGTCCATCTTCTCTTTCTCTCTACACTTCGATTTATTCTTATACTTTGCTTTGCATTGTTGGAAGTTGAGTCATTTCAATCAAGTAGGATCCAGAAAATGTCTATATTTCTTAAAATAAATAAATAATGCGGAAGTCTAAGTACATGACAAATAATTCGGTGAATATTCTTATAAACAATTATGGAACTAAGGATTAAACTTCTATTTATAATGTCTTCTTAACAAGACCAACGAAATTCGTATACATAATTACTGTTGAATATACAATAAATAATTGTCTCATATCTCTGCACACCCGTGTGAATAATGTGTTACATCTTAATATTCAGTCATTCACAGAAGATACTGGATTTCCATCAAATGTATCAATATTCTGTTTTAATTTTTTCACTCGAATTAATAGTATATATAAAACAATCAATGAATAAGCAGTTTGCTTAGAAAAATCAGCATTTATTAAAACAATATTCATTCTGGTAAACAATACGAATATCTTTGGTATAACGTTTATTTATAAATGATTTCAGTACATTTTATTGCATTTCCTTGTTCATTTCTTTTTATATTTCATTATATACTGTTTTATTATATACTCTTTTCCGTTGTTTTTTTTCTGCCTTAGAAATGACTCTTCAAAATTGTTCGTTTATGTTGTATTGATATTTGTTCCAGAGACTTCAATAGTCAGGTGGCATTATAAATTTTTCAAAAAAATGGTACTATTTCTGTAAACATTTGGCACATGATGGGATTTTGTTGACTTCTTGTATCTAGTTGGTGAATATATCATTAATCTAAAGAAAAAAAAATTACTATCGTAAAACCACTAGAAATGTATGCATGTATTAGTCGCAGTTGCTCAACACATCAAACACTGAAACATAATATTTTGCTCTTCATGCTCGAGGGCAAGCACTAAACAATCTATATCGGAGTGTATTGCAAAATAACTTATATATACAGGTTTTCAAATTTTACTAATTATATTTATGTTTGACAATATTCTTCATGGTAATGGATATCGGAAATATATCAGATTTGTTTGATTGGAAATGTATAAGATAGGTTTTCTTATTTTAAAAAAATATTCATTTAATGAAATTATTTAAATCATCCTTACAATTATAGACTGATAAAATATCCTCAGTCAAGATCAATTCTGTAAAAAAGTATATAGCAAATACGTTTAAGAGCGTAACGCAAAAATTACATTTGCTTTCAATGATATCTCAAGAGCTCTCCTAAAGTGAAGTCGGTTAAATTCGAATTTCTGCTTTTTACGCCTCGATTTCTTATTCTTTTGAATACGTCGCTGAGAAGAATTTTCCTTCTACATCTTACAGCTTCGTTTCCGTTCGTGATTTTCTACCGGAATTTGCTATTGAAGATCTATCAATAGCGAGGATATAGAGTGTTGGTTCTCCTCTATTTTTACAAAGGTACCTGGGCATGGAAGTGAAATGTGTTACCCCCTTAATGCTTACTATTTATTTTATTGGTTTATTATTGTTATAACAATATTCATTGGTTTATTATTGTTATAACAATTTCTTCCATCACCAATAATGGTAATTTTCTACAAAAGTCTAAAATGGAGTAAGCCAGATTAATTAAAAATTTTAATTTATTTTGCAAGGAGAGATAATGATAAACTGTACTTACACTTAACTTCTGGGCGATCACATATTTTACAAGCTACAAACGTTTTTCATATATAAGGCAAGAAACGTCATTTATGTTAAATTTTTGTGTCTATAATTTTTTTTTTTATTCCTTCCACAAAATTGTCCACAGAAAATTCATGAGTATTGGTCTACCTCGTAAAGATAGTTATGCAATGTTAACTAAAAGCTTTTCTGTACCTTTTTTTCATTCTGTATTTTTGACGTAAAATCTAATCAGACAATTTTCATATATTTCTTAATATGAAGTATTTTATTAATATTAATATATATAATGAATATTGTTTCATATTTTTTGTTTCAAAATTATCTCATTTTGTTGGGATTTAAAAGTTTAACTTAAACTTCACTTTTATGTTATTTATCTATTTAATATTTATCTAGAATGAACATTGATATTTACCGTAAGTGTACAGGAATAGGTATTTGAATATGTATTTATTTCTCTGTATCAAGTTTATTGAAGCCAGTTAGGCGAATTGTCAAAGCAAAAAAAAAAAAAAAAAGAAAGAAATAGTTACTCGTCTCTAATTTTTTTTTAAACCGTTCATTTTAACCTTACCGCCGTTTTTTTTAACCGTTTTTAGCGTTAAAAATTTCTTTGACGCACTGTTAATTTTTACACTGCTTAGAAAATAATTATTAAAACTCAGTGCATTTTTTTTTGAATATTTTACATTAGATTACGGTAAGAGTATAGAGTGAGCGTGTATATAAATAACAACCATTTAACACCATCCATTCAAACAATAGATTGAGCGTTTTTAGAGTATTTATAATTTGAATTTCGCTCAAAGTTAACTTCAGTATTGGGAAACCATAGCCCTTACAGATTTCTATATTCCCAGTAATAAAGTAGGAAATCGAGATTCTCCTCATGTAGGAAAAGCAGATTATCATATTTAGATATTAATGGAAGAAGAATTTTGTTTATTTTTTTAACGATTTCCGCAGTTAACTTCGTTATCTGGAAATTGAAACCGTACTGCATTCCACACTTCCAAATCAATAAAGTAGGAAATCAAGATTCTCTCTATCTGATTGTAAGAAAGAACATATGTGAAATTTAGAAATTTATTCAAATATTATGGATTTTATGATTTCCTTTCGACAATCGTAGCACACTCTCTTGAATAAGTCTTAGTTATTTTTCTGATGATCGATTTCTTATAAAGATAAAGAAGCTTCTTTTTGAAATAAACTTCTTGCGCATTCGAAACAGAATCGTTTTTATTCAAAATAAAATCAGTAAATAAAAAAGAACGCATTAATTTGGTTTTTAACGAAACAAAGTGAAATGGCGGATTCTTAATAATAAAAATATGTTGCTTATCATTATTAAACTTCTAATTATGTTTTATCATAATAATTGTTGAATATATGATTAAGTGTATATTTCATATTAAACATTGTTACTGAAAATTATTTTCCTCTCTGTGTGGTTGTGCGGGGAGTGAAAATCAATACTAACTCAGAGGATAATGACAAATGACGATTTATTTGTAAATCTTCAAGACGATACACAGGCAGCACAGTTTAGACAATAACAGATACACAGTACTTGCACAATTCAATGACACAGATACCGGAACAAAACACGCATTAAGTACACTCTTAGTTATTTCAAAAACGTTCAGCTCACCAGCTTATTACTCTTCACTGCCGACAGTATCTGCAGTGATATTCTGACAAAGTAGACTCCACGGACAACTGATTGCGTATGCAGACCGATTCCTCCTCAGACTCATGACTGCGACAGTAGCTCTTAGCTTATTCATACCTTTTCGGCTAGGTGATAAGTCACATAGGAAAATTCATGAAAGGCCATAACTTTTTTCCCATTCGATTTTTCGCTAAGGTTCCAGTTTTTCGAGTGCTTTCCATTTGTCATCAAAGTCAAAAAGTTTCTCGTAAATTTGCCAAATGGGCGCCATATCCGTTGCTAAGGTGAAGAGGGTCATTGGTTAAACTCTCTTTTGTTAACTAGTGACATCTCTGTGCCACCTAATTCTCACGCTCTTAATCCGTACATCATCATATCAACTCACAATTTCGATCCTGTAGAGGTTGATTCGTAAAAGTACTGTCAATCTGTACCCAAATTGAACTGTTCCCTTCTTTCAATAGCTAGTGCTTCGTTCATCGTTCTTAAAATACTACCATGTACCATTTCTAAGAATATATAATATGTGTCACATACTTTCACCCATAGATTTTCATCAAATAAATTAAATATCGTAGATGAAAAATTTAAGGATTTTTTTCTCCACCTATTCAATCACTAATTGGTTTTCAAAGTATAATAGTAACATATATCTAAAGTCAGCAGAATCAACGTCCTGGAAAATACGTTAGCTCAATTTGGATTGATTAAATAAAATTCTTGTTCAGGATCTAAAATGCTAAGATTATCCCTATTTATCGATAAAATGACAATAAATAAATAAATGCAAGCGTTTCCAAAATTTGGAAAAAGGAGAAAACCAAAACCACAAAGAAATCAAAAAAGTAATGATGGGATTTGAATCTGTGAGACTCCGTAAACACTGACAAAATAAATTTTCCAACAGAACTTTTCCCATGAATTGAATTAAAAAAGGGGATTTAACTTCGAAATTAGGCTAACATATTCAGAATGTTCTATTTAAAATTCTACAATAATTTAGAATAAAAATATATGTGTGAAGGTTTTTATTAGCAAATTGTAAAATTTTGTCTTACGATTAGAATGAAGTTGATATATATATACATAATTACTTCGTGACTTTTTGTACATTTTAAACTTTAATTTTATGAGATTTGAAAAAGATTGCTTTATTTTGTTGTGTTATGCTGTATATATTCTAATTTTAAGTTTGTTCAATAAAAATTATTATTGAGTTGTAAAATCAAAATAATATTTATGATCAGTATAAGTTCTAATTTTGAATTAATTTTACTCTAAAATTTTCTGTGTGATTCTAAGAAATAAAAATATCAATCATATAATAATATATATTTACACACACATATATATTAGGTTGCCAAGTATGATATGGAGCAAAAAATGCACATAATTGAAATCAATTTTTTTTCAAATAAACCCTTTTTATTTTTAATCAAAGTATGCACCCATATTATCAATATACTTTTGCCATTTTAGAGGTAACTCATTTATTCTTTTGCTGTAAAGCCTGAATCACGAAAGTCAATGAAATCTTAAAACGCCATTTTGATAGCCAGTGAGGAAATGAATTTTTTTTCCAGATAAAATGTTGTTTAAATTTTGAAAGAAATAATAGTCAGTGGGTCTGGCGAGTACGATACGTGACGGAAAGTTTCCAAATTCAACTCATGTAGTCATGTAGTGTTGATAAGGTCATTTATGCTGCATGAGGTCGAGCGTTGTCATGCAGGAGAATTGGATGCATCCGATTAACTAATTTTATCTGTTTGAACGCAAGATTTCTCATAATTTGAATTAGTTGATAACAGTAGACATCAGCCGTGGTAAATTGGACCGGTCCCATAAAGCTGTGGTGGATGACACTTGAGCTTGACCACCATACGGTGACAATCAGCTTCTTCTGGTGGATGTCTCGTTTCGTACAGTGTTTTGGCGATTATCGTACATGATCCATTTTTCATCGCACGTAATGATTTGATTGAGAAATGGTACGGCTTTGTTGCGAGAAAGAAGAGAAAGATATGCATCGGGTCGTCAATCCCACTGTGCATCAGTCCATTCATGCGGCATCCACATGTCCAAATTTTTCACTTCACCTATTTATGCCAAATGAGTCAAAATAATTTGCATTGAAAAATTGTACATTTATGATAATTCACATGCGCTTTGGCTGGAATTCGCTTCTGCAGTGGCTTTCAGGGCGTCATTATCCACCTGACTCTTGGGTCAACCACTTCATTAGACAGGTCGAAATCTCCCAAACAAAATTTCTTACGCCAACGGTCTACAATCGCGTTTATATCCACTTGAATGCCGAACACAATATTGATATTGACGACAGCCTGCAATGTTGTGGCTCCACGGTGGAACTCATACTTCATCAATACACGAATTTCGCTGATTTCCATGGTCTCACTTAATCGCATATACAAAAAAAAATTGCAAATTTTTTCAAATTGAAAAAAGCGTTAAGATGAGGGAAATATGTACCTTTCACACGATAAACAAATTATGCCAAAATACGGCGTCTAAATGAGGTTCTGTGCTATTAAAAAAAATAACATTAACTTTGCTCCATTTCATACTTGATATACATATATATATATATATATATATATATATATATATACTGTGCAAATTAGTTGGGATAAAATATATTTTTTGTTAGATGTGTCTGAATCCACTTCGAAAAATTTTTATCTGCTTAAACTTAGTGTGAACCGCTTCAAACCAGTTTTATCAACTTATAGTGAATACAACTGATCGACTTAACTTGTTTTAGTGAAGAAATACTTGACTATACTTCAATTGTGAGTCTTTGAGTGACGTAGTTATTTGTTAGTGTTAGATCTCGCTTTCTTCGACGTGTTCAAAAATGGATATAACTCCAAGGAAGCGTGCTAAAATTATAGCTCTTAAAGATCACACTTCTATAATATTTAAAGAAATAGCTTATGCAATTGGTGACGGTAAATAATGTGTTTCAAAATTCTAACTTCTTTTAAAAAATGCAGATCAATTTATCTGAAAAGGAAAGAAAGATATGGGAAAATTACTGAGAAACCTTATTAGATTCTAATAAGAAATATCAAAATAAATCCAAGGAAAAGAAGCTCAGACTTTCAAAGGGATTTATTAGCATATGGATTTGCTATGAGTAGCTCAACTGTGAAGCGTAGGCTTCTGAACTCTGGTAGTAAGGATAGGAGAGCAAGTAAAAATGTTTTTGCCTCCCATTATAAAGATAAACGTTTAGCACGTGCATAAAAGTACAAATCATGGACTGCTGACGACAGGAAGAAAGTAATTCTATCTGATGAAGTTCATTTATTTGTACAGGAATGCATTTAAGATGTTTGAGACGAAGTGATTGCAAACCCATGAAACAGGATCTTAAGGAACAGACGGTAAGATATCCGATGAAGCTGGTATTGTGGGATTATTTCATGGTAAATCACACTGGAGGTTTATTTCATGTTTAAGGCATAATTAATTCAACTAAATACATCGAAATATAGGGCATATGGATGTTTCATTCAAGAAAATCTTTAACTGAGCATTTCGGCATGACTTGGCTAATTCTCATGTTTCAAAATTAGTAAAAACCTTTATGTTGGAAAATCCAATTAAGGTGTTTGATTGACCTGAAAATTCACCAGACCTAAATTCCATTAAGTGCTTGTGGAATATTTCAAAGAATCGTTTGGGTAAGATAGATTATACATCCCAAAAACGCATGATAAACAATGCAATTCAAGCTTGCTTTCATGATGATGAATTCAAGAGCATGTGTACTAATCTTGTGGAATCAATGAAAAAACGTCTACAAGAGAACATTTCTGCTAAGGAAGGAAATACGTCATACAAGAAAATGTATTGTAATTGTATAGAATGAATAAATACATAGTTTTCAAATGAAAGCAATTTGTCCCAATTAATTTGTATTTTTGTGGTGCCTATCTTTTTTGTGAACTAATGCTTATATCAGTAGCCTTAGAATTATTTTTATTTCAACGGAAAAATGATAAATGAGCAATAAATTGTGGAGAAATTTCACACGAAACGTGGAAAACCCACTACTAAAACTTGTAATTTACTGAATGAATGAATGTTTATTGCGTGCCCGTTTTTTGAATGGGGCAGCGGTTTCTACATGACCGAGAAAATGTTGAAGATGATTCACGCCTGGATCGATCTCCCAAATCAATATTGGATGACAATATCAAACAAATTGTATTCTCTGATTCTATCTGACCTTCGGCTAAGTATTCGAGCGATTGATGAGACTATAAAAATTGTCAAAGAATCCGTACGGTAAATTTTTCCAAAATTACAATACGCCAGCTTTTTCCACATGGTTTGTTAAGAGTTTTCCAGTCAAGTGCAGTTTCGCAGCGTTTTAAACTAACAACCTTATTCTTAGAATCTTGAGCCATTAGATTTCTATCTGTTCCCTAACGTGAATTCTGAAGGAACAGGTACACATTTGACGGAACAAAATTTGAATCGTTGAAGTTGTGAAAGTAAAAGCGACACGCGTCATGAAGGAGCTGACATAAGAAGTCTTAATTCAGCAGTGTTTGAAACAATGGAAGATTCGAATATAACGTTTTAGGGATACAGAAGGAGTGTATATTAAAGGTGGTAATAAATAAATATGTATTACATAAAAAAAGTTTGACGGCGTCTGTCTCGTTATTTAATATAGCAACTCCTCGCAATGTACATGTATATATTACATACCTATATTCGTAATAACGGATTACATTCATTACAACCAATGTTAAGATTATAAGCAAACACAAATACTCTTTTTACTTTGTTTGAGTCCTCTATACTACTGTTCATGCTTACTTTATTTATTTGTATATATAATATTATGGACACTATTTCAAGACTTTTAACACTTTACTAAATAGCTATTACTTCTTATTGAATTTTATAATACTGAATGGATTGTTAAATTGTTGAAACGTAAAAGTAAAGCAGTTTTGAGATTAATTTTTTGTTTTAGTCAATTTGAATTTTTATTTTTACTTTATCTAAATTCATTCTAAACACGTTTCAAATCCTATCAACCAACTCTTGAGTATTTACTTAAACTTTCAACGTTCACTCCCAACGTTTTTACAACCCAATATAAATGACGTCAGACTGATTCGTATAAAATGCGGGTTTTTTTTCAGCTGTCAGGTTTTCTACCTTGCTTGTTACCAAGAAAATACAGAGACTTGTAATTACGAGTTGGAGAATTTTGCCTCTGATCAAAGCCAACCAAATATTTAAAATATTTGAGTAAACAAGTTGCTGAAAGTCGTGCAGATGATTGCTTGCTGACACTCACACCACTCACATAATTGCAACACTATTTTGAGTCAGATAAGATGGTGATATTAGAAATCTTTGGAGTGATGTTTCCATTTCCTTATGCAATTGCTTAATTAGATTCAAGTCAGTGGACTGAATAGGCTATGGAAGCAGATTAAATTTTAATTGATTCTCCAATTTAAGGCCGATCGAGTATGGTGACACTCTGCATTGCCTCCTGAATGTTATCTTCTCCAAAAGGGAATTTATCACCATAAATGTGTGAACGTTATGGGCAAAGATGTTTAGATAAATTATGGTATTCACAATTCTGTCCACATATTAAACAGAATCCAATGTATTTCAGGGACTCATACCTAATACTACAAGTCCACAGTTACCAGACTGAAGAGTTGATATTTAGAGGAAAGATCCATGAATCCGGATTGTTTGCGTCATATATTGTTCCTGCAATCTACATATTGTATCAGGGAAAGATATTCAATGGACTTAGATAATTCTTCATGTCCTGAAATAAACAAATTCGTCTTTTTTGGGCACAAAACAATAGGCTTTTACTTTTTTCTTGAGGATATCACAGACAATGTAGGTGGTTTCTTGTTGCTAAAATCCATCCTTTGCAATGTCCGAATAGTGCTTATTCGTCGTAATGCACCTGCACTGAATTCAGCTGTTATGTGTCGCCTTGTTACGGACTATACTTGCTACTTGCCTTTTAACTTTCTAGTTCACCATTTCTTTTCGATCAGAATAGTCCTTAACGCATGAAATTTTTTTTTCAACTGCCATTCACTAAACACGCGAGATATGTTGTTCAAAAAAATCGAAAAATATTCGACGTTTACATTAACACGAACACACACGAAAATACATACATATATATATATATATATATATATATATACTCACGGACAAAATAATTAGCGCACCAAACAGGAGTCGTCAAAATGAAACGAAATTTTACATACTTAATGATTACATTGATATAAGTAAATGATTAGAAAATCAAAGAAAAATGATCATTTATTTCAAAGAAAAAGGTAAAAGAACGAAGGATTTAATACCCTATTGGATGCCCTGTAACGCTAATGCACGATGCAATGCGATCGGGCATTGAAGCATCCAAGTTCTGTATGATGTCTTGAGACATTTCGTTCCATATTTGCAGTAAATTTGCCTCTAGTTCATTCAAACTCGTGGGATTCCCAATTTGCCGTTTCAAATTATCCCCGATATGCTCGATCAGAGACAAATAAGGGTATCGGGCAGGCCAAGGAAGGGTAGTGACAGTCTTGGTGAGGTCGAGCCTTGTCTTGTTGAAAAATGGCTCCTGGGAGCCGTTGCATGAGTTGCAACACATGTGTTTGCAGGATGTCATGGACATACCGCTGGGCTGTCATGGTGCCAAGGATCAATACTAGACGTGACCGTGTATGGTTGGCAATAGCACCTCATATCATTACACCAGCTGTGGGAGAGTTACGTCGCTGTAAAGCAAAGACAGGATGGAGGCGTTCACCACTGGGTCTCCATAAACGAACATGATTGTCATCCCTTATGAAATTGAATCTGGATTCGTCGCTAAAAACGACCTGGTTCCATTCCTCTCCAGTCCAGTTTCCTCTCGCGTGGCACCACTCCAAACTTAGGTGTCGATTGATGGGCTTCAAAGGTAGCACACGAAAAGGGCGCGGTGATCCCAAATGTCCTTCATCCAGGGGCCTTCGTTTGGTTCAAGAAGATACACTGGCCTCAAGTGAAGGTGCTACCTGTGCCTGGATGGCGGCCGATGAAGCAGTTGGCTGTAAGCGTGCATTACTTACGATGGGGCGGTCTTCTCGACGACTGGTCTGTCGTGTCCTGAGCCTGGTCTTCGTGTAAATGACATCTCTCGGATCCACTGGACCCAACACCTCCTCACATCACAATCAGACCGGCCTAGTTGACTAGCTACTCACCTAGCTGACCACTCAGCTTACATCATGCCGATGATTCTCCCCCTCTCAAACAGCAACAGCTGCTCATATTGTCTTCGAAAACGGTGTAATAGCATGTCTACCATTCAGCACACTCAAACAAGCTTTGGTTCTTTTTTTATACTCCACGGAGAACGACGTTAAACGCCCTCTACCGGCTATACGTAATGCGCAATAACGTTGCATTTCTAAATAATTGCATATCTCCTCGACATGTACCTTCATGCCAAGTTTCGTTACGATTCCGCATTTATTTCTTGGTGCGCTAATTTTTTATCAATGAGTATATAGATAGATAGATAGATAGATAGATAGATAGATAGATAGATAGATAGATAGATAGATAGATAGATAGATAGATAGATAGATAGATAGATAGATAGATAGATAGATAGATAAATAAATTTGAAACTGAATGAATAAATTGAATACTCATAAAAAACTTGCACATTCAGGCTGGGGACTGAATTCAGAATTAAACATGTTCTATAACACCAACCCTCCCGCAATGCATCTTGTTAGGTAAAAATTGGATTACTCCAAAATTCAAATTATAAATTCAAGAAAAGATTGAAGAAACAAAGAAGAAAATGAAAGACAAGATATCTTAATTGCTAGTTTTTTTTTTTTTTCAAAAGTCAATATTTTCCAATCAATTAAAATAATTTTCACCTAAAAATTTTCCAATTAGATTAAAAATTTAAAAAAAATTTTTGCAAAATATTAAGACAGTATAATGAAATCTTTTTTCAAAACATTAAAATGGTATAATGAAATAATCGATTTAAAACATTAAAAATAACAACGTACCACATCCATGTTTTTCAAGAAAAATCAATTCCAATCACACGGATTCAAAACCAAAAAATTAAGATCTTATTACATTTAATCATGAATCATCAGTGCAATAGGTTCAATGAACCTTTTAATTGAAGATGCCTAATATTATGAACTGTTGCCAGATAAAATTTGGAAATCAATAATACTTAGTTAAATATAAAAAGTTTCAAAGAATGGAATTTTAATAAAAATCTACTAATGAATACAATCAACATTAGATATCATATCCAATGAACAAATAAGAATTTTAGTTGTTAAAATAATTTAAATCCATTGAATAAACTATGTGTCTGTAAATGTGTACTATATAGAAATGTTTTAATAGATCTTCACAACTAGACCACTAACTGTCTTTCTCATCCTAATATTGAGTGGTGGATTTGTTTTTGAATTGAAAGTTCAAAAATCTATGAAAGTCCTGAAAACCAATAACCCTTATGTGTAAGATTACCTTTTTTAATATGTCACCATTCTAAAAGATATTAGAATCAACTCTCACTCTTAGATGTAAATATCAGAAATTCATATAAATCAATGTATAAAATTAAGATCCTTGTGAGAAAATTGTCATAATATAAAAAGTTTTTTGGATTTCAGATTCAATTTACCTAATGACATTTCAATATCCTCCAGAGTCCCTTAAAAAATCCTCATGAGAAATCTCAAAATACATCAAAATGGACTGTCATACAAATAATTGGTAACGTATATTTTTAAAAATTCTAATGGGTAATCACTTTCCATACATTCTCCTATAAATTTCCTAATATTATTGAATTTATCTTTATCATGAGTAACTAGCATTTTATTACGATGCAAAAAATAATGTTTCAGTATATATATATGATTGTATAAATGTTAAGATTTTAAAGAAATTAAACATCTTCAATAAACATGTAGAAGCTCATAAATTTATAACTTACTAGGCAATAAGTGAACTTACGATTTAAATACAGTTATCTATCATGGGGAATATTAGAAATATATCTTCTAATATAGAATGTTTTTTGGTATTCATTTTTCAAATTAAAACTTTTCTTGTAAGAGAAAGTATTACTTGATAGAAATATGCAATCTATTTGTACAGACGTATTTTATATTAAATTATTATTCAAAATTACAATTTACTCTTCCCTAGTTAATAATTTTCCTATGATATATATATATATATATATATATATATATATATATATATATATA